>PVJD01002613.1:159120-195611 GCA_004026545.1 Mormoops blainvillei | reverse complement strand
GAATTAAATTTTAGGCCGACTGCCGAGAACAAAAGAGGGGAGGGGGAGTCCTATTGCGGGGGAGTCTTCCGGGCCGTGGAGCACGTGCAAAGGCCCTGGGGTAGGCGTGCGCCTGAGCAAGGGGCCTGTGCAAGCTGAGCAGCCTGACTGCGGTGGGCGGTGGGGAGGGGCACAGACGGAGAGCGCGGAGTGGTGATGGGGGCCAGAGTGTGCGGGGCCTTCCCAAACGGGAATGCAGCGGAAGGTTCTGAGCCAAGGAGGGGCAGGTCTGACTGTGCTCCCCCTGGCTGTGGGGCGGGGAACAGGCTGACGGAACCAGAAGCAAGGGGCCAGTTCCCACAAGAGTCCTGGAGAGAGAGGAAGGCAGCGGTGGCCGGGATGCTGAGAGGGGTCTAATTACCGACGTACACGAGATGCATTTTGGAAAGGCCGTGTGGTGGGCAGGGTCCTGACTCATCTTTGTT
The DNA here is from genome assembly GCA_004026545.1 of Mormoops blainvillei. Lineage (NCBI taxonomy): Eukaryota > Metazoa > Chordata > Mammalia > Chiroptera > Mormoopidae > Mormoops > Mormoops blainvillei. Next base: position 195,147 of record PVJD01002613.1, on the reverse strand, counting down.
GGTGCGCTTTATCCAGCCCAGTGCCCGACACACCCCAGGTGCTCTGTCAAGGCCTGCGGAGTGGACACAGGTCTCGGTGGTTTCTGCAAGCTCCTGCGAGGGACAGGGCCATGCCTGCCTGCTCTCGGCCCGGCTGTTGGACGGAGCCCATGACGGTGCTAGTGTGGGTGCTCTGAAGGGGCTGTGACAGGCACCAGGAGGGGCGCTGGGCAACGTGACCCTGGACAGTGGGCTCCCTGCTGACCTCAGACGTGCAGAGTCCTGGCGGCACCCCCGTCTACAAAACCCCCCACAGGAATGCTTCTGCCTGAACGGGACTCCCTCCTGCTGCTTCTGCAGGGGGCAGCCCCGCTCGCTCCTGAGGAGCCAGGGCTGTGGCAGACAGGAGGCTGTTTGGTTCCCACTCCGACCGCCGCCTGCCTGCTTCTCTGGCCCAGCCCCCCACCCCCCGGCCATTTGCTCAGAGGACAAGTTTGGCGGAGGGCGGTCGAGGGCAGCTGCCACCACGGCCCACCGCGCTGGCCACCAGACTGCGCCTTCTTTCTCCATCGTCCCCCACTCTACACATTCCTCCGGCAGCTGCCCTTGCCCTGCACCGCCCTTGGGAGGTACGGCCTTATCTCAGGCCCCACTCGGGGCTCCACCTCCCCTCACCGGGCGGAGGCCAGAAGGAATGTGGGTCTCTGCCTGGCTGGGGCACCGGAACCACGCTTGCTCGGTGTTACTGACCAGGAGCTGGCTGTCCTGCCTCACTCACCAGAAGGCTCCGGGCCGGGCCGGCTACTTCCTTCTTGCAAGCATTGTCCTTAGCCAGGCTCTGGCTTCCTCTGCCCCCACCCCGCCTGGCTGGCAGCGCCCCGCGGAGCTCTGCTCCCGGGCACTCCGGACGCAGTCTGCTCGGCCTGTGTGCTCCGTCCACAGCCCCGGCGGGACACCGGGCCTCAGGAGGGTCATCAGAGAAACCAAGACCACTGGGTCCTTACCAGCTCAGAGTTGAAGGTCCTGCACGCTACGGAGTCGGCGCCCTGGGTGTCGAGGCCTTTCCTTAGGATCATCACCATGGTAAGGGCCTCAGGGGCTGGGCTCTGTCCCGGGGCGGCCACGGGCCATCTTCAGCTGGGCAGGCTCGGGCAGAGGCACCTCCCAGGTGACTGATGTCAGCAGAAACAGCTCCCCATCGGCCTTCAGCCTCGGGGTGGGGCTCTGGCAGGAAATGGCCAAGTGTGGTCAACTCCCTGGGAAGACAAAAAAAAGAAGGCCAAGGGACTCAGGACCCGGGTAGATCAGGGCTCAGGGGGAGCTGCCCACTCCCCCATGCAGGGCCTGCCTCCCCGCGGAGGGACAGATTTCTGGGAGGGCCTCGAAGGCCAGGTCGCCTTCTCAGAGTCCCCTTGGAGGGTCTCGAAAGCCAACGCCCTGATGGGTACAAAGATGAATCTCGGTTCAGCCACAAGACACCTAAAAGACCCATCTCAGGGTGTCCCATCTGTTGTTCCCCAAGTGTGATCAAGGAGCCGGTTTTACAGACAGCTTGTCTCCTAGCCCCAGACTAAGGGTCACACCTGCGCCAACCCCGCTGTGGGCCCTTGGGCAGCCAGCTGGCAGCAGGGGACCCACCGTCAGAAAGATGATCAGTCTTCTCTCCCAAGCAATGGACAGAAGCTACTGGAAGACTCAGGAGGGTCCACCTGAGAAGCACCTATGGTAACTCCCATCCTTGGAAGGACCACATTTCTACAACGATACGATGGCAACGCCAGGGGCCTTTGTAGCCTTGTCCCTTCTCCACGATGAGGCAAACCAAGTCACAGCCCATTCAGGGCCTGCCCGCCCAAAGTGCTCTGAGCACCTGGCAGTCACGGGACACCCCCCCCCCACGTCACCGTTCTGCACAGCCCATCGCCCAGCCGCACCTCCTCTCCAGTGCCGCCACCATCCCCCACCGAGAGAACGCTGAGTGCGGCCTCCCGCTCAGGTTGGACAAGTCACCCCTCACCAGCAAACTTTCCTGACCCTATTTCCCATCCCGCCCCTCCGCGGTGACACCTCCGAAGGAAGGCCCGCGGATCCCTGCAACCTGGCAATCGCCCTCAAAAAGTAAAAGTGATGATGACAGTAATAAATACACAGAAAGGCAACTCCAAATCTGTAATTAAAAACAAGCTGCTCCGCGCAGGAAAATGTTTCAGAATCTGCGGCTCTGTGTAAAAATTAATTGCCCCCTGGTATTTACTTGCCATCCAGATTGTAAATCATATTTTCCTGTTTACTTCAATTAGACTTTACAGTGGGTGTTATTGAAATTGCTCAATTACGGGCCAGCTGGCGAGCCCAGGAAAATTACCTTCCACTGTTCTTCGAAAACAAGGTTCATCCAAAGTGCAAAAGCGGGGAAAGGCGGAGGGAGATCAATACACCGTCAAAGGCCTGGCGGCCGGGGAAGGGAGGCCCCGCAGCGTCGGGCTCCCAGCTCAGTCGAAGGCCCTGAGGCCCAGCGCCGCCTCGAGGCAGAGGCGGCACGCTCTGACCAAGAGTGATCTGCTCAAGGAAGGAATTTCAGACTGCTCCTCCGAGTGCCGGCCGGACGGCCTGGCCAAGAACGCCCGCCAGGCCCTGGACACTTGGCTCCGGAGCCAGCCGGAGCACGCCAAGAGGGAAGGTGCCTGGACGGGTGCTCACAGACTGTCCTTTCAAAGGGACGCTTTGCGCCGCCTTGGTGGCAGAGGCAAGGCCTGACGGTGGCCATCTTCTTCTGGGTGCAACCTCAATTCCGTTCTGGGGCAGCCCAAGGCCCCAGGAGGTGCCCTGCTTCTCTGCCATTTCCTTCTTGCCTGAGGGGACACACACCTGGGTTGGACTACCGGCCCTTGAAATGTGCTGTCTGAGTGACCCTCGCCGAGTTACTTCCTTTCTGAGCCTCAGTTTCCCTGCCAGCTGTGGCTGCCTTAGAAGATTGCTATACCCCGTGAAAACAGAACCCAGGCCCCGGTTGGGTGAGAGGCGCCAGCTCACTGGAGGAAATGTCCAATAAACAGTAGCAACTGTCACTCCTTCACCGGGGGGCCGGCGGGGCCCGGCCCTTTCTCAGCAATGAACACCCAAGCATCCATCCTCTCAACATTTTTAAAGGGACATTCCATCCAGTTTTTTCAAAGCTAAGTTCTATCAAGGGGGGTGGCTGTCTTATGGCCCATCACTCTGGTGAATCAGGAGGTGGCCAGTAAGAAGGATGCTGCTGAAGTCTATCGCCATGGAAACAGGTTAGCCCAGCAGATGCAGCCAATGCAGCTGCCAGGCACCAAGCACAAAGTGGGCCAGAGGCGTCCTGGCCCTTGAAGCTCTGTCCTCGCCGGAGCCCCTGCAGGACACCAGGGCTCACAGGGGCAGTGGGGGTGGAGGGTGAATACTGGAACACCTGGGAAGTGGGTGGGCAGCCAACATGGCAGACACTGAAAGAACAGAGAAGATCCAGGACAACCCCAGTCCTCATGGTCACGAAGGTGGGTGGGGGAGGGGAGAGCAGAGCAGAGGGGCCACTGACACAAAGCACCGCCTGTGTGTGGGGGCTTCCGGTGTGGGGACAACCCAGACGCCCATCAACAGGGAAGAGGTTACATAAGTCACAGTGTAGTCATGCACAGGAACACTGGGTCATCTTCACCGCAATTTTAACAGCATGGATAGGAACCCTCTCTAAGAGAGACCGAAGTGAGGACACCAAGAGAGGGGTCAGCATGGTCCCGCCACCGTGGTGGCCTCAGGGAAGGACTGTGGCTCTGGAGCGGGAGAAGGCCTTACATGCTGTTTGAACACTTCATCCAGTGTGCATACCTTTCTGATTAAAGAGAAAGCAGGCAAGGTTTCCGCAGGAAGGGCTGAAGCACCTGGGCAGAGGGGCAGGAGTGAAGCATGGTGGCAGGCCCTGTCCAGGTGTGTGGGGGACAGAGTCGGGGATGGGGAGCACAATGGTGGCTGGAGCCCAGGGGACACGGAGAGCGGACAGCAGCAAAACAAGGAGCTGGAAAGACAAAATTCAAACCAGACCAAGGCTCTGAATGCCAGGCTGAATGGAAACTATCATGTGGCCACAGGGGCTCCCCAAGAGGCCGGAGCTGGCAGCTTTGATCTGTTGAGAGTGGTTTTGTCTGAACCCATTGCAACACCCAGTGCAGTGCCTTGAATACGCTAAACCTCAACACACGTGTGTGGAATTAGGCTCAATCGTAGCAACACCTGAAACAGGCCAGGCACAAGCGCAGACCTCGTGACGCGAATCCAGACCAGGGGAGCCTGGCGCGACCTGGAATTCTCTTGGACTGCTCTGACCCACGGCGTGGCCTGGCCAAGTTCACCGGGAGGCGCCGGTGTCCATGCAGAGACTTGGAGCCCAGTCTGAGAACAGGGTCGGGAATTCCTCAGGAATTCCTCAGAAGCCAGGGGCTTGGTCTTCGAAGAGACAATGGGGTGCCTGGCTCTGCCCACAGCAGAAAGGAGGTGGAGGCCTCCTGAGGCCATCTCTGGGGTACAGGCCCTGCTCCGGCCTGGTAGGTTTCTTCCTTAACTCATATTAAGAGCAGCTTCTATCTACTGAGCACCTACTGTATACCAGATGCTTTACACACATCAGCTACATGACAGGTTCACTTATCCCTATTTTATAGATGAGTGACTTGTGTTTGAACCCAGGTGGACCGGGTGCCAGGCCTATGCTTCCCACCAGCAGCACAGCCCCTGACCCTCACCTGCCTTTCCATCCCAAATGCATCCTTTCAAAGCCCACTCAAGCAATGACCATACGCGACCCTAGCAAGCACACTCCTTGGGTTTAATCCCAGAGAAACGCAAACTTACGTCCCACAACGACCTGAATGTGAATGTTCATGACGCCTTTATTCCTAACAGCCTAAGCCAGGAACCCACCTTGATATCCTTCAAGAGGTGATTGCTGAAACCCATGGTGCCACGAGCCTACCACGGAACCCTACGCAGCGTCAAAGAGCAGCCACACTGAGTGAGAAAGCCCAGTCACCAAAGGTTAATGAGGGCATGAAGCCATTTCCATAATACTCTTGAAATGATAAAATTACAGAAATGAAAACCAGACTCGTGGTGGCCAGGGGGGTCGGGATGGGGTAGGGGAAGGGGTGTGGGAGCGAGTGGGAGGCAAGCGTGGTAACGAAGGCGGGGGGCCCTTGGTGACCGTATCTTGGTGACCATAAGTTCTGTATCTTGACCACATCGCCGTCCCTTTCCTGCTTGTGATGGTTCTGCAAGATGTAACTATTGAGGGAAACTGAGTAAAAGGTACACAGGATTTCCCTCTGTCATTTGACAACTACATGTGAATTTCCAATGATCGTAAAATTTAAAACTTAAGGAAGCCCAGTCAATCTATGTATTTGTCAAAAATGCATAAAACTAAACACCAAGAGCAAACTATCCTGTGTGTAAATATTAAAAGAAAACCTTTGTAAAAAGGGGCCCGCGTGGCTGCCGCTGCCTGTGCCAAACCCCACGTGCGTCGGGTGAGGACACATGCTGTAAGATCAGGCAGCCCTGGCTTTTCCCTTCATCAGGTCTCTTGACTTCAGTTTCCTTATCTTTAAAATGAAAGCGGTACAGCCCTGGCTGGTGTGCCTCAGTGGACTGAGCGCCAGTCTGCAAAGCAAAGGGTCGCCGGTTCGATTCCCAGTCAGGGCACGTGCCTGGGTTGCAGGCCAGGTCCCCAGTAGGGGGCGTGCAAGAGGCAACCACACATTGATGTTTCTCTTCCTTTCTCCCTCCCTTCCTCTCTCTCTAAAAATAAATCAATGAAATCTTTTAAAACAATAAAACGAAAGTGGTAATACCTTTGCTCTGGGGGCCCCTGGAAGATATGGGTGAGACAATGTGTATAAGAGCAGCAGCGGCACAGAGAAGACCCCTGACAGTAGTGTCCGCCCCCGCCCCCCCACTGCCCACTGTGAGCAAACAGCCACTGGGGTCAGCACTTCTATCTGTCAACATCATCCCAGCCTGTCTACTGCAGTCTCCCTGACCTGTGTTTAAATCTTATGCTGCCACCCCCTCTAACTGAGACTCCCCGTCCAGGGCTCATGGCACGCAGAGGGCCTCCCGCCCTGCCCACACACAAACCTGGGGGGCCTGCCCATCCACGGAAAGAGGGCTCAGTAAGGGCCTCCCCTCGGCAGGTGCCTGGTCTATTCAGGGGAATGCAGGCTCTCTGGCCCCGCCCCCAGGAGCCTCCACTCAAGTGACTCATCTTCCCCAGGATCCCCATCGAAAGAGGAAAGGGCAAAGTCAGACTTTCCACTGACCCGTGACCCCACTTCCCCAACCACCCAGGCTGCAGATGTGGTGGCAGAGGGCTCTGGCCACCTCCAAAGTCCTTACCCCAAGAGTGCATCTGCCTAAGGACATCCCCAAGCTCCCCAGTAGTGTGTCCAGGGCCAGGCCTGCAGGGTAGGAGGGGACCCAAAGCGACGCTGCCTGCAGTCAGCAAGAGGCCCCGGATCCAGCTCCATGACACCCAGCTCCAGGGCCACCTCCATCCCCACGCCCAACACGACACTCCCGCTGCCACCTACCGCCTCCCTGAGCACCAACCAGGGGCCAGCTCTTCTCATTTAATCATCTCCCATTCCTACAAACAGGGCTTGCTGTTGCCAGCATTGCACTTTCCAGTCGAGAAGGTGGAGCCTCCAGGAAAATAAATCGAGCATTTGCCCCTGGTCCACAAGCCAGCAGGGGCGAGGGCAAGATCTGAATCCAGGTCTGCCTCCTGGGCCACTCTCTCTGACGCCACAGGGGCAAGGGACAGCCCTACATTCTCGCAGAGTCCTTCCCGGTTGCTTCCTGATGTGCAACTCTCTTGCGTTTGTTTTGCAATCTTCAAGGAGCTTGGGTTCGTTTGCGACCCTTGAACTCAGCTGTCTGATAGCACTTTGGTCAGAGACTCTCAGCTTCTGGCAATAGGGAACCCTGCCTGGTACCTGCCAAATGCATTTGGATATGTAAAAAACTGTATCCCCTCTAAGAATCTGTATGACTCTTACGGAGATGAAAGGAGTTTACTGAAAGAAACCGACTGCGCTGGGAAGCACCAAGGCAATGACACTTTAGCAGTTATGTGAGTTACTTTTATAGCAGCAGACTATCTCACCACCCTAAACACAGGACTCAGAGTGAAACCTAAATATGACCTTGGCCACTGACGGTGATTTTCCTGATGGCCTAAGCAAGTCGTTCCTCTCAGAGCTCCCATTTGCCTGTCCCAGTAAGCAAAGGAAATGCGATGAAAACAGAGAGGCTGCCGGCTTCAGGGAGGTGGTGGGCCTTCTTCGACTCTCCTGGCTTCCACCGGCATGACAGAAGCGGTCTGCAGGGAGGATCTAGAAGCAAATTTATGAACATCTGGGGACGTGCATGTCTTCGCGGGTCACGCTGCTTCTGCCAGACCCTGCGACGAACCCACAGAGGGCTGAGCAGGGATAGATCCTCTGGGCACTGGTCAAGGTTACCTCTGCCGAGGAGGGGAATGAAAGCCACGTGGGGATGGCTTTTGCCTGTTGTTTTTATGACTAAGTCATCGAAGTTGAAAGGACAGAAGCTAAACGCTCTCCAGGAACTTTAGCAAGAGGCCGTCCTCTCCCAGACCGAGCCGCTGTGGGAAAGAGTCCGCAATTTCAGTAAGAGGACGTGTGCGGTGAATGTAACTCATACTGGGGCATGTAAACCAACTCCTCCCGCCCAGGTTCCAGTCCTCGGTCCTCCTGAAAAAAAATCACTGATAAAAAGACCACAGTGTCTCGCTACCTTCAAAACACAGCCAGAAACAGAGCCACGTGAAAGCCCTGTAGCCGATACCTTTCACACCAAGGACGTACTCAATGCCATACATTACTGATGGAAGGAAACTCCATAACAGAGGCAGTAGCCAGAAAAAAATACATTCTTTAAATCCTTTTCTTAGTATCATCTTGGTTTGGAGCTACAGAAATAACAGGTGACACTGAGTGTACCTCTTCATGGAACAGGAATAGCATCGCCATAGCAACAGCGCCAGGCCTGGAGCTTCCAGCATCCTCAGAGCACCCCCACACGTGGGCGCCACTGCCATTCCATTTTACGGAGGGACAACCTGAGGCCCAGGTCAAACGGTGATAGGGGGTAAAACAAGGACTCGAGACACATGCGCTGCACTCTAAGTCTTCGCGTTAACCCCTCGATTCTGGGACCTGTGAGCTTCAACACTGTTATTCCGTACGTATTTGATTTCTCAGTTCAAGTAACCAAATGCTGAAGCACACGGATTTGCAAACACCCCTTTTCTGCACAGCTCATCCCAAGGCCCCCAGGCCACACGTGAACCTTCTAGAATTTAACACTGAAAGGCAGCTCTCAGGGTTCCACTGCAGGCAGAGTTAGGGTGTCTTGGAGAGGGTGGGCGTGGGGCACAGTCATGGCTTTTGTCGCTCACAGCTGGGCAGAAGGGGAAGTGCCTCCCAGGGCAGCCCAGTGCTCCCAGCCAAGGACGGAGCTGGAATCTGCGACCGCCCGCCCCTGTCGCCCTGGGCCTCGGCCTCCGGCTCCATCCGCGCAGTCTGGATGTAGACCCTGACCCCATCGTCCTCTGCACGCAGCGCGGAGTCCACCACAGCAGGCGCCTGCTCCACGTCTGTCTGCCGCGTCAGAAACGAAATGGGAAGAGCAGGGCGTCCACGTCCAGAAGCCACGCCTTCGGGCCCCGCTCGGGCCCCGCTCAGGCCCCGCTCAGTCCCGGCAAGCCGAGGGCCCCGGACGAGCTCTATAACCTGCTAGGCTCACTTTCTCCCCGTGTGACATGCGAGAAGTTATCCTTGTTCTGCCGGCTCCGGTGGAAGGTGAGCAGGTACAGCTCTGTAAGGCAGGGGCACACGACGAAGTGTTCCTACATGTCCTGACACCCTTCGGTGAGCGCAAGTCTGAGCAGAGAGCAGACCTTCACAAAGGCTCCTAGTCTGGCCAGCAAAGGTCACACCTTCCCAGCTACGTAGGGCCTGAGCAGCTGGGCACAGGGACAGGCTGTGCATTTTCCAGGGGACCAGCTGCTGTGGCTGCCAGACAGTCAAATCCGGTACCGATTCTCATGCTCCCTGGGGATCCCATTTGCATGTGACAGGTGAGGAAACTAGGCTCTGAGAGGCTGAATGACCTAATTAAAGTCACACAGCTGGCAGGTACCTGCTGTCCCTAGGGAAGACATGCTCACCACAGTCCCTTATCACTGGCCCCAGACTAAGGTGTGTCCTCAAGGTGTTTTCTCCAGTAACTAGAGTATCTATTCCCCGGCCTAGTCCTTCAGGTGATCAAAGGCCACCAGGGGTGCGCGTTTGGGGAAGGACTAGCAGTCACGTTACCTGGGTACAAAGGGGCCCACCCCATGCCACTGGCTGACAAAGTGGCCTAGACTCCCTCACGAGACTGCCTTAACGAAGGGGTTAAACACGACGGTGAATGAGCTGCTAGGCCAACCTGGGACTCTGTTCTCCGGGACTTTACACAGTCCCTCTCAGAGTGTCAGGGGGATTTTCTGTCGGGTTTTTTTAAGCCAATAACATTTTGAGAGAAGGGGGAGGAATGACATTAGTCAGGGACGGGAAAGTGTTGAGATCCAGAGCCAAAACAAATCTGAACATGGGAACGAGACAGCCCACGTTGTTTCTTGAAAGGGAAGCCAGCTGCATGCGCGACTTGTCAGGAGCTCATTCATCAATGGGAAAGAGCGGACAGGCGCGCTTCCTACAAGCCCTCCCGTCAGGCTCGCTCCCCTGTCTGTCAGTTTAACCCACCAAACGCCACGAGAGAAGAGCGTGCAGTGGCCTGGGATTTGCCGCGCAGACTCAAAAGGAAGGAAACAGGACGGGGTGGGGGGGGGGGAACGGGTACTCACGGAGAGAGCAGCTCCCGACACCGCCTCCTCCTCCAGCCCGGGGCAGAGCAGGACGGGAGATGAGGTGAGGGGCCCAGAGATAATCTACTGAAACCTTAAGCCACTTAGCCTAAGACGACCATGACCTGTTCTTTAGTCAGACCTATTTACAAGTACAGTGGAAAAGAAAATAAAGCAAAAGAGGGGTGGAAAAAAATTAAAAACGAAAACCAAAATGGAGAAGCCCACACCAGGGGCAGTATGGCCAGTGCACAGAAAGACGACTCAGGAACCATGGGTTCTGGCCCTGGCTCGGCCACGGAACAGCTCCACCTGTTGACCAGGTCACCTCCCCTCTCTGATCCTCAGTTTCCTCCCCTGTCAAACAGGAGGCTGGGCCAGAAGAGCTCAATGTTGGACTACAGAGCCCCCCGTGGGCTGCGTGGGCTTCAGCCAGGCCATCTGCCTCTTGCAGCCTCAGTTTCCTCCCCTGTGACATGCTCACCAGAACCCGCGTGAGCATGAGACTCGGTATGAATCTGGAGGTGTCGTGTGAGTGGTGAGGGAGGAGGCTAAGGGTCGACGGCTCTCCCAGTAGGGTGCATGGGTCAGCCTCGTGCTTCTGCTCAAACCTGACCTATAGGGCTCAAAGTCCCAGGGAACTGGCCAAGAGCCAAGGCCAAATCCTCCCCACTGCCATCCAGAGCCTCTACGATGACCCCCCACGCAGCCGCATGGGGGGCAGGTGATGCCGAGGTAGGAAGTGGGGACGCAAAACCAGCCCCCTCTTACCTATCTAGGGTAGAAACAAGGGTCTTTGCACAAATGCGCCATGCACCTTGATGTTTCTCAGGGACACTCGCGACATTCTGCGTTAGGGGGTTCCCTGGAGGGCCAGGAAGTTAGTCACTCACCAGTCTCCAGGCCGCCATCTCCCACCTCCTGGGTGAAGAACATCCTCTTCCTTCCCCAAACACCGACAGACTCGTGGGACCCACAGACAGCCGCGTTCTCACCCTCCTGCAAGGTGACCGCCCCCAGCCCGGGTGGCATGCGTGGCTCTCCCACCAGCGTGGCTCCAGGAGCTCACGGTCAGGGGGAAGTACTTCTGTTCCAGGCGGCCTGCTCCCACAGAACCCCGCCTGGCACACGGCTAGGAGGGTAGCGATCCCTTTCTCTCAGGGGCCTAGGGGCCGGGGGCACCAAACAGTACCACAAGTATCACACTGGAACACTGGGGGGACCCAGGAGCTCTTTAAGAACTGCTGAGCACATACGAGCCACCAAGTGTCACATCCTGACCTCAGCTCCCACCCCAGGACTTTGCCCTCCGGAGCCAAGCAAGCCTTCTAACCTCCCTTACAGGGTCTGGGGTAGCTTAACCAGGTGGGCTAACTGACTTGGGAAGCCTGCCACCCTCCCCCCTCCACCCCGTTCTCGCTGCAAGCTCGGCGCCGTGTTCGAGAACACCATCATCTGCCAAAACAAAACTCTTCGGAGGGGCTCGGCTGCCTGGCAGGTCTGGCCTAACGACAGGTACACCTGACTCCCCGGCACCTCTCAGTTAAATCCCCAAAGCCATCTCCCTGTACCTCCCACGGCCTAAAGGGCAGGACAAGCTCTACTCAGATCCCGGTGGCCAGCCGCGGCAGCACCGCGGAGGGAAACCACGGCATATGTAACAACAGCCATCTGTCTGCAGAAACAGCACCAGACTGTGGACTCGTGAGCCGGAGAAAGAGGCTCCTGTAAGAAGGGCTTCCCTGGGGTTCTCATTCAAAGCAAAGCCCGGCGTTCTGCTCGGAATTACTCAGGACGAGCCACGGAGTCAATATAAGCAGCTTGGGGGAGCAGCTGCTTTGTGGGTCTCCAGCTCCTTTTTTATTTCTTGGCAGGGCGAGGGGGCGGGAGGAAGGAGTGGCACCTCCTCGCAGATGTCTCCACTTCCTCCTAAGCACTCTGGGTATGACACCCCGGCCTCCGAAGCGCCAAGCAAAGATCTTGGGGGTTAAAGAGGAAATGACATGGCCAACCACTCACCAGCTTCAAGGAACGGGACCTCAGAAGCCCTGCTGAATGCTTCCAGGGCCTTCCGTGGGTATCACGACAGCTCCAAGGGAGCCGCAAAGGGCCGTGAGAGCATTAACCAGACTTCCCAAGGTGAGCAGATCATGTTCCAGAATGGTCCAGGTCCCGGGGAGAAACAGATTCACCCCACTGTGTGTCCACAATGCACCCCAAAGTGCCCGGTAAACTGCCCAAAATGGCAGCTGCTGCTGCTGTAGTTGTCATGTTATTGTCATCGTTGTCAGCATCCCCGCAGTGGAGCCATCAGAACCGGGTTTGGGTCCAGGCTCCGCTGTCGGTGTCGGCAAGCTCATTTCACTAAGTCGGCAGCAAAAGCCCCGGCGGCCAGGCCTCAGGGCAGGTCCCAGGCCCAGCGCCAGGCCGGCCGGGGGCTGGTCTGCAGGAAAGACTTCATGTCCAGCCTCCACCAGGAGTACAACCAGGGGAGGCAGGCAGCTTGTCAACAACCCCAGTTAAAATAACAATAATAATTTTCTTTTTTAAAGAGACAGACGAAATAAGGGGACGGGATCAGAACAGATGCATGTTATCAGTACTGGGCAGGTCAGCACCCGAGCACCAAACCCAAGTTCAGGTGCTCTGGGCGAAGGGCAACAGTGGCCCGTCGTCAGCAGGGCACAGCCCATGGGAGCGAAGCTGCATTCACTCATTCCACAAGCCCTCAGACAGGGCTCACGCCGTGCCTGCTGGGATGTCGACAGGGGTAAAGACGGAAACCTCCGTGAGCCCCGGTCCTCCTCCCAAGGAAGTGAAAATCACTACACTAAAGCATGAGTGAAATTAAAAGTAAAATAAAATGCAGGAAGAGGCAGCGCTCCTTTTCAAAGCAGATAACAAGGTGCCATAACTGGGCCTTCAAAGGTTCGGACACTGGCATCACGCTGGGGTCTCACCCCCCACGCCCCGGCAGGTTCTCTGTTCACATCAATGATTAATAAAGCAACAAAACATTTACGAGAGCCCTGATGTTCATGCAGTAAAGCCCAGAGCGTGCCGGAGGTGGCACCCACGCCCACAAGGCCCCCGCACAGAGGGCTGGCAAAGCGGTTCTGCAGGCAGCTTCCCGGCCCCTGGTCTGGCCTTGCCTGGCCGTGGTGAGCGGCTGGAGGGTCAGGGTCTGGTACAGGTGCCGGAGAGGCAGTCTCCCTGAACAATGTGGGCCACACCCCAGGGCCAGCCGCACTCTCTGAGCCCCCAGTGGGTCCCCTTTCCCAGAGAGATTAGCAAAGGAATGAATGTTTCTCCCCAAAACTCTCAGGAGAACCCAATTTAAAAGTCACCTGCCTTCCACAAAGAGGAACAAGTCAACCTCTAGAGAAGAACGCAAAACGTAACTTGGGCAAATGTCTCTGTGCCATTCTACTGTCATCCCTGCCCCTCCCCTCGAGCTGCATGAGCCTCGAATGCCGAAATAACCTGCCCTACTGACAGTCCTGCCTGTGCGCAGAAAAACGAGCTCCTCTGGCTCGGCCAACATGGGACACCACCTCAGCACCTTCCAGAAGAGACAGGACCCCTGAGCGGGCAGACATCCACACAGGGCACCAACTGCAGCTTTTCAAAAGGCAGAGAGCTCCATCCATGGTGACAGGAAACCACCATCCAGAACAGGGTGACATGAAAAGCCATGACCAGAACAGCAGACACGACTAGCTCGCTCTGGGTAAACTAAATAACAACTGTAACGACAACACAGAAGTCTCTGGAAGGACACAAAAGAAACCTGGCATCAGCGGTCTCTAAGGAAGTGCACGGCTGAGAACAGAGATGAGAGGGGACGCATCGAGGAATACCATTTTGTATGTTTTGAAATTTAAGGTATGACCTATGCAAAGGAATATGCAAATTTTTAAAAATCAAAATGATGCGGGTTCCTCCAGAGAGGGAAGGCAATGTCCCTGGGGGCCCAGGACGAGGGCAGACAGGCGTCGCACTGCTGCGTTTGCACTGCGGGCATGGGCGGTCTACTCTTTAAAAATCAGTTTAAGCACGTGTGCACATACACACAGAACTGCTCATAGTCCCCCCGTACCTGTGACATTCCATGCCTCCAGGCCTCTGCTCATGCTCGTCCCTTGGACCCCAGTTTCCTCTGTGCTTCCCCGGAGCCCTCACAGCCTCCTCCGCCTCCAGTCAGGTTAACCCACGGAGCTGTCACCTCTTCCAGAAAGGCCTTGCCCACTCTACTGAGTGCAAATCCTACAAGCCTGAAATGCACTGGCCGTGTGTCTCTCTCCCCTGTGGCCTGTGTGTGAGCTTCTGGGGGGCAGGGGCGGGGCACCAACCCAAGCTTAGTCCCAGCAGCCGGCACGAAGAGCTGCTCAAGAAATGTTTGCTGAACCAAAAAAATACATGAAGTCAGGTCTGGACTTCCCTGGTGCCAAAAGCTATCGAAGCCTCTCCTGCTTGTGGGGCTTCCCACTGCTCTCAAAATGGTGTTGTTAACACTAATTCGAAGCATGGCACCTCCTGGGCCACGGAGGGGCGGGCTTGGAGCTCTCTGGGTTCCCCAGAATCTGTGGTCACACAGAATCCGGTATCTGACGATGCTCACACCTCCTGGAAGCCTGCAAATACTCATCACAGCCCGCCCGCGCGCCTTCTCCTACCGGACCCTAAGACGATCCCAGCCCAGGTCCTTCCCCAGGGCTCTGCTCTCCAGGTCTTTTGGGAAAGAGGCTGGTCCCCCACCGTCAGGGCCTCCAGCAGGCAGCACCCCTGGGGGCCGGCATCCCTCCGCCCCCTTCCAGGAGCAAGGAGGAGGCCCAAGGTCCCGGGAGGCTGTGCGGTGAGCACGAATGGTTGAGGGGAGGGTGGTCCCAGAGAAGTCAGATGTGCTCCTAAACAAAGGGTATTTTCTAGGGGACCTTGGCTGAACAGGCGAATCCTGTGCACACCCTTGGGCGATACTTCCCTTTTCCCATTTTTGCTTCTTGGTGTCTGAGTCCCGTCCCAAGCCTGACAGTCCCTGTGCCGGCTGTGCCCAGCACGGCATGAGGAAGACAGCGGCCCAACTAAGTTCACACTGACCACCAAGGTTCCAACAGGCACAACACAGAGCACCAGAGGGCCAGGATAGAGTGAATGCTGCTGGAGAGAGCAGTGAGCTGTAACTCCCCGTCAGGCGGTACAGGCCTGGAGGGATGTCCCCGAGGACGTGGTCTGAGTCAGGTCTTAACAGACCGGCAGGGACTCAACAGCCAGAGACGGGGACAGAGCACCCCAAGGTGATGCCGTGTCTGACACCCAGCAAGCAGGGGGCCCAGAGCTGAGGGTCCCTTCCTGGCTTATGATCTAAGGAGCCCCACGTTGCCCTAACGAGCACGTCTGGCTGAGGCCAGCGCCACTCCCAAGTCCCAAAGGGCGGGGACCCTGCCACACAGGGTAGCCTCCGACTGCCCCCTGCCTCCCTGCCCAGCCCCCTCCTCACTCTGCTCCTCCAGCTCTCAGGGGCACCCCCAGCAGACCTGTCCTGTCCCCCCGCCCCCTTGGCCAACAAGGATAGCACGCGAACAACCTTGAGCCATGAAGGGCTCGGGTTGAGGGTTTCCACAGCTGAACCAAGTCAGGTGACCCAGGGGACCCTGACAGGGTAACCCAAACGTCCCCATTTCATAAACTGGCAGCAGGAAGGTATAAAACTGCAAAATAGTTATTTCTCTCTCCCAGTACACCAACAACCCTGCTGTGACCCACGCGGCCAGCACAGAACGCTCACAGACAATACGATAATTGTGTTCTCTCTTGGGAAGGGGGCGGGGGTGGCCACCCACAGCCCCACACGAGAATGTCACGATCATTCCGGACTCCAGAGTTACAAATATGTGACCAAGGCATGTGCTGAGCACGCGCTCACCACGAGTTTGTGTGGCCAGGAGAGTACAAAGGCAAAAGGGCCAGGGACCAGGCAACGAGGAAGGGCCAAGAAGAATCACAGAAACGCTTCATTCAAAGCCATGACTGCTTTATTATCCCCCAGTGTTCACGGAGCTGCAGTGGGAAGAGGGACGCGCCTTGACAAAGCGAAACTGCAACGCTACAGAGAATGTGTGACTGCCCGTCACCTGCCAGCTAGACCATCTTAAGCTAAGGGTATGAGACAAGCAGGGATTTCAGATTCAAGCTGGACAACTGAAAAAAAAAAAAGAGAGAGAGAGAGAGAAGAAATCCATCTCTGCAGGCAGCCCACAGCCACTGGCTGGTCACTCCCACCACCGGCTGGCTGACTCTGCCTTTCCTCGGGCACATCGCTTCCCAGCTGTGGGCCTCGGTTTCCCCAACTGTTCCCACGAGAGTCTGAAGCCAAACAGCTTCCAGAAAAATGGACCATGTCTTAGTCTGCTCAGGCTGCTGTAACGAAATAACTGTAGCCTGGGCATTCCTCAGCAAACGTGTTTCTCTCAGCTCCGGACACGGGGAAGTCCAAGGTCACGATGCCTGCAGCTCGCGTCAGGGGAGCGCTCTCTTCCTCACAGATGGTGATCTTCCCACTGTGTCCTCAATGGTAGAAGGGGTGAGGGCTCTCTCACCCCTTTCACAAAGGCACTGATCCCATTCGTGAGGGCTCTACCTCATGACCTCGTCACCTCCCAAGGGCCCTGCCTGTTAACACTACCACCTTGGCCATTAGGCCTCAGCGTACCAATTTGGGAGGGACACAAACATTCAGTCCATAGTGACTGAAAATAGAAACATCTCTGGACATCAAGGGTCAAGTTTCCCAGAAAACAAGATGCCAAGTCTTGTGTGCCCCTCTGCACCGTGGGGATTCAGGCTCACAGGCAAGGCAGACGCTCCAGTTGCTAGATGGGGCCCGCCCAGGACACCCCACACCCTTCCCCAGCACCTGTTTCAAGAATGTGGTTTCAGTGCAGCGGTTCTCAAAGTGTGGTCCCGAAAGCCCCAGCGGCGGCGGCTTTGCCTGGGAACTTATTAGACATGCAGCTTCCACCCAACCCGAGACCGATTCAGAAACTCGAGGCGTGGGGTCCAGCAGGCAGTGTTTGCACAAGCCCTCCAGGGGACTCCGGTGCTTCCGGACGTTTCAGAGCTGACGTGTTAGTGGATTTGGTACCCAGAACCCTGGGGGATGGGGAGGACAATTTTGCCGATGAAAACACTGGGGTCCCTGAAGGCTGAGTCTCCTGCAAAAGGTCATGAGGTCAGTGAGGGGGTGGGGGTCCAGATCCTGCTCCCAGCACTTCCTCTGGGCCAGGATTTGGGATCTAGATCAAGACGACCTAGTGCTCGTCCTGAAGCGGTTCCCCACAGTCCCTGGAATGCACTCAAGTACGCAGGCCCCATCTGGACCTTGGGACCCTCATCAAGCATCTCGGCCCAGCAGAACCAGGACCTGGACAGACCCCCCAGCACGGGGTGAACAGACCAGCGGAGAGGGAGGAGCGGGTAAGGAGGCCATGTCCTGCTGCCATCTGGGGAAGGCAGGAAGAGCTTTCAGGCAGTGGCGCTTAAGGCCCACACTTCTCAAATTCAGCAAATAACCCAGAACAACACTAAGAACCCCGCAGGCTGACTATGTAGGGAAATGTGTGTGGGAATCAGAAGAAAATAAAAATGTCTGCAAAATGTTTGCCCCATAAGGAGGGGGAACTGGGGTAGAGAGAAAAATGCAAATGTACAGGGTAAAACTAATATTAAATATTTGAGGGAATATGAGGAGAAAGCCTCAATTCTTGGAAAAAACATAAATTGCTACTTGGAGAACCTTTTTCTTTACCTCCACGTGCTTCGTTTGGGTCTCTGTCTAAATGAATAAAGCCAGAAGACTCTGAGAAGGGTGTTTTCATTTACACTGAGAAATTATCCTCTTTCTACCACCAGCAGAAGTTGTCTGCTTGCTACATGGCAGCTAGACTGCCGGCCAAGATAAAGATTAAATCTTTGTTAAAAAAAAAAAAAATCCTGCAGTATCTGTTAAAATTATGGTGCCACCTTTGGCCCAAGAAGATTAAACTGGGTGAGGCATCTGAGTGGCTTTATGGGAGGGCGGGAAGGGGGCACTCAGCCTCGGGTGGGAGGGACCCTGGGCTGACACTGGCTTCCAAGAGTCAAGGAGCATGCTGGTTACTCGGGGAGCGGCAGGGTGTTTTCACCACTGCTTGCCCGGCACCAAGTAACCAGAACAGCCAGAAAATATGAACCTGCCTTGGGAACGTCTTGTCCCCTCAAAGGCCTTCCCAAGCCAGGCAGGGGACGTTAGTGAGCGAGCCCTGGGTAGGACATGACGACCCCCGAGACCACGCCCCACAGGCTGGACAGCTACTCAGCTGCGGCTAATGCTGTCTACTTGTGGGGTCCAAACCGTATTTAAAATCTTCTGACTTGTCTAGCGAAGCTGCAAACCCAGACTTGTGTCTACAATCCTCTAATTTTTAAACGTTGTCCACAAATGCAAAATTCCTAAAGCATCATGGGGGCCACACAAATCACGTGTGAGGACCTCATCGGGCCCCAGACCATGCGTGTTCATCCTCCGGTCTCACGGAGGCTGATTAGTCAAAGCTCTGAAACCGCCCAGAGGAACTGCATTTTCATGTTGGCCTGAGAAGGTCTGCGGACTCGCCAGGCCTCAGCACCCCAAATCACGCACAGCCACCTGCATCACTGCCGGCTCGCGCTGAGTTAGCTAAAGGCCTGAAAATGAGTAGAAGGTGCCGAGTGTCTGAAGTCCTGAGCATATCGACGCCGTGCCTTGAAACTCCCAGCCTCCAGCAGTGGGGCCGACCTCCCCAGGTGAGTCCTTGGAGGTGGCGGACCTGGTTCATTTCCCCTCCCGGCAACGTTGGCAGCGGCAGGGGCCAGGGTCTGCTCTGCCCTCACCAGGAGAGCCCCCTCTGGCCTCTCCCACAACGTGGGCTTGGGGAAGGGAAACATTTCCCTGCCAAATGCTTTAAACAAATGCAAGTGAGCCCAGCAGATGGAACAGATGATTTTGGATCCCTGACGCCTACAGATGGCTGGCTCCGGTCGGGTCATGGTGAACGAACAGCTGCTTCCTGAATCACGGCTCCTGCACAGAACACAGGATTCTGTTTTGATGACTTCTATGCAAGATATAGAAATGAGAGGGGGGTTTCCTGCCTTTTATTTCAAAACAGTCCGGGACAGATGAAGACTTCTTGTACCATAACAACACATTCAAAAGGAAAGCGCGATGAGGTGGGTTTTCTTAAATGTCAACCCGCAGAGCAACCTGCTTCTCTGCCCGCAGGCCATGGTAACAATGTGACCGAGCGACCATCCAGGGGCGCTCGGTCCGTGATGGGAGCCGAGACAGGCTTTGGAACAGATGGTTTCTTATTCCCGCATTTTATAAATGTTTTCTTCCTGATTGCCTAGGGAGTGGGGCCCTGTCTTGGCTGAGATCAGTGCAGGCTGCACCTACGTGAACCCAACACGCAGAGGCCCAGCCGTTCCCAAGAGCAGCAGTGGGCCGGACCTGACAACGCGCTGACGCATTATGGTCGGGGCCAGTGCACGGAATTCAAACCGTGTTTGCCGTATTTGCCTTCATACCTCGAAATGACTGCCCCGATCGGCTTCCAAAGAGATTCTTAAACCAATAATATTTGAATCGAGCAAGACAAGAGCTACAGTCCAGCCCTGCTCCGGGCTGTTCAGCAGGGTCCCACTGCAGCAGCTGACAGTGCTGCAAGGGGAACGCAGGCCGAGGGACCTGAGCTCATCATCCTTCCCCATGCCACACAGCAGCCGCCGTTCTGAATGAAGACGGCAGTTCCTCACCTGCTGCCCATGGAAAACCCAGCCATTCCATCGAAACAAAAGTGTTCCCATCCCAGCTCAGCAGGAACAATGGTATAGCCCGCTGGGTCCAGACGGTCCAGAACACAGCACAGCTGAGGACTGGAAAGTTTGGGCTTCTGTGGATTTCTGCAGGGCCCAGGGTGCAAACACCCACGTGGGCGGGGTAATTGGGCACAGCGGAGCTGAGGAGGCCACTAGCCCAGGTGAGCCAGGAGCCGGGGCCACAGGCTGGAGGTGCAGGGCTGAGGGGATCTTCTTTGGTCACTGGCAGGTGGCAGCTGTGTCCCGGGCGGTTCAGGTGGCTTGCCCGTGGTCATGCAGAAGGTCTGGGAGGGCCGCTTCTTCATCTAGGCCCAGGCTCCCGCTGTTACGTGCTGCACTTTTCCATCACCTCCGAGTCCGTGAACTCGTCGTCCACTCCGTGTTTCGGGGTCAGGAGGGCCCAGCTCCTTTCTTTCGGAACACCTCCTCCGCACTTCTGGTGCTCTCGGATTCGGCCCCTCCATGCCCTGGGCGGCAGTCTGGGGCACTCGTGCCCGGAGGAACCTCCTGTGAGGGTGGCAATGCTGTACATCTGTGCCATCCAACACAACAGCAAACAGCCCCGCCAGGGCTTAACATGTAGCAGTGCAATGGAAGAACTGCATTTTTAATTCCATTTAGTTTTAAGTAATCTAAATACACTTATCATTATATTTGTCAATTACGCCTCAATGAAGCTGGAAAAAACTTAAGGTTACAAGTGGCTGGTGGCCACCACACTGGACGGACAGCACGCGTATGGGGCGAAGGGCACCCACACAGGGCAGCCAGCAGTTTTCTGTAAAGGGCCAGACACTGCCGACCGCGTGGCCTCTGTCCACCGCTCGGCTCTGCCCTGGTGGCATGAAGGCCGCCACAGACGCTACGCACACAAATGGGCACGGCAGTGTGCCAATAAAACTTCATTTGCAAAATCAGGCAGTGGGCCAGGCTTGGCCCGTGGGCTGCGCTTGCCAGCCCCTACCCACCAGCTGGATGACCTTGGGCATCTCTGCCTTACTGAACCTCAGCCTCTCACCTACAGAAAGGAACCAATCACAGTGCCCACTTCTCAAGCTGGCTTTAAGAATTCTGTAAGAGGTCTGTAACGGGGAACACGCTTGGCACGACGGCCACACAGAGCATGCATTCAAAAAGGACGTGCGGGGACACGGGTACGTGCCGGGTTCTCTAACTTACAATATGCTACTTACTCCCCGCTCCCCGGTGAGACAGGCACTATTAGTTCCAGTCCACAGAAAAGTAAGGGCTGGTTCAGAGTCAAATGCATGAGCGGCAGGACCAGAGCCCAGCGGTCCCATTTCCAGGTGCCAGGACCCAGCCTCTCTTCCTGGGGCTTTTCCAACTGACAACAGCCCCACCCTCCATTCTGCCACCTGTCTGGGCTCGTGGTACCAGCTGGTGCTGGACGAGGCTCGTTCCTTTGTAAAGAAAGCATCAAGAGAAACAAAGTGGACAGTCTCTTGAGGGCTCTACGATGCTGCACTGTCCTGGTTCCTGTCCCATCCACCATTCCAGAGCCTCTGTCACCTTCAGTGACCACTCAGACTGTGGTCACCTGAGGCGGTCGATCACCAGCACACCTCATGAGCTGGCTCCCCACCCCCTTCACCGTGCAGGGTCAGGTGACGCTCAGTGCTGTGGACCCAAATGAAAATCTCGCTGCCGCCTTTCACAGCGCCAAGTCCCCACAGGTCCTCCAAAGTTCAAAAAAGCTACCCCACCCTGTGAGGGTGCTGCCAAGAGGTGACACTCAGGCCCAGCTCAAACAGGAACTGAATGAAGCTTCTCTCTTCCTCATTCAGGATAAGGTCTACGCCCCCACCCAGGCCGAAAGAACCATGAGGGCTTCTCACCCATGTCCTTGGAAGAGCATGCCAGGACCACCTCCACGCAGAGGAGAGGGCACCCAGGATGCCATCTTCTCCTGGGCCCTGAGACACCATCAGCTGTGACTACCACACTGGCGTAACTACAGCAATGAGACCAAATCAGAGATGGGCAGCGGACCCCACAGGAAGCACGCTCCTGGGCCCCTGGGCTCTCCTTCTGCCATAGCTAGGGGCTGAAAACGAGGCCCTCGGCCAAGGGCACCTGAAGGCTGACCACGCCACTCACTGCCTTCCATGCGGGACATCATCTGGCCACCCCCAGACCCCGAGGACGCATCTGGAAATTGGGCAGGAGCGGCCTGCTCTGAGGTTCTCTCACAAGTGCAGGGGAACAGTGGGGCCAGGCATTTTCATGGATTCAAAGCCACGAGGGAAGCTAGTAAGTGACAGAGCAGGCGCCCAGCCGGCCATGTGATGACAAGGCAGAGCGGAGGGGCTCGGTGCCGCGTCCCAGAGCAGTGATGTTCTGGAGTTTTTTTCTGTAACACCCAAGGGACATGTCTGAACCTCACACAAGTGTGATTTTTTTAAAGACAAGTTGGAACCCATTCATCTGTGGACCATCACACCCCTTGGCAGCCCGGCGTGGGTCCGGCGCAGTCTCAGCCCGATTCCTGACCTACTGCTCCCGCGCTCCAGTCTCCGAGTCACCTTTTGGCCTATTCGGCCTCAGCCAGGCCCGATGTCTCTTGTACTTTTCTTTCTACCAGGTGAGGGCATTTGCTGACCTTCCTGAGAATTAGATGAACAGGAAGGTGTGAAGGCCATTTGCAAGGAACTCACTTCTCTCCTCAGGACTAAACGCTAATAAGCAAAACCCTATAGGGCTCAGCAAGACACCACCAAGAGAGAGGCTGCCGAGCCTCCCCTCCTCGGAGACTCATTGTTTCCCTTGACTCGCCTCCGCTGGGCCGGAGTCACATACCACACAGCCAACGGGCCTGGAATCTGGGTTGGCATCTGAGGGTGTGGAGGCCGCAGGAGTGCCGGGCGCCAGGAGTCAGGTGACCCGCAGAACATTCTGGCATGTCTGTGTCAGCAAGTCCCCCGCCCTCGGATAGCACGGTGAGAACACACCGCGACAGCCTGGAGAGCACCGAGGCTCCTTTCCAATCACACCAGCACGGTTACTGGTTTTGCTTTTAAGGGGAAAAGAAGGTAGCTGGACACCGAATCGGACTTTTTTCTGCTCACGCGATGCCAGGAGGTTTTGCTCACTTTGGTTCTCCAGTTCCAGCACAGGCACAGGTAAGAGACTCTGGAAGTTCCTGGGAATCCCCAATGTTCCCGCTTTTTCAAGCAAGAGCTTCAACTGAGAATAAACAAAGGCCACATCCATCTGGCCAAGTAGAAGATTCCATGTGTTGGAAGCAGCCCTCCCTCTGAGAAGGCCACTTCAAGGTCAAAATGAGGGGGCCCCTGGGCAGTGCCCCCAGAATGTGGACCCCAGGGAGGGCCACTGGGAAAGAACACTCCCTTCTCCTCGTGCTTCCTCACCAGCCTCCAGCTGGTGACCAGCCAGCTGCCACCCACATCGGCCCTGGCCCTGCCTAGGTTTGCCGCCTCTCCCCTAGGTCACTCAGTGGCTTCTCGGTTGTCCACTCCAATCCTGCTCTGCACGGCCACTCCCCAAATATGAGCCTTCAAAAGTACAAGCAGTGGTACATGGTCCCCCGGCTCTGGGCCCTCCAGGGCTGTGCACAGACTCCTCCACCCTACACCCACTGCCACCCTAACCTTGGCCAGCGTAGCTCCTGGCCCGTCGGCCTCTTCTCGCCCAGGCGCCCGGGTCTGGGTGACTCTCAGCTTCCTGCAGCCCCCGAGTGATCCCTGAGGTGGTCTCACGCTGCACACACCGCTCCCTGGTCTGGAACGCCTGCTCTCCGGTCTTTAGCCATCTGAACTCCTGCTCGTCTGAGACTCAGGAAGCCTTCCCTGCCCTCCTCCCTTCGGCTCAGTTGAAATGGCCTTACTACGGCTCCCACAGGACTGTGGCCGCACCAGTACCATGGGCACACACACCTCCATGATGTTTATGACGCCATGCCTGGTACGTAATAGAAGCTGAATAGAAACACCGGCACTCTGTTCCTGACACAAGCTCTGAGCTCCCCACAGAGAGGACCCACCTCACTCATCTCCTAACTCTTCGGGGCCTGATGCACACAGTAGGTGCTTACTAGATACTGACTGAATTAACTTGAGCCTGGGGGCCCACCATCAAGGCAAGGTGTCCTGTGGCCAGACAGAAACAGTGACACATCTGAACAAGCAGAGGGCAGAGAACATGAGTTCTGGCACCTCCACTGGGACCAGAGGCAGCCCTGATGCCTCGGTCCCCTTTCTCAGACAGCCCCTCAGCCACAAAGGTCTGTGACGCCCATCCAAGAAGAGGGATACGTCAGGACACCCACGCCCAGCCACCATGTGGGTCCTCTGCTGGGGGTTATGTCAGCCTCTGATAGCGGGGGCAGCTGCGGTCCAGAGTCAGGGCCCCACCTGGAACTCAGGAAATAGTACCAGGTCTTCACACCCGCCAAGGGCCTGTGCCAACACAGCCCAGCGGCCATGGGGGAGGGGACAGGCCCTTCCCTCTACCATCGCTGTCAAAGGCCTGTTTCCAAAGCTTAAGTGAACTTCTACCCTGGAGGGGCCACTGGTCGTGTTCAGGTGGCACAGGGGTCCAGAGGTAGCTGAGGTCACATCCCCGGAGTGAGAGTTGGCCAGGCGGGGAGCAAGGGCCCCTGCTGTGACCACATGACGTGCCCAAAGAGGATGCCGGTTGAAGATGTGAAAGGGAGCCTGCCCAACGGGAAAGAAGGGGCAACACCAAATAAAACATCAACCGCAAAGAATCTAAAAAGAATCCGAAAAGGTGGGAAAGGGACCCCCGCTCTCAGTGCAGACAGGGCGCAGCCATTAAGACCCCCAGAGATTCATTCCCAGAAGCCTGTGAGAGCAGAGCCATGACCGTGAAGCTGCTTCCTGACACCGACATGAACTTCATGTTCTATGTTTAGGCCCAAATTAAATCATTTTTGGTAAACGAAGATTTTATTTCCTAAAGAGAAAGTGTAAACGATTTCACCAGGCTTACCTTAACTCTTAACTGAGACACACTGCAAACTAAATCGTAACCCATGCTTTCAAGCCTTCCTCCCCCAAAATTCCTGAGTCATCTGAGAACTAACAAAAGGTTCAACCTGCCTCCATTGGACCCGTCCAGCCAAGCCTGGCTCAAACCTAGGTCTCCTCTGGCTCTGTCCCTCGTCCTGCCACCCACTGGGGCCACGAGCACAGTCACCCTTGTCCTTGCCCTTGTCCTTCCAGACCTCCACCTGTCCCCCTGACAACACGTGCCGGCTGCAAGGCTGCACAAGGTGATCACTAACGTTTGCTGGACACCAAGCGTCCCCACCTACGGTCTCAGTCAGTGCCCCAAACCCACAGGCCGAGTCTGTCCGCATGGTCACGGTCCAGATGATGGAGCCCAGCCTGAGAACAGTCACCTGCCCGGGGGCACCTGGTCAGCAAAGGGCAGACCTCGGATCTGAACCTGGGCCCTGATTTCAGAGCTTAAGGCTGTGTTTGCCCTAAATGACTAAGACCGGGCTGCCCCTACGCTCTGCCCAAAGCTCTTCTGCAGCTCTCCCGTCATTGGCACGGAGACTGCCCTGGACTTCACGGCACCCCTCCCGCACCCCCCCTGTACAGCCCCGCGCCCTTCGCTGGGCCTTCTCCGACAGCCCTCAAGCCAGAGTGAAGCCCGAGTTCCAGTGCTTCGCACAGCAAACGAGGACCACCAGGGGAGCAGCGCTGTGCCCGCCGCCTTCCGGGCGGGGAGCCTGGACGTTTGACTGCTCGAGGGGCTTCACGGAAGGGGGCTCCCGGGCTCAGCCCCAGGGCCGTGCCCCAGAGGGCCCCTCCTGCATTCACACCCCCTTGTCCCCAGGCCCTCTCCTCACCCAGAACACGGACACAGCCAGCTACAGAGGACCCTGTCTCTCCACCTCCAAACCGGCAGAGAGACGGCTGGCAACCAGCAGACGGAAGGAGCCTCCCTCCGCTCCCAGGCCCCCAGCCAACATGAATGCCAGAGCGAGGGGAATTCCAGGCGCGGCTGAGGCCTCTCCCAGCTGGGCCTTGTCCATCAGGGCCCTTCATCCAAGGGGCAGTCTCAAGAATGAGGGTGGCCTCCCCGGGGTGCAGGGCGGGCAGGCGGCAGGGTGAACCCACAGGGACCACCTCCTTTACCCAGGGCACGGCCAACAGCCGGGGCACACAGGCCCTGCCTCTGGGAGCCTGCAGGCCCCCCTGGCGGCCTCAGCCATAGGGCCACCCGAGCCCCTCCTGGACGGAACAGCGTGGTGCCCAGTCGGTCACAGCCAGGGACCACCCCTGGACCCGCTCACAGCAGGACGCATGCCTCCTGCACATGGGGGCAGGCGCTGGATGAGGAGGAAGCGTGGCATGGGGGAAAGGACCCCAGACTGGGGCCACCGGCCAGAGTGAGCTGAAACCGCGCTGTGCCTGTCACCCGGGCAGGTAATTCTGAGTGGCAGCAGCATTTTCAGCAATAGGTAGGGCAAGTCCCTCGGCCAGAGACTATGCTGGGGGTTCAATGAACTGATGAGGTGCAGGTGCCCAGCTCCAGGAGGGACAGCTGGCAGGTGCCCAATCAATGCCTGCTACATGAATGCAAGAATAGTGGGAGGGACAAAATAAGGATGCTCCTCTCCCCAGCTCCTCGGGCCCAAACCCAGGCCAGGAGGGAAGACAGAGCCTTACCTACCCACCACCTCCATGCACAGGAGAGCAGGTGGGCAGACCTTTGCCAAGGAGACCAAAGCCCTTCTCAGAAAGCTCAAGGTTTCAGCACAGTCCACCAGGACTCAGTTTCTCCTGCTGGGGACCGAATGAGCCTACACTTCCAGCAATCTGAGGAATTGCTGCTGAGCAGGCGTGGAGAGGAGGTGAAAAATCGGACAGATTGTCTAAGTTGACCAAGATGGCCGATCCCACCAGGCTGAAGGAGCCTCTCTGCACAGTGACCACATAGCCTGCAGGTCTGCCCTGCAGCCCCCGGCCTCTAAACCAAGAGCGGGCCTCCGAGCCTCACAGGAGAGAACACAGAGTACAACCAGGGGACCCAGAAGACGCAGCTCCGGTCCCTCTGCGCACCAGCTAGGTGACCTAGGTAAAGTTCACGCACCTCCTTGGTCTCAGATTTCTCCTCCAGAAGGTTGCGTCAGCAGACTAGAGATCTTGTTCTCCACAGCCCCTGGTCACCCTAAACAGAACTCAATGAAGTGTAATCCCAAGTGTGTCCGTGGCAGGACAGGTCCCGAGCAGTCACGTACAACCAGGTGGCTGATGTTGTGACAGTCACTGCCAAGTGAGGTGAAAAGGATCAGCTGCTCACTGAGAATCACCAACGCGCACCCGGAACCCAAACTGCATCTTCCCTCCCGTGAACCGCAGAGGAATGCCACGTGCCACATTCCAGAAGGGATGAGGAGCTGGACAGACCAGCAGGACGGTGGGGACGCAGGGCCTGCTCGAGAACTACCCTAAGACAACAGGCTGAATAAAATGCACGGCTGTACCAAGTCCCGCACGGGCAGGCACTCCCAAGGCCTGGCCCAGCAGAAACAGGAGCCACCTGGATGAGGTTGACAGCAGGCACTTCACCCAGGGGTGGTCGCCTTTCAGGCCTTCCCTCACTGAGACATGGCAGTGGAAAGTTCCCCCAGGTTCATTCCACTCCTGTACAGGAAGGTGCCTAACTGCCCCCCCAAGGGAAGTAAGGTGTACATGGGGTCTACTCCAGCCCTCGCTCCTCAGTCTCCAATGCACAAGTGAATCAACTCTGAAGCTTTACAAATACCAGGGCTAGGCCCTGGCTGGAGTGGCTCAGTGGACTGATGCCGGCCGGTGAACCAAAGGGTTGCCGGTTCGATTCCCAGTCAGGGCACATGCCTGGGCTGTGAGCCAGGTCCCCACTAGGGGGCGCACGAGAGGCAACCACACACTGATGATTCTCTCCCTTTCTCCCTCTCTTCCACTCTGTCTAAAAACAAATAAATAAAATCTTTAAAAAAAATATGCCGATGCTGAGTCCCACTCCTCCTCTCCAAGGTTCTGGTATAATGGGTCCTAGATGCCGGCTGAGCATCTGGGGCTTTTTTTTAAACCTCCTCTAGGTGATCCCAGTGTGTAGCCAAATGCCGAGAACCACTACACTAGATTCTAGAAACTCAGCGTGTGGTTGGGGGTGGGGAGCAGCTCTGTCCACAAACTGTTTAGGGACAGAAAGGGCAGCAGAGCCGGCCAGGCAGGCCTTGCTGCAGATGGGCATCCTCGCCCTACCCCCACACCCAAACCAGGATCAGCCTGTGAAGAGCCATCTGTCTGAGACAGAATGCAGGGACCCTGCCCGGCCCCGGCTGGGGTGTACCAAGTTCCCACACGCTGGAGGTTGTACAATTATGTTTAGTTACTTGCTTACTTTAGGTATGTAAACAACACGTGATATTGTGCAAACCTGGGGTGGCAAGCACCACAAAATGATTTACTCTGAGACATCTGAATTACAAATGCAAACAACAAAATGCCAAAACCCTTTTTAACAATCTCTTTGAATGGAAAATGGAATCTGAATAAATGGTGATCCTTATACTGGGCTGCCCAATTTATTTCCGGTTTCCCCCAGAAGGTCACTGGGAATAATTCTATTTTCTTGTGAATCTGTCTTTTGTATGGATGAAGCAAAACATTTCAGTCTTCCCCATGCAAGCACTGCCTTTGGTCCTATGGTAGATACGTAATCCAGCCACCCCTTAAAAAAAAGAAATGCTTTAGCAAAGGGAGGGGTAAGGGAAAGGGGCAGTTAAAACTTCTAAGTTTCTCTGCGGTGTTAACAAGACTAAACAAAATTTATGCTTTGAGATAAAACAGAACCCATGCCTCTGCCTTCGGAACTCACCAACGACGATGACGACGACCGATAGCATGGCGTATGCAAAGCGAGGCAGACCCCAACAGAGCTCCGAGCTCCTCGGACCCTCCGGCTGTGTGGCCTGGGGCTAGCGACTTGGCCTCTCTGAGCCTCAGTCTCTTCGGCTGCACCTGCAGGATTGCTCTGAGCATCACAGAGTGCACGCCAAGCTCCTGGGCCCAGCGCGGGCGCGCAAGGACCAGTGGGCCCTATTGTTCTTCAAACAATCTGCAGCCCTTTCAGCTGATCACTGCAGCACCCAACTTTTCATGATCCTGGATCTTGGGGACTTGGGAACCACATCACCCCTGAGCAGGAGAATCTGTTTCTTTGTTTCATGGGAGAAGGAAAAGAGAGTGAGCAGTCGGAAGTCAGCCGGCCCTGCACTCTGGGGTCGAATGGGCTGTTTACCAAAATGATCCACTTTCACCTCCTTACAGTGGCCCAGTGGAACAGGGTCCCTCCAGGGAGGATGGATGCCTAAGGGGTGCTGTTTCTGCGACATTCCTGCGCAGTCTGGACAAGCTGCCCCCATCCCCCCTGCAAGAGACCAATTCCCGCAGCAGCCCCCACAGCGGGAGAGGAGGAGAGCCGTGAAAGGAGCGGGGGTGCCTGTCACACTTCTCCATAACCCCTGACGTGATGTGAAATTCTACAAGGTAGACCCTTTGAAATGCAAAATCTTCCCGAGCCCTTCAAATGTGTTTTTATTTTCTCGGGTTCCTAAGGCTGCTTTCAGACCCACCCATCAGCATTTCCCCCTCTCAATCAACTCACATTTAACAAAAAAAAAAAAAGAAGAAGAGGAGGAGGAGGAGGAGGAAAAAGGAGGAGGAGGCCGTGGCTGCAGCAAAGACGTCTCTGTTTTTTGAAAAAGCTCAAGTATCTCCAGTCGCTGCAGGGGGAAAAAAAAAAACCTTGTCCTAAACTCCAGCCTCCTAGCATCCCCTCCTCCAAGACACCCTGAAGCCAACTTTCCTCTGGAAGATTCCCTCTCCTAACCCACACAGCGCTCACTCAGCTGCTGCTCAGATCTCCAAGAACTTTCTAGAGACAAGAATCCGGTGCCCTCTGACCTGAGTTTGGGAAGGTTACCACAGGCACCACCGAAACCACAACCCACAATTTGCGAAGCCCCAACCTTGATCCAAGATTGTGTGTACAGGAGGTTTGGATTAAACATCAAAGAAGAAGTTACCTTAACACAAAGTTGTTTGGCAAAGAAAATTACTTCGCCATAAGAAGAACCCTAGGGGACGGTAAATTGCTTTTGAATATAGACTTTTCAGTGGCGCGGTCATTAATCATGTTAATGTAAACTGCGCTAAAACAAAACTTTTCTAAGCAAATCTCTGGGCACATCAGCATATCTAAGCCTCTGGGTTTGTTTCCAAAGTTCACATCCCGGCACGCAATGGAACTGCAGTTAATGGGGTCAGCTATTACAGTGCAGTCCGCGACCTTGGGCCATAATAAAGGTGACTCAGCCGTGTAGAAGGAACCCTCGTAAAAGTTAGGCAGGAAGCACACACAGAAATTAACCGGACGGGGAGAGTCAATGATTTTGGAAAGTGTAGTCACTGGGCAAGTTGAAACAGCATTTCTCCTGGGATGCTGAGGGAGGACAGTCAGCATTCCTCGCAGCACCCAAGTCCCTCGGCCAGGGCCTGTCTGTGAGGGCGGAGGGCAAAGCAGCAGCTGGACAGGGCGAGGAGAGCAGTGCCCAGCGGGGTGAAACGGCACTGAGCCCCGCCAGACTCAGCCATGTGCTTTTCGTGCTGGCAACAAACCGGTTCTTTCAAGGGAGTAGACTCTGACAAAAAGGACAGCTGCAGCAAAGCCAGAAGCCAAGAGGCAAAAACCTCGAAAAAGCCTTGAGTTTGAGACTTTCCCCTAAAGCAAAAAAAAGGAAAAGAAAAAAAAAAGAAGAAGAAGAAGAAGAAGCAGCAGCAGCCACACCTTTGGGGTTTGCAAGGGCTAATCTATTAAAGTGTCCCCCTGGCTGGATCAATTAAGGAGAGCCCCTCCACATCTGGTTTCCATCTCAGACCGAAATTTGTATTATCAGCATATTACATAACAAACGATGCCTGCAGGTTTCTTTTATTACACATCAGAGAGGTGCGTGGGGTGGCGGTGGTAACGATGGGGGTTGTGCTGATCTGAGTATTTGCTTATTTCAGTCTTTTTTGTTGTTGTTGTTTTAAGGGCAAGAGGAAAAAGTTTTCCATACAGTATGAAATTCAAAAATGTCACACTGCCCGGATCAAACATCAAGGGAACCACCTGACACTGGGTCTGGCCCTCAGTCTTCAGGGCCCGCTGCACCGGGCAGTGGGTGAGAAGGGCGTGCTTTTTTGAAGAGCAACGCAAAACTGCGCCAAAGTGCTCCACGGCGTCCTCTGCTGCCAGCTCCCAGGTTTTACACAAGGCTCCCTCCTCTCCAGCTCCCTGCAGGGAAGAGCTGGCCCTTTCTGTGCTTCGGTCAGGTGCCTGCTCCCCGAACCCACTGAAAGGACACTCAGACCACTAAGGTTCTGGAGAGATGGAGCGGTCAGGGGACAGTAAAGGAAGCAACGAGGAATACAGAAAGACTAAAAAGTGTGAACAGAAATAGACGAAGAAATGAGAACAGGGCTTCCCATTAAATGTCAATTTAGTGTAGCCATACAGGATGTCAATAAAGTACCATAAAGCTCTTCTCAAAAGAAGTTTATTAAATTCCAAAATGCTACATACCTGCGACATACCCTAAGCGAAAAACAGGAGGGAGAAGTAACCAAAAACAGTCTCAGAACAGTGGCAAATGCTCTTTCTACTCATCCTGCCAGCCTTAGAACGTTCAAGTTCATTCTGCAGCGATGGTACTGCTAGCTTTTACTTAAAACTTGTCTGTGACGTCAAAAAGACTGCATATTAATATCACCTTCTCAGCGGGGAGTAAGAAGTCCTCGGCAACATTATTTTAACCAGTCTTAAAACCATTGTGTTCTACCAATGGAGCACTGGGGAGAAAAATAAATACAAACCTGCCCCAAGCCTCTCCTTCGTTTTCCAGACTGGAACAGCGCCCTGGGAGCTGGGTCTGCAGGACGACTGGCAGCCTCCAGACCCCAGCCAAGGGCAGACACAGGGTCAAGGGCTTTGAATCCTGAACTTAAGAGCTAAACCTCCTCCCACTAACGTGGGCCTACCAACGGCAACAAGAAGCTGTTTTGTTTATCTAGTTGTCTGCAGCTAAGAGGAAGGATAAAAACCTACAGCTCTGCAATTCGGCATCAAAACTGTAACTGCGATAAGTTACTGTTAAGTGGATAAATTAAAATGAAACCAAAACCTGGCCAAGTCAGGAACAGTGAATTTCACCCAGACTGCGAACTCCATTCCTTCCCAAGTCCTCCAGCCGGGTGGCATCTTTTAACCTGGAGCCCAGAATGCGGAGCAAGGAGGGATCCCCCCTCCCAGCCCGTGGGAACTGCTGGGAGCACATATGCTAGCATGTCATTTGGAAGTCTGCTAATATGCTGTAAGCAGCACAAGACGCTGGCCTGGCTTCCCAGGCCAATAAACAATGCCATTCCAACTCCTACAGCAGTCAATAGAAAACAGTCCCTAGTCTCCACGATCCAACGATTCAACAAACATTTGTTCCTGTTGGACCACCGTCAGCCTGGCTCTCTCTGCACCCGCTCCGACACGGCGCGGTGGCTGCTGCTGCGGCGGCGGCGGCGGCGGCGGCGGCGGCAGCGGCACGAATGCCCTGCCCAGGGTCCTGGCCCGGCATGCAGTCAGGGGCCACTGGCCCAACACCGAGTCCGGAGACTCTAACGTATGGAAGACTCGGAGTGTGGCCTATAGGAGGCAGAATCCCATTCATCAAACGCTGCAAAGAGCTGTTCTTTGTTCACCAGCGTTCGAAGTACAGTACGTGTTAATGACGCCGGGCGCTCAGACGGAGGGAGCCCGGCTTCAGGGGGCGTCCGGGGGCGAAGGACTCGAGCAAGGCGGTGAGCGCGACTCACCGGGGCTCGGCCGCCCGGTCCCGAGGCACAAGCATTGTTCTGCAAGCCTGAGGGCGGGGGTGGGGAGCTGGGGGGTGCTCAAGAAGCCACTTGGGTCAACGCAAATCGAGGGCCCTCCCTGAACTCCGGGTGTCCTCACCTCCGCCGTCCCCGCCCCACCAAGTGAAACCCCGAGAGGGGAAGCGGACTCCCACGGGTTTGCAAATCAAGGACTGGCAAAAATGTGACTCGACCGGTGTGCCCATGCCGGACGGCCCTTTTCGCCATGTGCAAAAGCCACGCCGATGCCCCCCACTCTGCAAGCCCCCTCCGAGGCCATCCCAGGAACTTCGCCCCCCGGGGCTGAACACCCCCTCACCGGCAACGTGACCGCCCCGGCCGGTCCAGCAGCCGTGGAGCCCGCCGCTGCACGCCCGAATCCCGGGGGTGGCAGACGAAAACTTCCGCGAACAAAAGAGTTGTCTGCAAACGATGCGGGAAGTTCGGGGCGAGCGGAGCCGCCTGGGTCCTGGGGCTCGGGCGTCTTCCCCGCTGCCGCGAGCCTGGGCTCAAGTTGAGACGCGCAGAGGGGGGCAACCCCCCGGGCGCAGCCGTCCCCGCGCCCGCCCCGGGAAGCGCAGACTTTTCCACAGGGGCCGGACTGGTTCGCTCCCCTGGTTGCGCTCTGACAAGTCTCATGCCTGCACCCGGGGAGAGACTCAGCACCCCGAGAAACCACCCAACCCAGTGCGAAACAAGGAGGATAAAAAGGAAGCCAGCGACGTAAAAATAAAATAATAAAAATAAAAATAGGTAAGCCAAGCACACACGCGAGCAAGGCTCCCCCCAGCTGGTGCTGGGGCGCACACGGCCGGGTCCTCCGCTCTGGACCACCCCCCACCCTCACCCCGACTGCCACCACCACCCGGGGGTCGCTTACTGTGCGCGGCGGGACGCTCCGGGCGCGGGCCCCGCGCAGTCTCCGCGGCGCTCGCCAAGTCGTCCGGGCTGCCCGCCGCACGTCCGCCGCGCGCACGCTCTCCAGCCGGCGCCGAGCGCTTTGTACCGAGCGGCTCCCAGGGAGGAGGAAATCGACTTGTCACTTCCTGAACTGTTTGCAACTCGTCCCTTTAACCGGCCCCGGCCAGGCCGCCCGCGCCCGCCGCCGCCGCGGGGCCGCCCGACCGCGGCTGCGTGTCGCTGTGACCGGCGCTGTGCGGGCGGCGTCGCGGGCCCCGGCGCTCCGCGCGGCGGCGTGCAGGAGCCGGGCGGCGTGCGGCGGCGGCGGGCGAGTGTGCAGTGCGCGCAGCCGCCGGTGGGCGGGGAGTGGGGGGGTCGCGGCGCGCCGCCGGCGGGGCTAGAGGGCGTCCTGCGAGCTGAGCCGCGCGCCGCTCGCCGAGCTCGCGCCTGCGAGGGCCCGGGAAGCGGGAAGTGGCCCCGGGCCCGGGCCGCGCCGCCGCTGCGGCGGCCCCCGCGGCTGCCCGGGCCCGGGGCCAGGAGCCCGGCGGGCGTCTTCCCCCGCCCCCTGCACGAGCCAGGACTAAAACCCTGGGCCGCGTGGACTTCAGACGTCCAGCTTCCGGGTTGTTGGGTTTTTGAGGTTTTAAAGAAACGATCATTTCAGTGGCGCGCTGGGCGGCAGGGGAGGGGGGTCGTGTTAGTGTTGTCACACTTTGGGAAAATAAAGCGCTAGTTTCCTAACTCCGGGCGTTGATCGAAATAAAGGAATGTGTACTTCAGAAGCCACATCCCAAATATATGCAACTGGTGAAGGAAGGATTTGTGGTTGCTAAGCAGAGGCAGAGCATGTTTAGTTCTGTAACTTAGGATGTTGACTTAAGTTCAGGAATGTAACCCTGATAGAATAAGCAGAGTATTTTCATTGTGCGGCTCACCTGGGGGAGGGGATTGTTTTCCCTGTGAAGTGAAGCCCTAGATTTCCCATCACTCCTGCCTATTGGTGTGTTATTTTATTGACCTTGTATCCAAAAGGAGATTTTTAAAGAGAAGGTTTTTAAAAAGAACTCCCTATGCCTGTTTTGTGTTCTCCTTTGCCAAAAAAACAAAACACCTCATTACTTTACATGGATTGTGTCTGCGCCATTTGAATGGTTCTATTCATAAATCAGGAAACTTTTTCTGTTGCTTCTAGGAACATTTAATTGGTTTTAATCCAACATTTCAATCCCAGTATCAAACATAAATGAACAATTAACTTTTTGAGCTTGTGTGCACTTGGGAAACTATTATATTTCATGGCTACTGCTGAAATATTTCAGTTTCTCATCACACTGGACCCATTCTTTTTCAGAAAACCGTGAGCTAACATCTCCTTTCACACTAACTACAGCTCACTCCGGCGATTTCTGCTCCAAGATTAGGATGGACAGCGAACCAGAAGGAGATGTCTATTCATTCAAGTAGATGATGTGGGGAAGAATCCTAAGCCAAAATGAGCTAAATATGCAAAACACTCAGATATCGATATCCTTATCCATAAACGTCACTTTGAAAAGGGCCAATTTGGAGAGGAGAGAAAGCCAAGTCTTCCCAGGTTGAACAAAAAAGGGCACCAGGGATAATTTGGGAGTGCTGCTACACTTCCCCAGTGCCATCTTATCATTGTCACAGTGTCACCTCAGCCTTGGACAGCTTTAAGGGTATAGTTTAATATACTTTTTATTACGAGGCTTAGAGTGACTCCTGCTGGCAAACATTCCGTTTATTCCCGCAACTGCCAGTTCATCGGGTCAACTTAAAAAACAAAATGCAGGGGTCCCAAGCATGGAAACAATTATTGCAACTATTATTTTTGTTGCTTTCAGGATGATTTTAATCTCACAAAATTCGAAGGATTGTAGTTACGGAAAGCTCCTTTGCTGAAAAGCCTCCTTTCCAACCTAAAGCAGCCTCTTTTTCTTGGTTCAGAGACTTTATTTTATTAACACTAGAGCAGCAAAATACTTGCTTAAGGAATTGTGCAGGAATTGTGCTGCTAACCAATGAATAACTACTTCTCATTTACTTAATTTGAATCTCCAAAGGCTAAAAATATATATATTAAGGCCTGTGTCATTTAACCTTCCATATTATAAAGCTCTTCCCACATTATGTAGTAATTTCTACAGATATAAAACACCTCCACTTTTTAGGGCTATACTATTAATACATAGTTCTTTATTATAAAAAACCCTATCCAAAAGGTTTGTGTATTAGAGTTTTGCTTAATTCAGAGGAGTAAATATAAACTCAGTTGAGCTCCAGATTTAAGACACCATAAGCAGCAATTTGGAGGCGGGGGGGGGGGGGGGC
>PVJD01002613.1:0-159020 GCA_004026545.1 Mormoops blainvillei | reverse complement strand
AAACATAAGATGTGGGGGTTCCGTCCTGTCTCACTCTACTGCGGGAAACCCAGGGATAAAACCCAGCAGTACTGGCTCTCCTGGCTCCCCTCAAAGCAGAACCACCAAGCGGAGGAGTGCCTGCGTGTGCGCCTGCATCACATGTCTACTGAAAGCTGCCTGGGCAATTTAAACAGTATCGTTCTCTGTAGAGAGCTCCCTCATTCCAAGTTTAAAGCTCTTAAGCAACAGGAGACAAAAAGGGTGTATTTTATTAAGAAAGGGTGTGATCAACTATAACTTGTATCAACAAGCTAATAAAAGTATCCACCTAAGCACATTTGTGCAGAGGAGGGTAAAGGCTGGGTTTTGATATGCACTAAGAAGTATCCTAGCTAGTTAGTGGGTGTTTTATTTTTGCGCCTTTAGAACAAGAAAAATGTGATATTCAAACTAAGCTTTGAAGTTTGAGTAAGGACCAGGCAAGGTTGTTCAGTTTTTTCCATCCAATCTATCTGCACCTATGGTTTTCAAAGAGCTCACCACTAAAAAATGATAAACCAGTTTGTCTCTGAGAATAACATATTCTTTTTAGAATAACAAAGTCAGTGAAACAAACGTGAAACGTGTTATACGTTGAATCCAACAGCAGTATGCAGATGTGTGTGTACTGACTCCTTTATTCAGTCTCCAAAAGCCACCCTGCCTCTTTGTCACAACTGCTGAATTAAAAGCCAGTCATTCACATTTCACACTGTCCTTTCTACATCAGAAAAGGTCTCTTTAAAACAGAATCTTTTAAAATTTCTTGTAATAGATGACGGGAAGGCAGACATAACCAAGTTCACCTGAAGCATTTTCAAAGAGATTGGCTACTGAAAGGTTTGCAAAATACGCTTCTTTGGAAAATATGGGAAATTTTTATTACAGATGGAAGCCAAAAATCCGTACTTACTATGGGGGCAATTTTCTTATGTGGATCTTCTTCAAAAAAGTCAGTTCTGCAATTGTTCCCACGATGATCAGGGTACAACTAACCACCCTACCTACATATGCATGTATGACACACTGAACTTTGTTCTTCCCTTTCTGTTTTTATCCTGTGTTCTGAAACGTTCCCACTGATGAAATGAGTTATAGCTCTGACTTGGAATCTTGTCTGTGTGCACACGTGCGGGTGTGCGTGTGTGTGCACACATACCCCATATCTACACACACACGTTTTATAAGAGGGACTTCGGTTCTTGGAGACAGTTATTTTTTGATTCAAGAACTAAATAAAACAAATTTATTTTCATTGAAAAATAACCACAGCATTAAATTTAATGATACCAATCTAAGTCCTTTGAAACGAAATGAGAGTTGAATGCAGCTTGAGGGGAATGCCTACTGCAATCAGCGCGTGTGAACCCGCAGAGCTTTGAGGCCAAGCGTCTGGCACCAATGAGGTACGAGGCGCGCCAGCTGGGATGGCATTGTGTGCCACAAAGTGTGGGTTGGAAGCCTAATAAGTCCTGAGCACAAACCCTGATTTCCAAGTTGGCAGGTGCTGAAAACACAGCAAATGTCACGCTTGCAACTCACTGGATGGCAGAGCTCTGGGTAAAGTAAGCTAAAAAGAACAGAGCAACAGTTAAAACTTATTTCAACTTGATATTACTTTTTTTTGGCAAAGTTAATAGTCGCTATCGGTGTTATGTGCTACAAGAAAACAGAAGCTATGAAAGAACAAGGCATTGAAAAGCTTATGCATGATAAATAAGCAAAAATAAATATAATGGATTTTCACTATCAACATTCAAAGTTACTGGTTTATGTAACACTTATCAAACCTATTTTACTATTTTAACACCAAGACTCAAAAGTTTGATTACTTCCGGGCCTTTCCCTGATCTATTTATGACCTTAGCTGAAGGAGACTTTAATTAGTGTCATTCTACACATGAATGCTCACTTTAGCTTGCCTCAGTTATTCCACAAAACACGGAACAGGTTCTAATATTTTCATATTTCTATACGCTGAATTTAATCTAGAAAATATTTTACCAGCATACCCAGACTAAATGTCTGT
The DNA here is from genome assembly GCA_004026545.1 of Mormoops blainvillei. Classification (NCBI taxonomy): domain Eukaryota; kingdom Metazoa; phylum Chordata; class Mammalia; order Chiroptera; family Mormoopidae; genus Mormoops; species Mormoops blainvillei. The sequence continues at coordinate 156,970 of PVJD01002613.1, read as the reverse complement.
TATTATCTTCAAATGAAAACAATTTCGATTTTTTTCTTAAGATATTCTTTAGTGGAATTCAGATTTAGCATTTGAGATACAAGCCCAAACTTTAACTTAATTTTTCTCTTCTGTCAACTATCTACCATATAAGTCACTGCCTCAAGAGAAATCTATTTTTAACTCATCCCTGGTGATATGCTGAAAGCTACCGCTATCCTGCCTAGCCCCACAAAAATGAAACTGAGTGAATTTCATTTTCATTACGGAGTGAGGAAACTGTTCAACTAGATATAATTTATGATGTCAGAGAGTTTAAATGCCCAATTTGAAGACAGAGTCTTTTGGATGTGAAATACCGAGGAAAAAAAATCAGTCTCTGGTTCCAGTGGATAGAACATTCTTGGGAGCAGTATAAAAAAAACAGTTGTCCTGCACATTATGTTAACCTGTGAATTTCTTTTCTCTTTTTTCAAAGATTTTATTTATTTATTTTTAGACAGAGCGGAAGGGAGGGAGAAAGAGAGGGAGAGAAACATCAATGTGTGGTTGCCTCTCACGCACCCCCTACTGGGGACCTAGTCCACAACCCAGGAATGTGCCCTGACTGGGAATCAAACCAGCGACCCTTTGGCTCACAGGCCGGCGCTCAATCCACTGGGCCACACCAGCCAGGGCAGCCTGTGAATTTCTTAATTCTCCTTAGCACTTTCTCTATCTTCTATATGAACCAAAAGCAGAGATGTTTTGTGATGTTTTGTTTCATTATATCCATTACTGTTTATAAGAGGGACCAGCGTTGCCTATTTTGTATGTGCATATCCTGCAGCTAACCTGAAACAGAAAAGAATTTTACAAATGAAGGCGCATGCAAGGGGCTGCTACCTGGACCACCCAGCTGACTGTGGGCAGATTAACAGACTTTCAGCCACGATGGAGGCATAAGTAAACATGCTTCGCCTCTGACTAAAGCAAAAACTACGACTAAACTACAAAACAAACATCGCCCAGATTTGTCAGAGAATCAAGCTGCGTGGAATTCCAACAACCAAGGATTTAAAGAAGCCGCATTCATCCAGATGGGTACCTTTTCTACAATAGGCCACTCTACTAAGACAGGGAGTCAAAGTAGCTCTACCTAACGTGCAGAAACAAACACAGGGAGGCTGCCAAATTGAGGACAGAAAGAAATATGGCCCAAATAAAAGAACGGAACAAGAACTCCAGAAAAAGAACTAAACAAAAGGGAGGTAAGCAATCTAACAGATGCAGAGTTCAAAACACTGGTAATCTGGATGCTCAAGGAACTCACTGGGTACTTCAATGGCATAAAAAAGACCCAGGCAGAAATGAAGGTTGCGCTAAGTGAAATAAAGAAAAATTACAGGGAACCAACACTGAGGGAGCCAAGATTCAAATCAATGATTTGGAACATAAGGAAGAAAAAAACATTTAACCAGAAAAGCAAGAAGAAAAAAGAATCCAAAAAAACGAGAATAGAATAAGGAGTCTCTGGGACATCTCCAAACATACCAACATCAGAATCATGGGAAGCCAGAAGGAGAAGACGGAGAGTAGAAAACTGAAAACTTATTTGAAAAAATAATGAAAGAAAACTTTCCTAATTTGATGAAGGAAATAGACATACAAGTTCTGGAAGCACACAGAGTCCCAAACAAATTGAACCCAAAGAGGACCACAGCAAAACACATCATAATTAAAACGCCAAAGGTTAAATATAAAGAGAGAATCTTAAAAGAAGCAAGAGAAGAGCAGAGCGTTCCCTACACAGAAGTTCCCATAAGACTGTCAGCTGATTTCTCAAAAGATACTTTGCAGGCTAGAAGGGACTGGCAAGAAGGATTCAAAGTGATGAAAAACAAGGGCCTACGACCTAGATGACTCTATCCAGCAAAGCTGTCATTTAGAACGGAAGGGCAGATAAAGTGCTTCCCGGATGAGGTAAAACTATAGGAGTTCATCATCACCAAGCCATTATTATATGAAATGTTAAAAGGAACAACATAAAAAAAAATTAAAACTATGAAGATTAAAATGGCAACAAATGCACAACTATCAACAACTGAATCTAAAAAATAAACTAAGCAAACAAGTAGAAAAGGAAGAGAATCACAGAGATGGAGATCATTTGGAGGGTTTCAGCTGGGAGGGGGAAGGGGGAGAATGAGGGAAAAGGTACACGAAATAAGAAGCATAAACGGTCAGTACAAAATAGACAGGGGGAGGTTAAGAACAGTATAGGAAATGGAGAAGCCAAAGAACTTATATGCATGACCCATGGACATGAACTAAGGGGGAGGACTGCTGGAGGGAATGGGGGTACCAGGTGGAGGGGGACAAAGGGGGAAAAATTGGGACAACTGTAATAGCAAAATTAATAAAACATATCTTTAAGTGTTTTTAAAAAGAAAAGAATTATTATAAATGAGAAGCTGGCTTGCTATTTTAAATATTATTTTACAACCCCTCTTAACTTTCACAAAGAACAAACAACAAAAAAACTTGATCCAAACCAGGCTATCCAACCACTGTCCTGCTAACCTATCTAAGCTAGAGTAGTGGTGCTTTATGTGCTGTCCTAACAGCCTACGTCATATTGTGCTGACCTCATCTCCACGGAACGTTTAAAAAACGGTTCAAAGACTGACGCTCTTTGCAGTTAGCTAGACAAAGTGACACTGGTCTGGTCATATTTCTAGAGTCATACTAAGCACTCCAGGAATTGAGATAGTATCCATTTAACCACCAATAAGATAGTTACATAAACAAATCTGAAAACCAAATGTTTTCTAGACTACCATAAACAACTAATTCACTGGACTTTACATACTATACTGTCAGTTCCAGGATAAACTAAGGTCTAATCAGATAAACTAGTTAAAGCATTACCCAACATCGAACTTCAAATTTATTTATTTATTTACTGATTCGACAGAGAGAGAGAGAGAGAGAGAGAGAGAGAGGGAGAGAGAGAGAGAGAGAGACATCAACCTGCCACTCTACCCACCCATGCATTCACTGGTTGCCTCTTTTATTATTATTATTATTATTCACTGATTTGAGAGAGGAAGGGAGAAAGGGAGGAAGAACGAAATATCGATTCGTTGTTCCACTTAGTTATGCATTTACTGGTTGATTCTTATATGTGCCCTGACCAGGTATAGAACCCACAACTTGGGTGCACTGGGACAACACTCCAACCAACTAAGCCACCCAGCCAGGGCCCCAACATCAAACTTCAAAATGCGATCGTGAATGGCACTGTTACCTCAGCTTAGAGCAAGGAAAAGAAACATGACTCACTGATCAAAGAAATCAAATCTAGATGTAGGGTGGAAACTGATGATAAAATCTTAGCCCACTGCTTCCTAAATGCCCAGTGTGAAAGACCCAAACCCAATCCCACAACTCCCATTAAAGCTGATGCGGGTCATCTGGGGAACCTGCATTCAGTTTCCTTGTCTGATGTCCCTGGAAACAATGCCTTTGCATCAAGACCTGAGGAAGGAAGGGGGCCGTAACCTTGGCATTTCTTTTCCATTCAAATGCACCCACATTAACATTTCCCCCATCGGACCTACATTTTTACTAAATAGTTACCACTTAGACAATGGTCTTAAACCTGAGGGGAACCTTAGAGCCCGCTGAGACACATCATAAAGGGCATTTTATTAAAATCTGACATCAATGATTTTTAGTCCTCACTTCTTAACTAAATGAAAAGGTGCTTCAGCACCAGCCCTACCTGGAGACTAAGGAAAGAGCGACACAGTATGATCTTTTTTACAAGTTCTGAAAAGCGCAGCGATTCCAAACTCTCCCTCGTACTCACTCACCTAGCACTCCCCTCCTCTCTTCGCTCCTGGAACGGAAATGCCTCACGGTGAACGTGAACCCGTTCAGTGACACCGAGGGGTGAAATCCCGAACAGGTCAATGTATTAGCCCCAGCGGGAAGAAGGGTCCTGGGAGGAAAGAGTACTGACCTGGCGTCCCTGTGTGCTAGGGATCGTGCTAAGCTGCTTCAAATTCACTTTTCTCGTTTAATATCCATAACCCTGTTATGGATGTAGTCTACACAACTGCGCCTCCCTCTGCTTCAGCGAAATGTGCCGAAGGAAAACCTATACACTGGGCACTCTGTGAGCACCGTTAACATACTCCGATTTCACAGAGGGAATAACAGGTCCAGGGCAGGCTGACAGGAGCCCAGAGGGCTACGAGGCACGAGAAGGGCAGGCCCGCGCACTGTGCTCAGGCACGGGTCTCTGAGCGCCATGAGGAAGCGGGGGTCTCCAAGCGCTGCCACCTGAGAGGGGTGAATTAGGTCGCCCGTGAGCATGTGGTCTGCGTGTGCTTAAGGTGAAAAAGAATCAAATCAGGGGGATCCTTGAGATTACACAATTTTGCTTAGGCCCAATGTTGACCTCAATCTTTCTACACAGAAAAGAGAAGTAGACTAATCAATCAGATGTAAATTTCTGTGTTTCTTGGATAAAACATCTCTACAGTCAAATGAATACAATCATTTTCTCCAAAATTTAGTATTTTTAAAAAATCATTCCTCTTTGATATTTATTTTACTGCTTATAACAGATTTTAAACACAAATTATCTGTCACTATAAAATGAAAAGAACCAAAGTAAATTTTATTGAAAATGAAACCATTAATCAAGTGGACTTAACAACAAAATGACCGCTCTTACTCCTGGCCGTATATGGGCTTTAGCACCCAGAGATTCCAAGAGGAAACCTTAGCTCACCAAATGAACACACCTTTGGAAAAGGCAAGCTTACTACACAGTGGGGGCCAAAATATGGAATCCCCCACCTGGTTTAATCCAGTTAATTACTTTTTAATTAAAATAATAACCACGACAATTGGCACTTCTGACTACAAAGCCCTACAGAACTCGGTCCTATCTCTTGAACAAGCTACATTATCAACGATCTGGCCCCGTGGGCTCTCCTCAGGGACCCAGGGTATTCCTTCGGGACCTGCCAGGGTTTCCAGGGAGAACCAACAGCTGACTGGTGGGCCTTGCTATGCCCGCTTCTCAAAAACCAGCAAACATAATTCTCCTTCAAAACGACGGCATAAAAGCAGTTTCACTGAATCGCAAATGGACCTCAAAGGTTCTATTTATAAATAACACAACATGTAGTTTTCACTCACAATTTTGGGCCTTTCTTCCAAAACTTGCATGCAGCTCGTTAGTCCAGCCCAGTTTATTTTATTAAATACCATATTATGATTTTCCCCATTTGGATTCCAGATAGGCTTCTTGTTGAGGCCATGGAAGGAAAACCTAATTATTGCTGCTTCAGTGCATCTAAATTTATTTCGTTGCCAAAACCAACAGCGTAAGGGCTGGATGCTGCCATAGAAAGGCAGCCGGATCCGGAATGCGAGCTGCTGCTTCCCTCTGCTCTCCCCTTCCCTCCACGCCCCTCCAAGTCCCATGGTTGGAAATCATCTTAACGTGCTTCATCCTAACATTTTTTTACCCAGGATGTACTAAAATTAGATGGGAACAAAGGCCTGACATTTCCCTGGGAGAGGAGGGGTTTGGAGGGAAACATGGACTGGCAGCACCGACTCTCCTCTGCGTTTAAGCCTTGTCCTCCCAACTAGTCCCCCCCCTTGGAGGGGCAGGAAGCCCACAGCAGGGGAGCTGCACTCATCCCAGCTGCGTTTCTACGTGGTACCATCGCTGGTGGCACTAACCGCTTCCTCGGTAGGTCTGTTCGTGAGGACCAGTAAATACGGCTCAGCGTCTTATTCCGCCAGGCTCTTTCAGATCCAGGATATGCTAACTGCTGCTTCATGTGCACTCTCAGGTATTTGGAAAAAACAAATGCATTAGATCCGCTTTCCTTGAAAAGCTCCTGTTAGCAGGCACAGTAAAGATCACTTGCTAACATACATTTCCTGATGCAGTAATAACAATACATATTTAAAAATATAACATGGGAAAATTTATCAATTCTTCAGGATGGGCCATGTGAAAATGAAAGAAGTGGGTTTGTCTTCCTCTAATAAACTAGGCCAGTAATTTGTACACGCTTTAAGACACAACTGATCTTTGGTTGTCTTTCTTACAATGGTATCAGCAGGACAAAAGTACACTCTGCCAGCCTCTACCTCTCAGTTTTTGAAGTTCTTCTCCATAAAAGCAAGATACTGATACATTCATGTCTTGGGAATTCCTATTTCTATCTTTTTAATTTGGTTTCCTTGAGCCTGAACTACAGTAACAGCTCAAAATTCAGTCTAAGAAGTCCTTTTAATGATTCAGTCTAACGCACTGTGTTTTAAAGATTTTTAAAACTCAGTACACACCGATTCAAGCTCTCTTTTTTTTCTGGTTACTGGAGCCCATCTTGACATCTAAGCTGGAAATAAATGATCTTTCAACAACACTCCAGGGATTTTGCTAAGGTCATATTCAATCATTCATTAGGCTTCTTACCCCTCGCTTTGCAAAGTTCCATTGTAGAACTGGCTTTATTCAGCATTTTGCAGCCTGTGGGCCTGGGTATTTGTCTGCTGAATGTTGAGTTTCATTTCTATGCCCCTAACATAGGAATCCATTAATTGACCAAAGAATTTCAAACTATTCTTTTACTTTTCTAACAAACTGCATGGTGTGTATGAAGAATAAATTAGCATTAATTTTCTTGAATTAACTGTTAATAAAACGTGCTCATGTGCTTCTCCTTCTTCTGAGGACATCTCTGTCTCTTGCTTAACCGAGAAATGGTTTCCTAATTTTTTTCCCCACCATGCACCTGTCCTTCAGCCTATCACCCTCCTCATCTCCCACAGTCAAGCTCGAGGTAACGGGTGCCCCTGCCAGGGAAGCGCACTAGCTAAGACACCGCTCAGGGCCCATCCACACCTTCACGTACCACTGTCTAGAGATGGCTGCTGCGGGACACAGGTCTCTTCTGCTCCAAAAGGGGCGGTTGCCTCTGGGGCACACGTGCTCTGTTTGCCGCACAGCACCGCACACGGCACCTCAAACCCGGGTCTCCCCCTAGCAGGACGCCAGCCTGGAGGGCAGCTGATTTTTCACAAATTTTGTATATTTTCACTGTAGGCTACCAGACACAAACATGCACACATAAACATATAAAATAAAATTACCTAAGAACACAAATCAAAACCTATTAACATAAGTAGGGATGCTCTATTTCTTTACATATCAATTTCAGAAAAATTATTCCAAAGCCATATAAAACTTAATTACTAATATAGGTTCCTGAAAAATTAAGGTTTCTATTATACTCTGGATGAACGTGAATTAATAAGGTCAATATGTAGTACTGCATGACAGTATCACAGAAATTTAAAAATAATAAGTGAATTGAGACACATTACCATATGAAGACTAAAAATCTTTTGTATGTGTTTACCTCCCTTCTTCCCCCCAAAATAGAAAATTGCATGCATATCACAGATGAAGAAGAAAGGGCAACTCGCTGCTACTACAATGGGGATAAAAAAATCATTCAAGGGCAGTTTGAGCTTATTTTAAAATGGTTTTAGTCAAGCTGCCAAGTGTAGTGTCAGGTTTGATTCTCATATGCATAAATGCCAGTCCCAAAAAGCAACTCTAACTTGTGCACCTGGCTTAAAACAAAATGTTCTGAAAACTTTCTATTTGTTAATTGGTGTAACCCGCCCATCCAGGCCTCAGACCCCTTTGGACTTGCGCGCTCCCACACAGAAGTGGCCTGTTACGCAGTAATAACCTCATGATGAAAAGCTACAATTCTGGGCAGGCTCCAGGGAGAAATCTCGTTTGCATTTCAAACAAGTTTCCCCAAAATAAGAGTGTCTTTTGATGAAATAAAATTACAATTCCAACTTCTTATACAGAGAAAACAGCCCTCACTACATAACTCACTGCTCTCTTTATAACTGCATCATTTCTTTCCCAGTTAGTCCCAGTCATATGACTTAACAAAACCCAGTGTAACAATAATGTATTTATGACTTGTTTCAGTAACTCGGTGACATTTGCTGGTCTAGATTTTAAAGCATGGCATTATTTGAAAATACCAATTTATTGTCACATGTTTGGACCTTCCATTTGTTCTGATTTCAACCTCTGACGAGCTGACTTCCAGTGGGACTGAACTCTGATAAGAAGAGACGACAGCTCCCTTTTCCTAACCTTATCAACTGCTCCATGATCCAACCCCCTCCCCCAAAAAAATCCTTCATCTCTGCAAATGGCGCAAACATACCCCCATGACAGTGATTCGAGGAGTCTTTCAACAAAATCCCAGTCTGAGCTATTGGTGAATCAAACCCAATGTCTCATTCTGGTCACACAGAAAGGCTACTTTGTTAGACTGGTGCTTTAAAATAGCATGTATTTAATAGCTCAAAATTCTAAGAAAGTACTTATATACTATTATCATATTTGAAATCAAGGAATAGCAATGTGGAAAGCAACAAAGACCAGAGCTCCTCAATGAATTAAAAACTATTATGTTTCTAAGGTATAAGATCCCATGTCTAGTTTGTAAAATCGACACAGTATTTTTAAGTTTAATAACATGTATTTTAATTGCTCAGTTTTTAAATGTTAAAAATTATAACTTTTCAAGAAATGTTATGGGTATTCCAAGTTCACATAAATGTCTTCAGTTGCCCCGTGCAAGACAGGCGGCGATCCTGGGGGCTGGGCTGACAGGCACGGCTCTGAATCAGACCACCCTCCCTGCCTCCGCCTGGGGCAAAAGTTAAAAAGTCTAGAAAAAGGATGTAATGCTAGACTTATCCCTGGAGTTAACATTCGCCAAACAAACAAAAATTCTCTTCACTCTGTAACCCAAGAGACCTAAAAGCTAAAAATCGTCAAATATCATGCCACTTTTTTAAACCCTCACATGGTGACTCCAATACTAAAATATTACCCCAGATACAAAATGGCATTAAATATTAATATATCTTATCTTTTCACAAGTCTGAATAAACTATTTCTCTTACTAATTAGCCCCTAACTAGAAGACCTTTGTTCCTGTGTCCCTCAGGGTTTATATATATACATATATATATATATGTCGTATAATGCAACTTACACCACGTTTCACAGAATGACACAATTCAGTTCTTGATTAGACAAGTTTTTTAAGACGAGCGGGGAGATGGTTAAAGTAATAAAGGATGACTCACAGTCTCAGTCCACAGATCAACACTGTCACAAGTTGCTGCAGAGCTCCTAAAAATAACCACCTGACTTCTAGAACAGTATTTTCTAAGGACCACTCCTGCTTCCCCAGTTGAACTGTAACTGCAACAGAGGCAGAGACCCAGCACCTGGGAGGCAGCATATGCTAAGGGGGTTTCAGAGCCAGCACCAGGGGAGAACCCCGTCTGCATCTCATCCTGGCCGCCTGACCCGTAGAAACAGGAGTCAGGAATCCCTGACCAGAGAGAGACTACCCGGAGGTTCGCTAAGATGACGCACTGCTAGCGTCTAGCAGCACCTCTCAGTTGTCTTTCCTTCCACTTCCTCTTTATCCCTCACAGTGTGCAAAATACCATCAGCCACAAAATGCAAGCTCAATTAATATTTCTAGTCAACTGATATATTTACCAGATTTTGTTTAACTGTATACATGAAGGCTAGAGGATGTTCAGATATTAAACATTTTTTTAAATAACCACCATTCAACCAAAAGTAGTAGGCTTATTATGTTTCATAAATACTCTAATAGAACACTAAGAAAGTTGTTTTGCTTACTATTCTGGTGCTGGAATAGTCTGGTCAACTCCTCACGAAGTTATATCTAATTCAATTTTAACAAGGCACAGAAGTCAAGAACACATGCTTTCTGAAAGTTCATTTACTGCTTCAGCAGGTACAGAAAATTGTTTTTAATCAAAAAGAAAAAATATTTACATTTCAAATACAAAAGAACATTTAAAATTATTCTTTGTTGATCTCTAAAACCCAACTGCTTACATGCTCATGATTTTTTAAAATCTATTCAACATGTGCATCCCGTGTACTTACTAAGCATTTATTTGCATTTGCATTTTTCTGCGTCACGTTTACTTTGATGAAGAGCTTCTTTTTAAAAAAGCTAACTGAATTTGTCCAATCAAAAGTCTCACGTTTTCTGGAAAACCAACGCTGCTACACTGCTTCCAGACCTGCCACCAAAGCTGAACTTGGGTGTTGGCAACTCTTCCAGAAGCTCAAATCCTGTCAGACAAAATTCAAATACTCTTATTAGGAACTAAATGCCACAGTTAACAATGTACTTTTAAATCCTTTATAAAACTATATGACCCAAACTCTGAATTCCGGCTGCATTTCATTTTATGATTTTTCACTTCTACTGTATATGTATATAACGTGCGTGTACACCCCAAAACACTTTGAATTGAACAAGAAACAGACAAGACCCAAAACAAACCACAGAAAAGGGGCTTCTTCTTATCCATCCCCCATTTCCTCCTCTTCCCATGTATTATCCCTCCAACTCTGCAGCTCCTTTAGCCTCTTTCACCTGTTGTAGGAAGCAGCTACCATGTGCTGAGTTCTCACCATGTACCACGCACTGTTTTGAGTGCTTTACATATATAGCAATGCCATTCGATCCGCATCACACTTACAGAAACCTTAATACAGAAGGGTTAAATAGCGCGGAAATAAAAATGAATCTGTAAGATGACAAAGTCCTGGCGATGGATGGTGATGGTTGCAAAACAATGTCAGCAAGCACGATGCCGCTGAACTGGACGCTTGAAAGTGGGTAAATGGTAGATCTTAGGTTATACATACAGGAGTGGGCAAAAGTTGGTTTACAGTTTGAGACTACATAAAACACAGAGTTTATTTTCTATTATTATTTCTTAATTATTGTATTATTTATTATTATGAACCTAATTTTGCTCACCCCTGTATTTTGCCACAAAAAAACAAAAAGTTTGTGATCAAAGATCAAGACCCAAACTGAACTAATGAAGGGTCTGCCAAGGAACTAGTAACATGCAAAGAAGCACAGTGTGGTTTTTAAAAAAAATAAATAACTTGTATTCGAAAGTCCTGGGTTCAAGTTCCAACTCTGCCACTTACTAGGTGAAAGACAAGCTGGTCCAATTGCCTTAACCAGGATCCTCAGTTTCTATGCAAGGAGGTTACGGACACCAATGCCCTTATCTAACTCACAGGGATTTTGTAAAGATCAAAACAAGGTGATGTGGCATTTTCCTAAACTATAAAATAAAATGGAAATTAACACAGAAAACATGTTAGAAGGGATATATATTATTATATCAACTGGTCTTTCATATTTTGTTTCACTATACACTCTCATTCATATTCTTAAACTTCGGCAAATCTTAATAACTAAATATTAAAATGTTCATTAAAAACTGATCATAGAAAACTTTTCCAAAGAAGTACAGGCCCTTTAATAACATTATATATTTTAACACTATGGTGGATACATGGGTGCACACCCGTATTTATTTCTGAAATTTTACTTATGCTTAAAATATTCATAATAAACATTTTCAAGAGAAAATGGAGCTGTGAATTTTCCAGGACTAATCTTTTAACTCCCTGGACTAACCTTACCAAACTGAAGTTACCATATTTCAAAGATAATATGCCACAATATTAAAAGTGGTTATATTCCAGAGATAGATAACGAATGACTTTGATTATTTTACTCTATATGCTTATGTGTTGGGGTTAATATTTTCCAATGTTTTTCATAATGAATCAGATTATTTTTGTAGTAAGATAGGTTTCGGGTTTGTTTTGGGTTTTTTTTAATTCAGTAGTTCTAAGGCAGAAGAGTTCCTTGGACACCAAATTAGAACATCCTAATATCTAGCAAACATTTCAAGTGATCTCACCGACACAAATGAAAAAAACAATGTTTATATAAATAGGACTATAAAGGAAAAATGCAAGATTCATTTCAACAGTTTTATGAACACTTATGTTTCAAATAAAGAAAGAACTTTCCAGACTGGTGAAGCCAGCTTTATTGTGTGCAAAGGGGACCACGGAAGCCAATCTTGAGGAGCGAGTGACAAGACCCCCAGCAGTGAGGCGCGGCAGTGTGTTCTGGGAGCGTCCTTATCTGACGCCCAAAACCGTCTTCTAAGAGACTGTGCCTACAAATGTCTTCAGCTGTATGTAATTATTTCTTTCCAAGTTCCTGTTGTAACATTTCGCTTATTTCAATTCAGTATTAAGTTCTAAAACTGAACATGAGTTAAAAAACTTAGCGGTTCTCAGACACAGGCACGTTTTTAAGCTCTCTTTACCAGGCTAAAGTCTGTTCCTCATTATCAAAAACAGACAAATATGTTTTTGTCTGGTGGTTCCAGGGGTAAAAGAGAACACCTGTATTTAAAAACCAGGAAAGGACCTTGCTTTACACAGCGTAACTCTGAGTATGTATTAAAACTGTCAAGCTTCAGGAAGAGGGAAAGGCTATTGATATGGGGCCTCAACAATTCTAAAGGAAACAAGTTTAACATGGAAGATAATAAAATCGACGACATGAAATAAGAGACAATAAATCACATGTAATTCTTGTGTTCCGGGGCAATCGTAAGGAAGCCACAGACTCACATTCCAAGCCTCAAACACACCAGCCTTTACATTACACAGCCTGCCACAGCCACTGCGTGCACACAAAGGACGTGTGTTGGGTGTTCTACCACCTCATCCCTCGTCAGCAAGAAAACAAGCTCTAAGATACATTGCACACAGTACGGTTATAAACTCACTTCCCATTAGCTTAAGACAACTGAGGTTCAGAATTTAACCACAGAAGTAGTATTGTATTCCTCCACCCTGAAAATTCTTCCCATTCTTTTAAAAAACTTAATCCTAATCTGAAAGACTCAAAGGACAAAACAAGCGAACACCTAGTTATAAATTCTCAGGTACTTTCCCAGAAATGCCTGTGCACTGACTGATTGAATAAACTGGCAGGTAAAATATTTCCTAAAACATGCAAGGAACAAGTTTGCCAAAGAACTCAAAATATTTGTGTACATATTATCGATCCTCGATTCTCATAAAATCTCCACTTAGTAGACACAGCGCCTATTCTACTTTGCTCACAGGGCAAAAAGGGATCCTGTCTTGGCACCAAAAATCTTGCAAAAGGTAGAGACTTCCTCAAGAATTAACAGGCGGTATTTCTACTGCCAAGTTCCCACATTTGCTTCTGTGCGCTGTTAAACACAACTGTCCCATGTACACTGGAAACAACAGGACAAGTCCTAAATATCTAAATGACCACTAAAAAGACATATAAAGTATCTATAAAATTAAAACTCTCATCAGGTAAGACTTTAAAAAATACTACTTCCATTTGCATTATTACTGATTACCGGTGTGTCGGTTCACTAAAGTCAGAAGCACAATATATGTGCCTTCTTTGTTGGATTCTCTAAGTAACAGATTATATAGCTTAACTAAAGAACTTAATTTTTATAGGCTCATAAATTTTAGTACTTAACTGCCAGGATTTCTTGGAAATGTTTAAAAAGGACTCTGGATCTCAACCAATATTACTTCTTTGTGTTTTGCATATACAGTTAAAAGTAATACCAAAGTTATTAACAGAGAAGAAAAGTAGGCAATTCCCACAAATAGGAAAGTAAAACACTATAACACTAAGAGAAAAAAACCTATTTAAGGGCATTAAACCTGAGGTAAGCACACATTTAAACAAAATATAGCCAATTACCTTCACTGAATTCATTTAGCAACTCTTCCTTGGTCCAATTACATGAGGTTATTAGAAAAAAGCCTTTCACTTTCAACACCCTGGAGAGAGATTTCACATATTGCTTCCTCTTCTCAATTGCATTATCAGGATTAAGGCTTATGGCATCAAAAGTCCCTATGTCAATACAAATATGAAATCCAGACAGCTCTGTGGAAAGATTCAAAAAGTCTTCTACCTATATTAAAAATCAATGCATATATGAGAACAATTAACACACAATCTTTACTGAATTTAAGCGACAATCTGTAACAAGTTATAGATAAAAGTACCCATTCATTATGATGGCATTTTGCATGTAATAAACATATTTTCAACTTTATAGCTAACTTTTATGTGCTTCATTCCAAGATCATTAAAGCTAAGATTAGTAAGAGAGACTGACAGTGTTTCCTGGACATTCCAAATTTGGAAACAAATCAAAGCCAGGTGTACTGCCTAATAACACCAGCACATAACAGCTCACTGTTATTTCTGCTGATAAGTAGAGTATTTGACATACTCTTAAAAATGACAAAAATTATCTGGAACTCAAACAGGCCACTGGAAATAAGAAGATTTTTAGCTAAGATTACAAATTGTGTGACCTACAGTAAAAAGGGAAATAGTTTCTTGCTTGACTCAGCAGCTTACAAAGCAACTGATGGACAGAATGAATGGCCTAAAGCTTAAGAAATTAAATGGCTGTTTAACCTGCAATTAGTTAACTTTATAAATATCATTCACTTTAGAATTTGGAAATCATACATCAGCCTCTCATTCATTTTCAATAACCACTGACATTATAAACACTTGAAATAGTGAGGTACCCAATTTCATAAAGTACTCAAAATAATTTGCCAATACACTGAATTCTAACAAACTACTTTGAAAAAGTAATTATGAAATTAGCCAATGATTGTTCATACAAACATAATAAAGTCATCATAAATAGTTTATTATCTAAAACTCCCTTATTGACTTAAAAATGTAGACCTTATGTTTCCATACATTGGAACATGCGCTTCCCCCCGACTCCGCCATTCCCAAGTAGTCATTGTACCTGAAGCAAAATAATGACTACCACTCTTAAGAGCTAAATTTGATGGCATTCCTTTCCTTAATGCCTGTATGAAGGTACACATTTATTCAACAAATATTTTGCAGACACCTATTAAATGCAGGAGCTTTGCAGGTCCTGGGAATGTAACAGCAATCAAAACAGAAAAGTTCACTATAGAAGAATGTATCTTATATTCTCTCCAGGGAGAAGCAAATAATAAATAAGCTAAACAAGTAATTTCAGATAAAGTGCTATGCAGGAAATAAAAACAGAATAATGAAGATGGTGAATGGCTGGGAAGAGAAATGTGTCGGAAAAGGCGGTCAGGAAAGGCCTAAGAAGACAACAGTCCAGCAGGGATTTCAGTGCTGCGGATGTGCCAGACCAGCTAAGGAAGGTCTCCGGCAACACTCTCCTAGGCGGGGAGCACCAGGTACAAAGGCCGGGGAAAGGCGTGCTTGACAGCAGAAGCAGACGCAGACCAGAGGCAGACGCAGACTGCAGCCTTGGTGACAAAGAGGGAAGGAGGCAAGACAGGAGGGGCTCTGTAAGGCTGGGTGGGGCTCAGGTTCCTTTCTGAATGCAAAGGGGAAGCACTAGGAGGCTGGTGAACAAGGAAGTCCCAGAGCTGATTTGCATTGTAAAAGATCATTCCCTGCTGCCCCACCTTGACAGTCAGCTGGGTGGCCAGAGGGGGAACAGGGAGGCCAAGCCAGAGGCTAGGCAGTTGTCTAGGCAAGAAAAGATGGTGGCTCGGTTTTTGGGAGAAGGCATTGGAAATATCAAGGAATGACTGCATTCCTGATTTGCTTTGAAGATAAAACCAACAAACTAGATATAGAATTTAAAGGAAAGAGAGGATCAAGGATGACTCCTTGGGTTTTGGGTTAGTGCAACTGGTAAATGAATGGGGGTATCATTGGAGGGATTGAATGGGGGTTGGGGAGATGCAGGTTTACAGAGGAAACCAAGAGCATTATTTCGGACTAATTGAGAGACTGTTAACTATATAAGTGGAACTGTAAAATATATAGTTTTTATATAATTGTAGAGCTCAGAGGAGATATCTAAGCCAGAAGTATAAATGCAAGAGACATCATTTCCTTACAGATCACAAAAATAAACTAAGTAATCTTTGGTGGCATTACCCCACTTTATGCACTAACAACATTTTGATCTAGCTAATTCAAAGTTAGGTACTATTTGTGTGTGTTTACGAACACGAGCGAGGCGGGGGAGGAAATGAGCAAGCTTGCACTCAAGGAAGATAATAATTTCCCCAAGCTGACTAAACTAAAAATTCTTTACAATGTTTTATTTTGGATTGTTTATAATTAATGTACTTTAGAAACATTTCAATTTTATAACTTTTATTAGAAATAAAGATAAGTTATAGTAATATAAGTAATAGTTACCTTCAACTTAATATTAGATAAACCTTCTTTCTCTATAATACTTCCAGAAAGCTGTATTGCAGGAAGAGAGTAATCAATTCCAGTAATATTAGAGAAACCAAGTTTTGCCTAGAGACAGAGAAGTAATTTTATACTTTAGTTTTAAAAAGTTTTAATATACTGTTTTGCTTATAAATTATATTCCTTTAGGACTAGGACTGCTTTATTTATTTTCAATAGCTCAAGTAACATATACCATCCAATAATCTACAATGTTTAAATTTTATTGTAGAATCAAGACAGAAACTAAAATTTTTAATTTATAGAATGTGACAATTCATTTGCTTTTATAATATTTGATTTTTTTCAAAAGGAAATTCATTTTCTCAAAGATAATGAGAATACTTATACATATATTATTTCTGCCCTCAAGCAGAAAAATGCAGTATTAACTTCTGATGTTGTTGATATGCCCTAAGTCATGCATAAATGTGTCATAAATTTTACTTAACACAATTAAGTTATATGAATGAATTCAATCAATGTATATGAAATAAGTTCTCGATTTTAAACGTTCACTCAGTGTCATTATAAATTACGCAACTCTCCAACAGCCATGTGGTTACATTTGTACAGTATGTTTTGTTTTTGAAATATTTCATACATTTCAATAGATCTTTACAAAACACCTGTGAAGTGGGGCCAAAGAGCTGAAGCAAGCTCACTGGACTTAAGAGTTTCGAGACTAAAGCTGTAGCACTGGCTAGTGACTAGCCCTCTGAACCCATCGATGGGTGTCGGCGCCTGTGGCAAACGCATGGTGGCTTCTGATCTTCACCCCGACCACCTAACTATGCCAGACACTCTTAGGCCAGTCAGGCTAACAGTCATTTCAGAGGATATCTGAAGAAGAAAAGAAGCTGTAAGGTACAAGGAAGACCAAAATTCTGTTTCTGCTCTTGGCAATTTACTAAATGACTACTTCCTTCAAAATGTAACCTACTCCGACACATCCATCTAGGCTTCCCCAGACTTTTAGCCCCTAAGTGACTGATTTCTAGTCTAAACTCAAGTGCACACCAATTATTTCCACAGAGCGTTTTGTTTCCTTAGATTAGTTTCAATCTTAAAGTCTAGCAGCCTTCTTTGATGCCAGCCTCCTGCTCTCTTGGCTGTCTCCCTCCGTCCTCCGATGTCTTCATTTTCTCACCGTGCCCCTCGATGCCTTCCCATCAGACCCAGAACACAGAATGATTCTAAGAATTGACTCTTACCGACTCCCTCTTATCCCATGCCTGTTTATTCCTCCAGCAGAACTTAGAAAAATCATAAACAGATGTCTTAGGATTCTAGAACAATCATCTGAAGCCTCAAAATATCTCAACAATTTTCATGTTCAGTTTCTGGCACTCAAGTGAGAAATAAGCAGACATTCAAGGATACAATAAATGACCAAAACCAAGGGGAAAAACTGACATTAGAAAAAGACCCACAAAAGACCTAAATAAAAGAATGATAAGAAACAGATTTTAAAACAATTGAAATAAATAACAATTTGGAGAATGTTGACAGATAATTGAAAACTGTAACAAAAGAACCAAACAACAGAAATTAAAAATGCAACAATTTAAGAAACTGAAGGGTGAGCTTGATAGCAAATTAGACCCGGAAAAAGTTAGTCAGTTGGAAGAAATGTCAGACTACCTGTTAAGCATACAATGACAAAATGATGGAAAATTAAAAACAGGACAGAACATAAAAGACATAAAATAGCAGAAAGTATAATATCTAACATATATAAAATAGGAATCTTCAAGAAAGAGAAAATGAGAATGGGCAGAAGAGAAAATGGTTTATTGCTGAGAATTTTCTAATATCAACAATGGACCCGAAGGCACAATAAAACAAAAACAGACAAAACTCAATGTAATGGAGAAAGGATAGCCGTTTCAACAAATGATAGATGGAACAATCTGACATTCACATGCCACAAAAAAAGGCCAGGGGGGAAACCTCAACCAGTACCTCAAACCTTATACAAAAATTAACTCAGAGCAAATCATAGATCTAAATGTAAAAGGGAAAACTTGGTAACTTTTAAAAGAAAATATACAAGATCTATATGACCTTCAGTTAGGCAGAGTTCTTTGATGACAACAAAAGCACAATTTATGAGAAAAATAAATAAATCTGATTTCATCAAAATCAAGGTTTTTTGCTCTTCAGAAGAAATGTGAAAAGAATGAAAAAACAAGCCAAAAAAAGGGAGGGGGGGAAACGTTTACAAGTCATATACCTGACAAAGAACTTATACCCAGAACACATAGAGAATTCTCAAATCTTAACAAGTAAACAAATAGCCCAATTTAAAAATGGCAAAAGATTTGACCACACACGCCTCCAAAAAAGATATATAAATGGCAAATAAGCACGCGAAAGGTGCTCAGCATCATTAGTCATTAGAGGAATGATAATCAAAGCCACAGTGAGAAACCAGCACAGCTAATACCAAAAGCAGCCCCATGTGTGATGACAGAAGTCAGAACAGCGCTTACGTTCAGAGTGGAACAGTGGGGAGGGCATAAGGAGACTGCCATGGAGCTTACAAGGTTTTGTTTCTTGATCAGGTTGACAAGTTGTACAAAGGTGTTCATTTTGTAAAAGCTTTACACTTATGACCTGCTCACTTTTCTACATGTATATTACACTTCATTTAATAAGTTCACATTAGAAAAGTAAAAATACTTCCCATAAGCTAGGTGGCTTCACCAGTGAATTCTACCAAACATTTATGGTAAACTAAAACACCATTTGCTAACAAACTGTCAAAAAGTAGATTTTCCTTTAATGATGTCAACATAACCTGATACCAAAATGTAACACAGACACTACAAGAAAGAAAAATTCAGGACAATCTCTCTCACGAAGTTGCAAAAATCCTAAACAAAATATTAACACACTGAATCCAGCAATACACACACACACACACACACACACACAATGCTGGGTTTATTCCAGGAATGTATTTCACATCCAAAAATAATCAATGTAGTTCACCAACATGAACAGACTAAAGGAGGAAATTCATATAATTATCTCAATTGATACAGGGAAGACATATGATAAACGAGATTCATGAGTAACACGCACACTCTCTCGGCAAAGGAGAAATAGGGGAAACTTCCTCAACCTAATAACAAGAGTTATCTACAAAACAAACTTAAAAGCTAACATCCCATCTAACAGAAAAATATTGAAAGCATCCTCTGGAAGGGTGAAAACAGACGGGGATGCCTCTGTCACCATTTCTCTTCAACATTCTATTAGAGGTCCTGGCCAGTGTAAAAAGGGAGCAAAGTTCTGAAGGCTTGCCAAGGAATTACCAAAACTGTCATTATTCACAGGGCGCATATAAACGTGTATGTAGAATATCGAAAAGAATCTACAGTTAAACTAGTAGTCTCAAAGAAGAAATCATTAGCTTCTATAAGGAAATATTAAAATCCAAAAGAATCTACAGGCAAACAACAGGATTAATAAATAACACTCTGGTATCCCTGTACACAGGAATCTTTGATAGCAACGAACAGGAATCTTTGATAGCAACGAACAGGAATGAACTGCTGCCACCAGCAACACCACCAGTGAGTCTCCCAGAATGCTCAGAGAAAGGCACCAGAAAGAACACGCAGTGAAGACTTTCACTTATGTATTCTGAAACAAGCAAATGAATATGATGTTAAAACTCCTACTACACCTTCAGGGAGGACGAAAGGAGTGACTTAGAGAGCACTGGTAAGGAGTTCAAGTGAAACTTTGAGACTCTAATAGTCTACTTCTTGACCAGGGTGACAGTTACATAGGCATGTTCCCTTTGTGATAACGCACTGAGCCATGGCCTTTTGATGTGTTCGTTTTAATACATGTATACTATACCTCAATGGTTCAAAAAAGTTTATTACAAATTTGTCTAATCTCCTCCCACTGTTTGACACATTTTCACGGCTTCCCTGAGCCTTAAAGTAAAATCTAAGCTCTTAGGCATGGCATACTATGATATGGTTCCTACCTTTAACTTAATCCTCATCTCTGTCCACCCTATACATACACTTTACATTTTCCTATAATTTTACCAAATTATTTATACGCCCAGTACATGTTAGACTGCTGCAAACCTTCATGCCTTTAACTGTTGTTGCCACTACTTGAAATTCTCTCCCTCTTCATACTCCACCCACACTCAGTGCAAAAAGTCATTGTCTATTTACACACACAGATTTCTAGAGTTTTGAAATCTGTGTTGGAGTTCTGAAGAAACCAACAGCACCTAGTCAGAATCTTTAGGAAAGAACTGAAGCCCAGAAAAATCAAGCGGTCTGGTCAACGTCAAGTCTGCACCAAGACTATGACTCGTCCCCTGGCTTCTCGCTTAGCTCCTTCTCACGGTCCATGCAGCCTCCCTTTTGTACCATGTGGCTTCTCAAAGTACATGGTATAATTGCTTTACTACTTATGATCAGTATCCTTGACTGCAAGCTTTTTAAATTTCATTTTAAAATTTGGCTCTAACACATGAATACTAAAAGTACCAACAAGTTTAACCAGGAAAACACCATTTCCAGTTCCAATATCAAGCACTGAAGCATCCAATGGAATCTTGTGTTTCTGCATCCACCTTATCAGTCGATTCATACTTTCTTCCCCAAACCTATCAGAAACAGAGAATCAGTTAATCAAACAACAGAGGGATACAGAGCAAAGGTTACAACCATATCTCATTTAGGTAGATTATTCAACATGCTCAATTAAGTCTTTTTTGAAAATAAGTGCTGCCCTCGCTGGTGTAGCTTAGTGGATTGAGTGCCAGCCTGAGAACCAAAAGGTCACTGGTTTGATTCCCAGTCAGGACACGTGCCTGAGTTCTGGGCCAAGTTCCACAGCTGGGGGCTTGTGAGAGGCAACCAACTGATATATTTCTCGTACGCTGATCTTTCTCTCCCTCTCTTTCTTCCTCCCTTGCCCTCTCTCTTAGAAATAAATAAATGAAATCTTTAAAAAAAAGAAAAGTAAATGCTAATATTTGTAACTGCTTAAGCTTCATCTCTACTATTACTTAGCAAAAAACACACCCAAGAATAGGGCAGAAAAGATCAGGTCGGTATATTATTATTAATGTTTCTCTATGTCAGCATGAATACTTGTATATATCGATGGCTCAAAATTTTATTGTTATTCAAAAAGTACAATTACAGAAAGAGAGTAATTTTATAACATTATCATCAAATTTAAATCTGGACCATTAAAAGAAAGAGGTTCTTTAAATCTACCCACTAAACCCAGAATTAGTTCAAGGTTGCCAAGATTTCCAGGCAATCTTTCTTTGGGGTATGTACTTAAAAGATAAAGATACACACACACAGGATCTTCTGGGTCATAATTCCACTATTTTTTTAACTCACCAGATTTCTCCTCTATCTCCATAGTCTTGGAAATTGTTCAGTCCCCTCTGATAGACAGCATCCCAACTATATAAATGATCAAATGCAAAGCAAGATTCTTGAGTTAAACTGTATTATGAATTAAGCGTATGTTTCTAATACGTTACAGATTTATGACAGACACTTAAAACATGATTAGTGTTATCGGTAAGTGCACATAGCTCGAATCTCTTAACATATTTGTGCTTTAAAAAATGAAAGCCATAGACAAGCAGAATAAGCATACACAAGTAAAGCACTTAGATCAATACCTGATACATAAAAACGCTATGTTTTAGCTTACAAAAATACAACGAAGTATCTGTTCAAGGACCCCTTAGTCCCAAACGCAAGTCCAAACTTTCAGTTTAGAATGTGTGGAAACAAGGACTTTGTACTAACACAGTGGTCACTCACAATGGGACTCACGAAAGAGCAGCTCTGCTTAAGGGATGTTTCAAGACTTACTCTTAGTCCTTTTAAGTCCAGTTCTCCCTCCCCCATCATTTGCCTTCTCTTCCTACTTCATGTCTCTAGAATCCCTGCTCACTCTCACCCCTCCAAGTTACCTCTCATCCTTATCTTTCCCCACAGTCATTCACTCCTTCACAGAGTAACCCATTACGTAATTCCTGAGCATCTGTTTTAGGCCAGATCACTTTCTCCTCCCCCGAGATAACCCACCGCCTCCCCACTCCCTCCTGTGGTCTCCCTCCATTCCCACCCGTTCGAGCTCCCATATCCCTAGGCTGGTCTCCTGGGGCTTTTCCTATCCCTTAGCCCAGCAGATCTCCCCCGGCCTCTTCCCCTCGCCCAATGGCCCAATCAGTCAGCCCTGCCCTCTCCTTCGTTCCCCAAGCCCGCCCCTCAAGTCCAAGACCCCTAAAAGGCCTCCCCAAGATCTTCAGGGCCCGTCCCGAAACCCACGAGCCCATCAGATGTCAACCCCTTTAACTGCCTTTTAATCGTTCCCAAGGTGGCCCCTCGGGATTCCGTGCCTCCATCCCCTCCCCGCCTTGTGCTCCTCTAAGGTGGTCCTTTCAGGATCCCTGCCGTCACGCACCCTAGGCTCTCCCCGTCTTCCGAGAGACCCCCGGGGCCCCTCCCTCCGTCCCCTACCCAGGGGCACACTCCGGGCAGCGCCGCTCACCCCGCCCTGCGCCACACTCACTGCTCTCGCGTCCCCAGTGCCGACGGGGCAAAGTCACCCGCTCCGGGACTGCCGTCTCGGGACCGCGCCGCGACCTCAGCGCCTCCTCCCGCGATCATGCTGCTCCGCGCCCAGGACGGCCGTGTGGCCGCCACAGAGACGTGGCGCGGGCAGAGCGGACGTGCGGAGCGGCGCCTCTAGGCACAGGGGAGGCCGCCCTCTCTACTGCTCCCGGCCCGCGCTGGGTGCGGACTCCGCCTTCGTCCGAAGTCCTGGGTCCCAAACACGGACTTGCCCTGGGCTGGGACTCGCCTCCCTCTTCCGCCCGGTGCCCCCAACGTTCGATGCGCCCCCTTCCTCAAGGCTCGCCAATGGGCCACTATATTTGGGGACTGTTGTTTGTAAGGGACTATTCAGGGTACTGCATTTTGGAAAAAGACTGGCGAGGGCTAAGCCACGCTAAAAACCTAAAGCTAACACTGCTCTACCCAAACACATAAATCACCTCATCTCTCCCCGCTGTGGGCAGATCTGGGAATGATTATTTGGCTTCCGGCTAATTCCATTTGTGGCTGGAATTCCGCCTTGAAAATAACATTCTGGCCTCTTTTGATGGGACATCACTAGGTGGACATGGGAATTTATGCCCAGAGAAATGAATGCCCTATAACCCCATCCCACTCCAAAATACACCAATCAAGGGGGTCACAGTGTTGTGGAAGAAAGAGCGCTAAGTGAGAGTCCAGAAACCCTGGACGCCTGTCTCAGCTCTGACCTTCACCAGGTGCCTGGCCCGATCCGAGACTCCTAACCTCTGTGTGCGTCAGTTTCCCCACCTGTACCTTGCCCTAAATGGATGGGGGCTGCTCTACAAGATTGCTCCCAATCAGTGAAGTGGAAATTCCTCTGCCCCTTGGTCTGACTGCCTAGTTCTACAGCATAATGCAAGAGAGCTTATGTGCGGAAGGTCTGGGAGGGTTTCTGTAGCAGCAATGAAATACTGGTAGTTCAATGTCCTAGGCAAGGATCTCAAAGGCCCCCAGCCAGGCTGCCTTCCAACCAAAAGGAAAGTTTCCTAGGCCACGTTTCTGTTGACTTTGCAGACGAAGTCCCTAGAGGTAAACAACCTCAACAGTTGCCTTTCCAGCTCCCAGAAATCCCAATTAGGACAGAATGTGCATCTTCTCCTATACAAGACGTTCCAAGATCTTCAGGCAACCACCGTTGACAGAATGCAGTAAAAGACCGAAGGGAGTCCATGTGTGTAGTGATTAAAGAACCCACGAAAGAGCGTAAGTAACCTTATTACAGAGTAATAAAACCACCGGATGCCGCAGCCAATTAGTGCAGCCCTGGGCGAATGGTTGTTTTCATCTTTTCTAGACTCTAGATGCTAGAGAAAGCAAGCTTGAATGTGACTGAGTGGGTCTTAAAAAGTTTTAGGTTATAATTATGAAGTACCCACGAAAGATAAAGCCATCTGCAATCTGATGTCTTGCCAACACTTAAGTTGTTTTCGCTGTGTGTGATGAATGCTATAAACACTTGTTGGTATGGAGCCCTGGAAAAACCCACAGTTTATAAAGAGTTCCTTCTGTGGCTCCAGGATTACTCTGCCTGTTTAGTCCCGAAGGCTGTGTGGGGCACCACCTCTGATCACTCAAGGCAATGAGATTCTTGGGGCAGGGGAAGAAGCTTAGTCCCAGCAAAGCTGCCCATCACCAGGGGAAAGCTGGAATGTGCCAAGGAACACAGTCCCTCCCACTGGTGCCTGTTTCATGGGGCAGGGAAGAAGCTCTGCAAGTACTCCGGGTTGCGTGTCTCTCCCAGTCTGCAAATTCTTGCAGCATGGTACCCTGCTCACCTCCAGCGTTTCTGAAACTGTGCTTCCAAGAGTTCTCAACAGCTTCCTAGCTGGCAAGCCGAGGGTCAAGTTCCAGGCTTTATCTCTCTTGATGACTCCTGTAGGGGTCAACACAGCTTAGCACAGCCTTCTTCAAAACTCTTCCTTTTCCCCCCATCATCACCTGCTTTTAAGTGAGCCTTCAAAAAAGGCTCAATTTGGACTGCCAGGATTTGAGCCTTTGCCTTACCGTATGTGACTATGGGCAAATTACTTTGTTTCTCAGGGCCTCTATTTGTCCATTTTTTAAAAAGATTTTATTTGTTTATCTGTAGGCAGAGGGGAAGGGGGTGGGAGCAAGGGAGAGAAACATCAATGTGTGGGTGCCTCTCTCACGCCCCCTACTGGGGACCTGGCCCGCAACCCAGGCATGTGCCCTGACTAGGAATCAATCTCGCTATAGGTTTGGTTTGCCGGCCGCCGGTCGATCCTCTAAGCAACACCAGCCAGGGCTGTTTGCCCATTGTTATAACAAGGATAATAATAGTACCTATGGCATAGGGCAGCTATAAAGATTAAAGGAGAAAATTTCTGTAAAACCCTATGTGTTTGATGTATAAATGCTTAATAAATGCTACCTCAGTTTCTTCAGCCATAAAATGGAGCTTATAATGGGTCTACTTCTGAAGTTTGTTAGCAAGATTAAATGTCAATGCACTGCACACATAAAAGCTTAGAACAGAACCTGGCATATAATCAGTGTTCGGTAAATTTTGTTACCTATTGTTCTTATTATTAGTGACTTCCAATTCCATCCTCTGTCCTCAACTCCAGACTTCTTTGGCAGATGCTTAGATGTCCCTTGTTACGTTAAACTCGACCAGCAGCTCCCATGCCTCCAAACACGCTCTTCCCTGTGTTCTCTATTCCGTTAGACCCTGACCATCCTACAGTCCCCCAGAGCAGAGCGTCATTCTTGTCCTTTCCTCATGCTCCCCAGGCAGCTCCTCCTGGTCCTTGTTGGTCTCTGGGCTCGGGGACATTTTTCAATCCTGTCACTATCGTTCCATTTTCTTTTGGGTCGCCCAGGCTCACAGCTTAGAAAAGCAGTATGTTTTAATAGATTTTGAAGACTGCTGACTGATCAAAGTGGGAGGTCAAGAGTGATTCCAAGGTTGTCCTGCCTGTCAGAAAACAGTTCTGTTTACTTGGATTGAATGTAGTAAGAGTTTTGTGGGAGATCAAGAGCCCAGTTTTGAACCAGAACGATGGAACTAATGAAAGAATAATGATTAGAAAGATGAGTTTGTTCCTTCCCTGAGTTTCTTTTCCAAACTTTGTTATAGTTTATTTTCACTTTTACTTATGATTTATGTCGTTTTTATCCTCTTTCGATTATTTTTCATTGCATTGGTGTTCCCTTGTACCCAGAATCCAATCGCCTCTTACCACCTCCTTTGCTACCCCCATTTCACTTCCAACCACCCCCAAACCACCGTCATACTGAGTCTGAATTTTTGTAATACCGCCTTTTCTCTCCTGGCACTATGTTCTTGACATTGCAGCCAGAATGGTCATATGGAAGTTGAAATCACATCTTGTTACTCCTATTATATACATCAAACCCAAAACCATACAATTGCCTGAATCACCCTTGAGCGTGGCCAATGTTGGACTTTCATAATTTTATTTGCAAAAATAAAAAAATGACTTGCGTAACCATCAGGGGCTGTACAGAAAAGGCAATGGCTGGGGTGTGCCGGGCGCGAGACCCACGGGCGGACACGGTTCGGGAGTCGTCTTGATCGCGTAAACCTGCACTTAGCCCACTCGCCCGGCGCGCTCCGACCTCCTGGGCTAAACTGAGGACGACTTCATTTCCCAGGATGCCAAGGGGCGAGGCCGGCCGGAAGACTGTGTGCCCTCCGCGGGGCATGATGGGGGAGTTGGAGATTTCCATCATGGCGGCTTCCATTTCGGGCTACACCTTCAGCGCTGTGTGTTTCCACAGCGCCAACAGCAACGCCGACCACGTAGGTGCTGGGACCCCCGCCGTGGCCGCTGGGGCCTCCAGCCTCTGTCACGGGCCAAGCCGGGACCACCTGCGGCTCGCGCCCCAGGCTTCCCGGCGGGCCCGAGGAGCTGCTGACCCGGGCTCCTCCCGCCCCTGGCGAGCTCCTGCTGCCCGGGGCTCCTTCTCCCTCGGGATGGGTCCCCTCGCTCGGTGCCTTCCGCCGCCCGACCGTCCCGGGACAGCGGTCTCCCGTTTAGCATAGCGGGCCCGGCCGGCCGCCGGCAGTGTCAGAGGTCGCTTAGTGGGATGGGAGCGCCTGCCCCTCCCTGAGTGTCAGGCTTCGAGACTTGTGAGGGGAGCCCGGGGTCGGGAAGGAGCCCAAGCGCCCCGCCCCGCCCGCTCGTCTCACAGGTTGTCGTGGGGTGTGACAAGGGAAACCATGGCTGTCACCATTCACACTGGTTACATATGCTCGTGTTTTCTTCTCGTTGGGAGACGGAGAATGTAAACAGGAGTGTTAGGTGTAGGATCTAGTTGCCCTGAAGTTGCGTGTTTATTTCCTCGGCAAATATTCTAAGACCACGGAACTAAGTCGCAGTGAAATGGGGAAGTGACAGGCCTACGCGAGAGTGATCGGAAATGCACAGGCTTTGGAGACCACAGAGCGAGCAGAGCCTGTCTGCTTCAGTGTCTTTCTTTTATGGATTGTCTTAATGTCACTGACCTCTGAGTGGAAATTCTTTGTGAAACTGGATAATTTTCATCTGTAGGGAAGTGTTTAATTTGCTCGGGAAATTGGGGGATTATTTTAAATGACGCTGAGAGTGAATTATTCAAATTCATTCAATAAGTGTGGGGTTTCTTGTGTATGTGTGGCTGTCATTACAAAGCAAAAGGATACACTGCAGAAGAAGGAACTGGATTTGGTTGGCTATCAGCAATCTTAATTTCCATTAACAAAAACTTACAGAGAAGCGATTCCATTAGTAAATTAGGTGACATTAAATTAATGGACCTTACATCTCTTCAGTGCCAACGGTAGAGATTAATGGTAAGAATGCACACAATGTGGGCTTTTCCAGAGGCTGTTCCTGTCCCTGGACACTCAGGCCTTTGATACTGCTGCTGGTTATTTAATAATGTAATGCAGTCCCAAATATGGGTGGCTTGTGACACTCCTGGTGTCCATGGGAATGGTAGATGTTGTTGAAATAATTCTTCTCAACCTCTGATTTTTGGATTGCCTAGTAATGTCACAGTTTTATGTGTGGGACAAGGTCATTGTAACAATAAGCAGTTACCTGTTGGAAAGAGTAAGTTTTTCTACAAACAGCAGTGGAAAGCTTATATTACTTGGATTGTTACTAATTTAATTCAAGAGATATCTCTTTAATATCTACCCTGTACCAGGTATAGTGGGTAGACATCATGGAAATTTTCACCAATGACAATAGTCTCCTCATGTATTGGGTATGACTGTACGTGTTTCTATTAATCTTACCACAATTATATACATGGAATAAAGTTATTTTAATTGAATATATTTCAAAGTTGAAGAAGCAAGAATTTGCTTTTGTAGTACATTCTTGTTTCATGCAGGCAAGAAATTAGTTGGGAGTTAACCAACTTTTTCTATAGAGAGCCACATAGTAAATGTTTTGGGCTTTGGGAGCCAGGTGGTCTCTGACAACTACTCAGCTCTGCTGTTGTAGGGAGAGAGCAGCCATAGGCGGTGAATAAATTAGGGTGACTGTTTCCAATAAGCTTTATTTGTGGACACTGAACTTTGGATTTCATAAAATTTTCACATCACGAGATATTCCTATTTTATTTTTGTCAACCACTTAAAAGTATAGAAACCATTCTTAGCTTGTGGGCTCTACAGTAACAGGCATTAGGCTGGGTTCCACCCACACGGTCTAGTTTGCCTACTCATGCTATAAAGTAACAGTGGCTCAGATAATCCCAGACCAGTAGATAAACAAGCATATACTTTATACTTGGCTTTAGAATGTCTTGATGTCACTGTTGACTTATTCAAAATGAGAACTGAGGTAGAGTTGCCAGATAAAATATAGGGCACCCAGTTAAATTTGAATTTCAGATAAATAATATTTTAATATAAGTATTTCCCAAATATTACATAAAAATGATTTGTCATTTATCTGAAATTCAAATTTAACTGGTTATCTTGTATTTTTATTTGCTAAATCCAGCAACTCTGCACTGGAACACTAGGAATCTGTAGATGTATTCTTAAGGTCTAAAGTTCTGTAGAAATTTTAATTTTTTTCTACTTTACCTGTTACAAGGTTTCTGTTTTGTAGTGACAGCTCATAACTGACAGACTTTTATAAGAAAAAAAAAAGCTTTCTCAGCCAGTGTTTCTCAAACTAGTAGTCATGGTCACTCGTCACATCTGAGAGAATTTTTGTTAAGGAGACCTTTTCATTTCTCGCCGCTCAGAAGTGGCCTGTATGTGATGGTTTGGAATTTTAGGACACTCCCCTCCCCTAATCCAATGCACACGCTGTGCCATAAAGCACTGTCTCTTCCTCCTCACTGCCATGGATTCTCACTTCTAGTGGGTAATGGCCTTGAACTAGGAACCTTCTTTAACTGATTTGAAGGATCAACCTAGAATATAAAAAGATATATAGTACAGGGCATTATTTCAAGAAATTTATTCAACCAGTCTTTATTGCGTAGTTTGTTAGCCACTGTGCTAGGTGCTGAGATACAGCAATAAACAAGCACGAAGTCCCCGCTCTCACAAAGCTTACCTTTTCATGGGGAATAACCGTTTATTCATCTAAATACGTAATATGACAGATAGTGAAAAGACTGCGGAGGAAAAGAATGCAGGGTAAAAGGGGCAGAGTGCCTGGCAGATGCTCTTTTCGCTACATTGGCCAGGGAAGGCCACTCTGATAAGGTGCCATTTGATTGAAGAGCCCCATGGAGGGAAGGAGTAAGCTGCATGGGTGCATGGGGTGGGAGAGTCCAGGACAGCCTATCCGTACAGGCAGGTTACTTAGACATTTAGGGTCTGTGTTCTCCCCCTGCTTGCACTGAACATGACAGCAAGCACTCCAGTGGTAGGTCACAGGCTGAGTGATCCAGAACTGATGGTGGTATGTGTTCTCCAAAGGTGTCAGTAAACTCGTGTCTGCGTTTGTTGAAGAAACACTCTCATATGAGTGGTAGGCATTTATTTGCTGAGACCCTGATTTCCCATGCCAGCTTAAACAAGAGCAGTTAGTTGTGCACTGTATTAATTTCTTTATCCTTTTACCATTAGCAGTGCTTCCAATACAATTACATAAATCGTATGCTGATTCAAGAAAACAAGCTTGGAATATTTCTGCTTCCTGAGCTTTTTTGACACTAGTTATTCTACTTAGTAGGACTTAGGTGATGAATTCACTTTACTCATTTTTACTTCAAAAAAACAGGGAAGACTTGAAGGGATTAAAATAATATTTCCTCTTGTATGCGATCCTTTTTTCAAACCATCCCGTTAATATATTTCAGATTGCTTTCGTCTTACTTGTTGGTTTATAGGGTGGTTGTTCGCATGCCAAGCTTATTTGGATTATTGTTAAAACTGGGTCCTAAATTCCTCCTAATACCAGTAAAAATCATCTTTACTTTTAGTCTGCAACTATTTTCTTTTCTTTTAGGAAGGATTTTTGCTGGGAGAGGTAAGACAAGAGGAAACCTTTAGCATCAGTGACTCACAAATCAGCAACACAGAGTTTCTGCAAGTTATTGGTAAGTAAGTCTATCACAGACCTTCGAAATACCCTTTTTTATATACATACTGTATGTTTGTTCTTTAACCCTTAAGTGATTTTAACTTAAGAGATGAGAAAAGTACGTAGAAAACCACTGAAATCACAGTGCAACTATTGGCACTAATAAGTGTTATGAAATGTTTTTGTAAGTCGGTGTACATGTATAGCACGTAGCTGTAGGCTTGGGTATTCTATAACACTGCCCCTTACCCACTAACTGATCTGACTTTGACTGAATTTCTATGTGCTGTTGCACTTACTAGTCTCTTTAAAACCACTCTGAAGTTTGCAAATTAGGCTGTCCCCGTTGCCCACATCACCTCCTACTACCGTGAAAGAATGTTACGGAGCTCCGTTCTGAAGGAGCCTGGCAAAGATGTTCACACTCGTTTACGTAAGATATTTGCTAAATCCGTACAGCCTTTTGGGGAATAAGTCAGACAGTCAGCATAGGGGAGATTCTTGGGGAAGATGAAGGAGTGTTTATAGATGCGCTTACTCAGTTTGCATCAGTCTTTTCATGAATAAGGACCATAGTCCTTTTAGCTGTGCCTCCAGCATATCACCAAGCAGCGTATCCTGATACTCAGAACAAAGCAAGGGACATTTTATTCACTTATACAGCCCATGCTTGCCGCCATGTAAGGCGCAAGCCAGGCAATGAGAGGAAGATCCAGATACACTCCTGCCTTCCCGGAGAGTGGGGAGGATAAAGCAAGTGTACAGAAGTACTAGGCCAGTGCTGTAAAAAAGGAACAAACAAATCCCATGAATTGGGCAGGGGCGGGAGTACCACTAGTGGGCGAAATCAGTAAAGGCATCAGGAAGGAGGCGAACTCAGGGCCGGGGGGCACATTCAGAGGGACACGGCAAGGAGTACGCGAAACGAACCGGGAGTCTGGCCTGTTTCTGTGACTCAGACACAGTTTGTGTGACCATGAGTGGTTTGAAATACTGCCTGAAGGCCAGGTCATGTTGGAACTAAGTCATCAATTTCAAGCCTGTCCTGATAGCCTTTTAGTACATGGTTTGGGAGGCCAGGGTGAGGATGAGGTAGGGTCAGGATTGGGGGAAAACAGACCGAACTTTCTCCTGAAGGACCAGAACTATAAAACCCACGTCCACAATATTGACTTGTTAAGTAAAGACTTGATATATAGAAGTATAGCTTTTCTCTCTTTGAGGTTTTGCTTTTGTTTTGCTTGACTCTTTAAAACCCTGAAAGGGAGAATTTGTTTTCATTGGACCTCCGTGTACTGATTAAGTATTTACAGTTGGGTTTCCAAAATTAATTTGGTAGGTGAAGGTTAAAATGCCAGAGGTAGTTAACCGACAGCAAACCATGCAAGAAAGGGCTTTCTTGTCTGGCATAATCACAAAAAGAGCATTTCTGATAAATATTCTAGCTGTTAATTTTTAAAGAAATACCATGATAACATTCAAATTCTATAGCATATCATAGTGATTCTTTGATTTATAAATCCCCTGGTTCTTGCAGTAAATCTCCATTTCCATATATTGCAGAAATGGAGGAATACCAGTCAGTAGAGTCCCAGTTAACATAGTGCCACGACAAACGTCTTTTTCTGTACAACCTTTATTTCATTACCTACCTTCAGTTTATTATTTGAAATGATTATGGATCTCATGGACAAAGTGTTTGCTAGTATTTTAAATGTATTGTTATCTTCTTCTTTCAAAAATAAATACATATTGTTGGATTAAAGACTTACATGTAATACCTGAAACCATAAAACTCCTAGAACAAAACATAGACAGTAAACTCTTTTACATCACTCTTATCTTTTTGGTTATGTTTCCTTGGGCAAGGGCAACAAAAGAAAAAAAGTCAACAAGTGAGGTTCCATTAAAATAAAAAGTTTGTGAACAGTGAAGAAGATCATCAACAAAATGAAAAGGCAACCCACTTTGAGTAAAGAGAAGATACTCGCTAATGATGTAGCCAGTAGGGGTTAATATCCAAAATATATAACGAACTCATAACAATTCATCATCAAAAAACAAACGAACAGCCCTGGCTGGTTTGGCTCAGTGAACTGAGTACCAGCCTGTGAACTGAAAGGTTGTCAGTTTGATTCTCAGTCTAGGGCACATACCTGGGTTGCGGGCCAGGTCCCCAGTAGGAGGCATGCGAGTGGCAACCACACGTTGATGTTTCCCCCTCTCTCTTTCTCCCACCCTTCCCCTCTCTCTAAAAATAAATAAATAAAATCTTTTTAAAAACCCCCAAAAACCCCTTCTGATTAGCCACTTAAAAAACAAACAAGCAATCCAATTTAAAAAATGAGCGGAGGACCTGAATGACATTTCTTCAAAGAAGACATGCAGATGACCAACAGACACATGAAAAGACATTCAGCATCGCTAATCATCAGGAAAATGCAAATCAAAACCACAAAAATATCACCTCATACCTGTCAGAATAGCTATTAATCAAAAAGACAACAAGGAACAAATGTTGGCTAGGAGGTGGAGAAAAGGGAACCCTCTTTCACGTTGGTCGGAATGTGTATTAGTGCAGCCAGTATGGAGGGTCCTCAAAAATTTAAAAGAGAATTGCTATACAGAACAGCAATCCCACTTCTGGGTATTTATCCAAAGAAAACAAAACCATCGATTCAAAAGGATATCATGCTTCCTATGTTCATTGCAGCATTGTTTACAATAGCCAAGATCTGGAAGCAACCTCTGTCCCTTGATAGACAAATGGACGAAGAAGATGTAGTACATACTTAAAATGGAATGTCATGCAGCCATAAAAAGAATGAAATCTTGCCATTGCAACAACATTGGTAGACCTAGAGAGTATTATGTAAAATGAAAAAGTCGAACAGAGAAAAACAGATACAATGTGAACTTACACATGTGGAATCTGAAAAACAAACGAGAAACAGATTCACATATAGAGGACAACCGATGATTCCCAGAGAGGAGGAGGGTGGAAGGCAGTAAAAGGGAAGGAGATTAAGAAGTACAAACTTCCAGTTGTGAAATAAGGCACGGAGATGTAATATACAGCACAGAGACTATAGTATTAAAATCTAATAACTATGTGCCTTGACAGGCGGTTACTAGACTTACTGTGGCGATCACTGCGTAAGGCATATGAATGAATCACTGTGTGGTAACCCTGAAATTAATACAACACTGTACGTCAGCTATACTTTATAGATAAGTAAATAAATAAGTAGAATTTATATTAGAAAGTGTAAACCAGGGAATCTGGGAAGCCTGGATTGAAAGGCCAGACATTAAGCAAAATGCCACGAGTAGTTTTCCATGGTGATAGAATGAAGAAATTTTCTGGCTTAGCTTAACCTCCAGAATAAGATGTTTTAAAGAAAATAAATTGACCAAAGATATTATTTGTTGAAATGTGTGAGTCCATGCACAGACATCTTTACTTGACTCTGTACAATAAGACTTTATGTTGAATATCACATTTTGAACATGAAGTATCTGTGTCTTGCTTTGAATACATACAAATTTTAAAAGCTGTGCTAACTCACATGAAGCAGAGCCACCCTAGACAGCAGGAGTTGCCGTTGCTAATGAGGTGACGCAGTGGCAGTTACTGGAAAGAGTGGAGGAGGACGGAGAGGAGAAGCAGAGACAGGAAGACCAGCAAGAACAGTAGCACCGCCCAGTGGGGGTTTGTGAGGACGCGCGTGCGGAGATGCCACGCACACATGACACAGAGTCTACAGTGCTGGTGCGCCCCGGGGGGTGGGGTAGCCTAGGTTCCCCAGTGAGGCCACCCTGCCAAAGACCCACTTACCAGCTCATGTGCCCACCAGCTTCACTCTGATCTGCAGCACCATCAGCTTGGAGATCATCGATCGCCCTGTTCTCTGCAGGGAGTGCTTAGGTAGGTGTTGCAAATCAGCCTTGCACGAGAAAGCTTCAGCTTCTTCAGGGAGCCCGTGACGTCTGGAGCGCATCCGCAGTGCGCTGCTGACCCCGGCTGTAAATCATGAAGGAAGCCTGCTGGGGCAGGCCGATGGCAGGAGGTGTGCTCGGAGTTCAGCATTTACTCTGGGGATTTTCTGAAAATATTCTTTCCTGTCAAGCAGAAGACGAGTTTTTTTCCTTTTCCCTAAAGTCTAGATAATGTTTTTGCTACAGATGTTTCACGTTCTAATTACTTTACTAAAAGTATCTCTGAAATAACTCAGGAAGCGATAACAGTATCATTTTGGTGATAAAAGAAGGGCATGTTTCTATTGTAGATAAGGTTTTCTTATTTGTATCACTATGTCAACAGCCTCTTGGGCAAATAAACTTTTCTTTCCAGTGGAAATATTACATCCGTGCGTGTGTTATGGCAGCAGTAACAGAAGTACAGAGGCTAATAGCCCCATGTCTTTTAGGGTTGTGGTTTCATTTTAATTGAGTTAAAATTGCAGCCTGTAACTTGGGCTGTGACATTTTAAACAGCAGGTAATGAGTTGCTGTCCAGGAGAATGTTACTAATAGAACTGAATGGCTAATTAGTCTCATGGTCTTATAAAGCAAGCCAGACCCTGGGCCCCCTGATGAGCTTGAAGAAATTGTTCTGGTTAATCACAGCAATCTTTTCAGATCTGCCTTATAAATATCAGTTTCCCTTGATGCTGACCATCTTTGAAAGGGTTAATAGACTTCCAGAGTTTCCTCCCTTCCCCTTCAAAACACCTGGCCCAAGTCATCACGAGTTGTTAGTAAGTTGTTGGTGTAGGGTGGGTAAGGCCCTCTCCCCAAGCTTTTGTCCACTGTGACGGATGCTTCCGGTCAGGGTGACTTTCCCTCACGCTTTAACCAGGCGAGACTGAAGCAGGGCCACACTGCCTACTCCTGAACGCAAGCGGTCGGACACGCGCTTGTCGTGCCCAGGCAGGTGGGGGCAGCGCCCGCTGCCCTCCAGGTTACTTGCTTCTGAGGATGTGGCCCGCGTTGAAATACTGAGAAGATACAGTGCTTCTCTAGTGTGCACACGACGCCTGTTTGGAAAAGGAAAACCGCCTTTTTATTGTCTGAGATTTTGGCCAAAAGGAAAAATTCCGGGCTATTTTTTTAGTTGCTTGTATTTTACATGATTAACTAATATGTATTTTCTCTTTCTAATTACAGAAATCCATAACCATCAGCCTTGTTCAAAACTTTTTAGGTAAGCCACGTCCTTTTTTGTAGCTTTTAGCTCACTAAAAAATTAACTGATTAAAAATTAGTGAATTTATAGCTGATTAAGCTAGAGAGACACAAGCAGAACAGGGCATACAAATTCACTTACTTATTGAGTACCAAATGTGTGGGTGGCACTGCGTCAGGTTAAGAAGAAGAGAGGCACAAACCCTGCTTACCTTTTATAAGGCTTGCTCTCAGTCGTTCAGATGGAAGCTTCCCACCAGCCTCCCTTAGCAAGAGCTCTTCAGCCATAAACAAGGAAGTTAATCCGGATCACATATAGGTAAAATAATGGAGGGGTGTTTTTAGGAGGAATAAAAAGATGTCCAGTATTCCACTTTAAAATGTAACCAAGGAGAACATAAAACTTTCTTTTTGTGTTTGTGCACCAGTTGCATGTTATGACCAACTAAAGGACAGAAGAAGAAAAAAGTAGGAGAGACATTCAGAAGGGGGATAGCAAATGACAGAGAGACCTGTGGGGGGTGAGAGTGAAGGTGAAACGGGCCAGTGTCCCCCACACTGGCCTCCTTTCCAGCTCCAGCCCTCCCACCTACTGCAGTGTGACGATGTTATCTCTGTTTCTGAAAATCCCCCAAGGCCCTGCTCTTCCCCCTCCCCAGCAGCGCTGCTCGTGCTGCTTAATTCGGTGTTCCCGGTCGGTCGGCGCTTCCTTCTTTAAACGCCTGCCAGCTCCGTGCGCCTGGCTGCCCTGCTGTGCGTGCCCTGCAGCTTTCTCCCCACCAGCCCCCACTCTCAGCTGGCCCGAACACCAGCCCCCTTGCGTCAGGCGCCCCTGGGCGCTTGCATCATGTTCATCCCCCACACACACACACCCCTACCCTCTTGTTACTGAGGGTTCTGTCTTCATGCAAGATGGCTATGTGTGGACAAGGCCTGGAAGGAGCCAAGGAGCTCATCTGCTCTAGGTTTACACAGAGCTGAGAGGGAAGGAGGAAGCAGAATGAGCAACCAGCAGCTCATCTGAGGAGAATCTCAGAGCAAATGAAATGATGCAGGCCCTGGTCTGCACAGCACCTCTGTCTGGTTCATGAAAGTGACCGTCGGGCCCTGACCGTCCAGAGCTTTGCTAGGGGTGCCTTGTCTTGCCCTGCTGAGAAACTCCTTAAAATACTGTCAGCAGAGCCATACCAAGACCACTTCACTCAGTTTAATCAGAGACTCATAATTCTTAGAGCTGAAAAAAGTCTTAGAAAACATCTGTCTACTCCAAACTCTATTTTGTAAGAAAGGAAATGGAGGGTAGATGGGTTAAGTGAAATGCTCAAAATCACACGGAAAGAAGCAGAGCTGAGCTGGGGCTGGCATCTCCTGACACCCCACTCAGTGTCCCTACTGTAGCTTGAACACCTTCCTGCCTTACAAGGCCTGGGCGTGTGGTGGTCGGCAGGGAGGAAGGGCGGCCCTCCCAAAACCACAACCAGCAGTGGAAAAGCCCGCACACGATCATGCCCGCACTGCCCAGCACAGGGCCCTGGTCAGGTTGGTCTGTTTTAGGGGTGAGTGCATTCAACTCGAAGCCAGACACCCCTGACCTCAAAATCCCAGCTGTTCCAGCTACCAGCTTTATGATTTGGGTTAAGTCACTTAACTTTAATATCTGTGTTTACAAACATGGGAATAAACCTTGTTGATCTGTTGGGCTAATCATCCAGCATCGAGGCAAGAACGAAATGAGTAATAGGAGAAGGCGTGTGGTGAAGTTTCTGGTTAAGTCTTCAACAACTGTTCATTTCTCCTCTTTGTTGCTCAGGAAATGAGCTCCTGCATTCTTTTCTTTAAAAAAAAAAAAAGTAATTAGTACATAGAAACAAGGAAAAGATGTCACATATTTTGTAATTAGTTGCTATCAGCACCTCCCACATGTGGAAGTAATACCCCTTGAATAGAACAGTCTCGGATAGCCTTTGATGGAAAAGATACCTCGTAAAGCATTTAAGTTGATTTTTCTTTCTTTACCTATTGAAGACCATTCTGTCTTGATTACCAAGATAGAATTGGATTAGATGACTCATAGACACGTGTAGCTAAGCATATCCATGTCACAACATGTGATTTTAATACATTTTTTTGTCTTTAAAAAACAGTTTTTATGACTATGCAAGCAAAGTTAACGAAGAGAGTTTGGACAGGATTCTTAAAGATCGGAGAAAGGTATGTTATGTTGCTTTTTTTGCTCATCGTGATTTGGAAATCACTCCTTATCCCATCATCCAAAGTTTAAAACCAGAAAGGAATGTAAATTAATGCAACTTGATGTTACTATATGAGAGCTCTGTTACCTTGAGTAAATTTTAAAGACAAATTATAGATGTGAGACAATGTTTGCAATATATCAATAGAAAAAAGTTTAGATATTTATAGTATGATTCCATTTTGTAAAGATCAGAAGAAAAAATGAACTATAATCTGAAAATTAACAATAGTTGAGTTGAGCCTGAGTGGTTTTGTCTTTCTACTTTATAATTTAAAAAATAATTTTGTAAATATTTAATAACGTGCATTAATTTTATGATTTTTAGCTTGATATATAAATTCTAAAAAAAGATTGGTCATTAAACCATCACTTGAGGGAAAAAGTATCAATAAAAGTTTTCAACTTGTCAAACAGAAAACAGAATACCTTAGCTTAGAAGCAGGTATTACCAAAAAAAAAAAAAAAAAAAGAGGAAGCTTTTAAAACATTATCTATGGATGAAAACAGTCACGGCGGGGTGGCCCTTGGCCGTACCACGTCTGAAGGAGGGCATCGGGAGTCAGAGCAGTGCTGTTTGTGACGGGCTTTGTTGCAGTACCCCTGTCAGTGCAAAGGGAGAAAGAGAAACAGGTAAAATAAGAGAAGAATGGGAAGTATGGGGGATAGGTAGGAAGAAAGGACACATGGCTTTGTGAGCGATAACAAGCTCAGTGGGTGCTAAGCAGCGGCAGAGCCTGACCCAGTCGCCAGCCTACCTGGGAGAGGGAGTTAGAGCCGCCACAGGCGTCATGGTCCTGCTCTCCATTTCTAACAGCCTGCGCAAGAGCCTACGTTCTGGAATCTCGTGCAGTCTGTCCTTTCACTTTCCACCGCTGCCTTACCTCCTTGTTCCATTTATTTTCATATTTTAGATAATGAATCCTTTTTATACTTTCTAAAACTAAAATTTGTTCCCTGAAAATTCTTATTAGAACACAGTTTTCTGTAGCACTCACTATATATAAAAAGTTCCAGGAAGAGCTCCGGCCAGGGAGAGAGAGTCCAGTTGGTTTGAGTGTCATCACTATATGGCAGGATAGTGGGTTTGATCCCCGGTCAGGGCACACACAAGCATCAACAGTGACTGCGTAAATAAACAGAACACCAAATCGATGTCTCTCTCTCTCCCCCCACTCCCTCCCTTCCCCTCTCTCTAAACTCAATACATTATTTAAAAAGATCCAGGAAGTTTTTTTTTTAATAACAGATGAAAAAACTTAAAGTGAGAAAAATGAATAAAGATTATGAAAAGGAAATTCACAAAAAGAAAAAAGCAATCCACAACGGCCAGAAATAAATGAAAAGATGTTTAACCTCTATCAGGAAACACAAACTGAAGCAACATGACACTCTTTTTTTTCCCTATCAGATGGGCAAAGTGTGAAAGGATTGCTAATACCCCGTGTTGGCAAGGCTGTGGGAAACGGGGCGGGGGGGCTGTAGTTGGTGGGAATGGAAGTCGATACAGACATTTAGGAGGAGAGTGTTGCGGTAACAGAATTTTAAATGTGCAGGGTCACTGCTAGGAACCTGACCCAAGGAAATAATAGCGCCCAGGCACAAAGGCATGAAAAAGTGGCGCTCCTTACCACTTTAACTCTGTGCCAGGCCGTGTTCTAAGCGCTCTCTGGGCAGTGCCACACTTCATCCTTGCAACAGCTCTGTGAGGCGAATTGCTGTCATTCTCGTCCGCATTTCACAGTCGAGGCACCAAAAGTTAAGTAATTGGCTTACCGTCACCCGTGAGTAGCAGTGGAGCCAAGGCTTAAACCCAGTAGCCTGGCCTCTTGATCCAGTGCTTAAGGATGTTTGTTGCACCTTTGGCTAATAGAATTTTGAAAGCAACCCAAATGTCCACCAGTGGGGAATGGTTAAGAAATTAGGTTGGTACCTCCACACAATGGGTCATGAAGCAATCATGAAAAAGAACGAGGCAGGTTCTCATGTAATGACACAGCGTGGACTCTAAGCTAATTAATGTTAAATGAAAACGGAAGTAATGTAATTTGGGCCTATTTAAAACAAGTCTGAATAAATGTTTAAATGTACAGAAAAAGATCTGGAAGCAAGCCAACCAAACTTAAAAGTAGTTACTTTGGGAAAGGGCTACTGATGAAGGGAGACTTCATTTGATTTTTTTTTTTAATGTATTCTATAACCCTGGCCGGGGTGGCTCAGTGGGTACAGTTGTAGCCTACGAACCAAAGGATCTCCAGTTCAGTGCCCAGTCGGGGCACATGCCTGGGTTGTGGGCCAGGTCCCCAGTAGGGGGCACACAGGAGGCAACCACCCATTGATGTTTTTCTCCTCTCTTTCTCCCTCCCTTCTCCTCTCTCTATAAATAAATAAACAAATAAATATACTTTATAATTGAAAATAAATTGATACTGGGGGGGATCGCCACATAAGTTATGTAAATGTCTAACCCCTAGGCTGTACACCTAAAACCAATATAATATTGAATGTCAACTGTAATTGAAAAAAATTTTTAAAATTTTTTTATAATTATTTTGCTTTGTATAATACTATGTAGGTTTTTTAGTGGTGGATATGGACACATCTCTAAATAGACTTGGGAATTTTAAAATTGTATTTGCTGTTCTGAGACACAGTAGACCAATCATAGGCTGCTTTGTAGACTTTGTTTTCCTAAGCCAAGATTCTCAAAAAGTTAAAAATTGATCTACGGTTTTAATTTTCTAGAACTTTGTGCTAAAACACGTGTTTTTTTATTTTTCATGGTATCTGTTAAGGGCAAAAACTGTACATCTCAATGCATTTTCTGTAGTATCTTATATATAATATAAACTCTTTTAAGGATTTTTTTCAAAAGTCCAAATTTCTACCATGAAAGCAAAGATGATGTGTAATAGATAACTAAAAAGCTTTATAGTTAACCCTAGTTTACATTTTGAACCCCCAGGAAAGGTAGAATTGTATCTTCACCTCACCAGGGTTATTGAGCTGCCTAAAAAGGTACATTTGAAATGTTAGGCTTAAAAATACACGCGTACTTTAAACAGTGCTGGACCTAGAGAAAATATTTTAATTGCTGTCCACTTTTTAGGAAAATGATGGGAACTGTTAAAAAAATTACCTCTTCTAGCAGGCTTCAAATCTAATATTTAATTGAAAAATTTAAGAATTGAGCAAAAATTTAGTAAGTTAAATTCATATAAAATAAATACATAGTAATTTAGAAAGTTCTCTGAATCCTAGGATAATCCATTAGAAAACATAAGCTAATAAAGAGTTTTGTCATAAGTATTGAGTATATAAAATATATAGAGAGAAATATGTTTACTAAAAAAGTGTGGCTCTCAAATATAGAAACTCTACATTGCTAAACTTTTTAAAAAATATTTTAGGCTTAAGAGAGAGACTAATGCTTTTGACATGAAAATCCCCCAGAAGGTACAATGTGGTCACATTCTGAATTTCTGCCCTGGCAGAATCCATATTTTATTTATCAAGTTTCCAGAAGCCTCAGGTTTGAGGCTATAGCTAAAAAAACAAGTGAGAGGAGCATGTATGCCTTCTAGAAACATCTGCATTGAAATAGATAATGATAAACAAAACTTCCGCCTTAATATTGTCATAAGGCCAAAAAGAACAAAACCTAAAGATGGCAAGTGCCCAGTATTGGGAATAATTGCTTTGACTCCAGAAAACGTAAGTGAATGTCTAGCATAGAGAGTAGGGAGGAACATCTTTGTGAAAAATTGTGAAACTTCAGCAGCGTTAAGGTTTTAGGGAAAGATATCCATAATTTTTCATCATGGAAAGAGTAGACTCTGAATGTCACCAATGTGACTTTATTTTATCTTTCATTGATCAGAATGAAGAGGACATCCTTTTTAGCAAATATCAAATGAATAAGTTGATTACTCTCAGTTGATATCCAAAATAAATTTATAAGTCTCCCACTTCTCAGAAAATACAAATGGAATAAAACAATTGGAATCAGCATAAGTGAAACACACACTCATGCAGCAGCCATTTGCAAGAGTCTTTGGCCAGCGAGTACTTCATGAGAACAGCCAACGTGCCCGGCTCTCTGATCTTCACTGGGATGCGGGGAGTATGAGACACGCTCAGTCCCACCTGGGTGCCAAATCCAGCGTTAAATCCAGAACCCTGAGACTCAGAGCCTAGTGTGTCATGTTCTTAGACATCAGTAGCTCCAGCCAGTTGATAGTTTTTCTTACCTACTTTTTTTTAAAGGAAAACTTCTTTCCACTTTTTTACAACCACCATTGTGTGACTAATGTGGAATTTTAAAGCTAATGTTGTGCAGTGGAAAAAGACATGTTCCAGATCTTAACTATCACTCAATAGCTCTGTAACTTTGGACAAAACA
Source organism: Mormoops blainvillei (assembly GCA_004026545.1). Lineage (NCBI taxonomy): Eukaryota > Metazoa > Chordata > Mammalia > Chiroptera > Mormoopidae > Mormoops > Mormoops blainvillei. The sequence continues at coordinate 114,668 of PVJD01002613.1, read as the reverse complement.
TCTCTTTCATAAGATATACGAGGTCTGTCCAGAAGGTATCCAGCCATGTACTGTGAAAAATAGACATTTATTGAAGAAGATACAAGAAACAGTGTGCATAGGACAGTGACACTTTGGTCCCTTTTAAAGTAGGCACCTTGGGATCTCACACAGTTCTCCCAGTCTCCATCAGCTGCCCCATTATATTTCCCTGAATCTCATTGACAGTCAAACCTCTTCCCTTTCAAAGGTGTTTTTAGTTTTGGGAAAAGCCAGAAGTCACAGGGTGACAGATCTAGGCTAGAAGGGGCTGCGTCACTCGGGTGATTTGATGTTTTGCCAAAAAGCTCTACACAAGACATGATGCATGAGCAGGTGCATTGTCGTGATGAAGCTACCAATCACCAGTTGCCCATAACTGCGGCCTCCTGTATCATCCAAATAGTTTCCGTGGAGGAATGTTCAAGCTGAACGCAAAATTTGATGTAGTCATTGCTGTACTCTCAGTCATTTTGAATGCGATGGCCACACGTACATGTGCTCACTCGATGGAATCTATCACCCCCCACTGACTAGCACAGTGAAGTCGTCATTGTTCTTGCATGCATGTTCGAGTCCACTCTCCTTGGCTACCAGGTTACATCTGTGTCACGCATACAATTCTCATTATATTAACAATGGCTGGACTTTTTCCGGACAGGCCCCTTATGCTGTCAGAAACGTTTGGGTTTTCTTTTTATTTGAAGATATCAGAATTAATTGCTTTAATATAAAGTCATGCTTTATGCCCAGAAGTACTACTTGAGGGCAGGCACTGTTTATTCCCTATAGTTCCTTGTAGTGATGTGAAGTCAGTAGAGAAAACATTACTTACCCCCCAGGGTGGTTACGATAATTAATGTAACATCATTAGGCAGGACCCTGGCACAGGGACTTAGCAAAGGTTGGTTCACATCCTTCTTACATGAAAGTACCAAAACATAATCTAGATTTACTGTTGATTTTTTAAAAATTTTTTAAAAGATTTTATTTATTTTGTTTTTAGACAGAGGACAAGGTAGGTGAGGGAGAGAAACATCAATGTGTGGTTGCCTCTCACACGCCCCCTACTGGGGACCTGGCCTGCAACCCAGGCCTGTGCCCTGACTGGGAATCGAAGTGGCAACCCCTTGGTTTGCAGGCTGGCATTCAGTCCACTGAGCCACACCAGCCAGGGCTACTTTTGATTTTACTATGTTACAATTTTAAACTAGTTTTACATCTTAAATCATGTTTTTTCACTCAAGGAGTTTATTTCAAGGAAAGAAACTATGTGAAGATTATTCTTCTAATAAAGAATTAATTGTCTGTACAACAGAGATTTTCAGACTTTCATATGCGCAAGAAAAAACTCAAGGAACTTATCTTAAATTCAGATTCCTGACTCTGCCCATAAAGGTTCTGATTCTGCAGGTTTGGGTGGGGTCTAGGGACATTTTAGCAAGCTCCCAGAAGTCTTGTAGGTCATCTGTCCTCCAGATGTTCAGCTGATCACATTAGGAGAACTGTTGTTCCCAAGAATATATCAGTTTAATTCACTTAACCAGCTTAATTAACCTATAGTTAAAACTGACAGTGCTAGACTTTGTCAGTTTGTCATCGCACTGAGATATAATTGCCATAAAATAAACTGCACATACTTATAGTAAACGCTTTGATAAGTTTTGATATGTATATACACCCGTGAAACCATCATCGTCATGAGCTAATGACCATGTCTATCCCTGCAAAGTCTCCTTGGGCCCTTTTCTAATCCCTCCTCCCCACACCCCCAACCTCACCCCAGTCAGCCACTGACCTGCTGGATCTGCTGCATGTCACTAGGGATTCGTTTTCATTTTCTAGAATTTTACATGAATAGAATCCTATAGCCTAAATTTTTTTCTGGACCTGACTTCTTTCACTCAGCATAATTATTTTGGAATTCATCTGTTTTGTGTATATCAGTGGTTTGTTTTTATTACTGAGTAGGCGTCCAGTGTGTGGCTCTGCCAGTTCGTTTTCCCTGTGGATGGGCAATTGGGTTGTTTTCCATTTGAGCAATTGCACATAGAGCTGTTAACATTTGTGTACAGGTGTTTGTATGGGTACATTCAGGAGTAAATTTGTAAGACTTCGTGCAACTCTTAATGCTTTTCTTCTTCTGTTCCTGTTGCAGAAAGTTATTGGGTGGTACAGATTCCGGCGAAACACGCAGCAGCAGATGTCGTACAGAGAGCAGGTCCTCCACAAGCAGCTCACCCGCATCCTCGGGGTGCCCGACCTCGTCTTCCTTCTCTTTAGCTTCATCTCCACCGCCAACAATTCCACTCATGCTTTAGAATACGTTCTCTTTAGACCAAATCGAAGGTAAAGAAAGCATTCCCGCATTAGCAGGCCTCATATAAACAGGAAAGGTGTTGGCACAAGTCATTGAGATTTATGACCCTGAAAATGTGCATTTTATAGCATCTCTGCAGAAAAGCCTTCGTAATTCTCTTTTAGTTAGCTTTCTTCTTAGTCAGAGAAGGTATTTGCCTGTCAGGTAGCTATATAAATTAAAATTGTTTTTGAATCAAGAAGCATTAGCAAGATGTGTTAATTACATGTAAATTCTTATAGGAATAAACAGCTGGAGATCATCATTTGCTTCTCCATAATCCATTATATAGAAATGCAGTTTTATTGCTCTGGAAGTCTAATTGTAATTTTAAAGACAGAATTATAAAATTGATCCACCTACTGGTTAATGAGAGTTTTGCATTGTGAATTGTTTAAAAAAAGATCCTATGATCACCGTGTCTATTGTAAACAACAGAAAGGTCTCTCTCTGGAAATTCACTTGTAGTAGAATGAATTAAAATGACATCAGTGAAAATAATTATTAATTGCTAAATAGCCATTTGCAAGATTACATTAATATATTAGGAATATTTCTTGAGCACGTACAACCCCCTCGGCACTCTGTCCATTACTGTGGGCACGCAGAGGATGTAGAAGAACGCCCTTTGCCCTCAAGGAGCTTACAATTGAGTTTCTACTTTAAGGGAGGGGCAAAAATCGCTAATTCATGCATCCTTGGGCTGTCTGGAAGCAGGTGCTTGGTGAGACTTTCCTGTAGGTCCCCAACACAGAGACCTGGACTCCTGTTACCATGACCCATTCTTCGTCAGAGCAGTGCTGCTAACAGGATGCCTCTCAAATCTGCCCCACAGGTATAATCAAAGGATATCCCTGGCTATTCCCAACCTAGGCAACACCAGCCAGCAGGAGTATAAAGTGTCTTCGGTGCCAAATACTTCTCAGAGTTATGCCAAAGTTATTAAAGAACATGGGTAAGTGGAAAGGTAAAATGAAAATTCTTTCTTTTCTTTTGTTGAGACTTAAAAGGTTTGTGGTCCCTGGCTGGTATAGCTCAGTAGATTGAGCTTTGGCCTGCGAACCAAAGGGTCGCCAGTTGGATTCCCAGTCAGGGCACATGCCTGGGTTGCGGGCCAGGTCTGCAGTTGGGGGCGTGTGAGAGGCAACCACACATTGATGTTTCTCTCCCTCTCTTTCTCCCTCCCTCCCCCTCTGCCTAAAAATAAAATAAATTAAAAATCTTTAAAAAAAAAAAAGACTTAAAAGGTTTATGGAGAGATGGGAAGGCAAGTTTGATATGATTGAGATTGAAACATGCAGTGAGGTAGTTCCCTACCATCATCACCATATATCAAAAGTTTATTCTTATTGAAAAGATAGCTTACTTTTACCATCACTTGTTTCTAATCATTTGCCACAGTTTTTTTTTTTAAGATTTTATTTATTTATTTTTAGAGAGAGGAGAAGGGAGAGAGAAAGAAAGGGAGGAAAACATCGATGTGCAAGGAGTACATTAGTCGGTTGCCTCTCACAAGCCCCCGCCTGGGGACCTGGCCTGCAACCCAGGCATGTGCCCTGACTGGGAATCGAGCCACGACCTTTCGGCTCACAGGCCAGCGCTCAATCCACTGAGCCACACCACCCAGGGCAATTTTTTTTGCAATTGATATAAAAGCTTGACTAGAATATGTATAATCCTGAGATCCTGAAAGCTAACCTGCGTTGACTAAAAAATGGATAGCTTTTTATTATTTTTTAAATTGTCTTAGGCACATGGGTTATTTCATATTTCTCTTTTGTAATTCTAGTAGTGTGGACATGATTTCTGATACATTGTCACCTTGTAGATGAGCATGTAGGTACTAGATAAAAGTAGAAGTGATAGGAAAATACCTTTCAGGTTCATACAGTGATAATAACTTTTGTGACATATTGTTTCCGTCTGTCTTCCAGTACTGACTTCTTTGACAAGGATGGAGTAATGAAAGACATCAGGGCGATTTATCAGGTTTATAATGCACTTCAGGAGAAAGTGCAGGTAACTGATTTATTTCCCATTTTATCTCATATGTATTGCCCAAATGCTTTTAATTCTACTTTAATTTTTAATAATCTCCCAACTGACCAATGAGTCGTGGCCCACAAGTGAGAGTGTCCTTTCTGAAAGTGGTATCAGATGTGTCTGGGTGCCATGCCAGCCTGTGGAATGCCTGTCCCCCGTGTGTACCTGCAGTAGATACTCTGGCGCACGGTAGTAATATTACTATTTTCAGTGCTGTGACCCATTTATAACAGCGTCTTTCCTTGGAAAACGCATCCAAGTTTAGAGCAGGATTACTGAGAACACGGCCATCTCATTCGTTGTGCACTGAGGAGAGACAGCCCCAAATTGGGACCAGCCCAACCTCCTCCCCTCTCATTCACTCACTTTGCCCCACGGACTCCGTTGAGTGGGAGGGTCACAGTGAGCCTGTTCATTCCTAGTCACTCAAGCAACAAATAGTTATGGAAACAACTCCTACAAGCCAAATACTGAGCTAGGTGCTAACAGTACTCTCCCACAGTCTTTTCATTACCCCTGATGCCTCTTAGGAGTAATTTTCTCTAAAACCCGAAGAACAAAAGAGGCTTTGAGGACAAGGAGGAAGGTGGTGGAGCTGAAGAAGCCCTCCCAGGCCTGGAGAAAGCCTCGCTGTGGGGAAGGAGGCCCCAGGAATGGCGTGAGGAATGAAGGCAGCCACTGAGAAAGAGGAAAGCAGACTGAGTGCAGCCTGGGGCAAAAGAAGGAAACATCCAACAGGCAGTTCCCAGTGTCCGCGCCCCAAGCAGGGCCACGGTGCGCCTAGCCGTCTAGGGAGCTTTACACTGGCTCGCTGGTGACTGGCCTACTTTCTGCCAGTTTCTGGTATTTCTGCTATGGAAAGAACAAGCAGTGAAAAACGGCCTTTTGTCCTGAATTCATGACCATGCTGTTTTTAGACTCAGCACTGTCAAGCGGACTTCAGGGTTGCTGTTATACAATTCATTACCAATTGCATAAGTCCTGCTCTGAAAACACCAATATCACATAGAGTGCACTGATATGAATGGTTAAATTACATAGACGTAATCTCAAATAGTTATCTTTCATTTAATCTTTTTAAAAATTTTATTGATTGATTTTAGAGTAAGAGAGGAAAGAAGAGACACATCGGTTTGTTGTTCTACTTAGTTATCCATTCATTGATTGATTTTTTTTTTTAAGATTATTTATTTACTTTTTTAGAGAGAGGGGAAGGGAGGGAGAAAGAGAGGGAGAGAAACAGCGATGTGTGAGAGATACATGGTTGCCTCTTGCACGCCTCCAACTGGGGACCTGGCCTGTAACCCAGGCATGTGCCCTGACTGGGAATCAAATTGGTGACCTTTCAGTTTGTAGACTGGTGCGCAATCCACTGAGCCACACCAGCCAGGGCCATTGGTTGATTCTTGTATGTGCCCTGACTGGGGATTGAACCTGCAACCTTGGTGTATTGGGAATGATGCTCTAATCTAACTGAGCTACCCGGCCAGGGCCTTTCATTAAATCTTGACTGTGAAACTTATTTTCTTTTTCAGCTCTCCCTAATTATAAATATTTCCTGTTAAATAAATCTTTTTTTATGTCATCTGATTTGTGATTGTAGGTTATAAATAAAAGTTGAAAGCATCTAATCCCCGTCATATCTTTTTTATGTCCTTTGTATGCTATCCTGGTATCAAAAGTTTGCTTCCTATTTCAATAAAAATGAATAATCCAGGAAAAATATATCTTTCCCACTTACCCTTATTTTTCAAGAATGTGTAAGCTAAACAGCATAATCATCTTAACAAAATTAAGAAAGCTAGTTACGAACAAGAAGACTACTGGTTCCTTGGACCTTAATGGGTTCAGTTCTGCCTAATGTGAAGTTTCTTAGCTGGGGAAAGGCCCCAGGGTCCTCCTGGGGTTGTAATGAATGCTGTATTTACAGATTGCCTCACACTTGGATTTAAGCTAATTGTTCTTATTGTCATGTTTCCCTCAGGCAGTGTGTGCAGATGTAGAGAAGAGTGAGCGAGTAGTTGAATCTTACCAAGCAGAAGTGAACAAATTAAGAAGACAAATAACTCAGAGGAAAAATGAAAAGGAACAAGAAAGAAGTGAGTTTCCTATTAATTTTACCACTCAGTATGAGGGAAGTGTCTGCTTTTAAACATCAACTTATACAATAAATTACATAAATCCTCTATACTCATCAAGCTCCAAGTTGGGCTGTTTGGGAGCAGTCATCCACTCTTCTTAAAGCTTTTTCAGAAGCGAAGTGATGTTTTTCAGGGTACCCTTCTCAAGTCCCTGATGCCGGAAGAAAAAGAAGACCCACGGTAGAAAGGCCGAAGCAAGCCCGAGCACACCCTGAGAAGGGCTGGCGCAGACTCGTGCACGCGCTTTCCGCTGTGACCTATTTACAGTGGGGCGATGCTTCTCACCAGGCAGCCCCCGGCCCCCCCAGCCGGGACTGCGGCCTGGGCTCACTGCAGCCCCTTGAAAGCACCACTGAAAATTCTTTTAACTTTCATTTGATTCATAGGCAGGGTCACAGCAAAGGCTTTAAATGTCTGTGTATTGGTAGCTGTGGATGGTGGGTACCATTAAGCTAAAGAACCAGATGGTTGAATAAGAATTAGGCCCGAGAATCTATTAATTCCAGTATGGTAACAGACGTGTTTGCAGTAATGCCACCAGATATAACATTCGTAAGTAAAATTTATAAAAGGCATGGCAAATAATATCAAGTGTAAAAGAGAGAAGGGCGTAGCTAACCACTTGTAATTTAATAAGAGTATTTACAAACCACCCTGGCCTGTGTGGCTCTGTTGATTGGGCATCTGCAAAACCAAAGCTCACTGGTTTGATTCCCAATCAGGGCACATTCCTGGGTTGCAGGTCTGATCCAGATGGGGCACATCAGAGAGTCAACCAACTGATGTTTCTCTTTCACATTGATGCTTCTCTCCCTTTATTTCTCCCTCCCTTCCCCTCTCTCTAAAAAAAAAAAAAATCTTTAAAAAAAAATTTGCAAACCAATTAAAATATAATTTATATTTCTAAGTAAATGATGACTGGTTCATTTCTACTGTTACAGTTTTCTAGGAATAATCAGAAATGCAGACAGGGATTTATGCTCAAGAATGTTAACCACAACTTGATAATTCTAAAATCTTGGAAACAACCTATTAAAATAGTTGAATAAACAACAGTAGTGTTATAGTTGAATAAATTTTGCTATATCTATATAATGGAATATTGTACAGCCATTGAAGTGAATTTTTAATTACAGTGTATAATCTTAAGCAAAAGCACTAGGATGTAAAATGGTATAAACATGATCTTAGCTATGTTTAAAATATATGTATGCAAACACATACAAAGGCTGGATGATAAAAGTGGAGTTCAGGAAGTAAGTGGGGGCCTGAGACCTAAAGTTTACATTTTTAACGCCAAATCTTATGATCTTTTTACCAAAATTCTAAGTGTTATCTGGGTGATAGAATTGTGGGCAATTTTTCTGCGTTCTTTTCTAAATTTTGTAAAAGTATATATCATTTTTATAATATTAAAAATGTACTTTAGCCCTGACTAGTATGGCTCAGTTGATTGAGCATTGTCCCACAAAGCAAAAGGTTGCCAGTTCAAATCCCAGTCAGGGCACATGCTTGGGTTGCAGATTCTGTCCATGTTTGGGGTGCATGTGAGAGGCAAGCAATCAATGTTTCTTTCCCTTTCTTCTCCCTCCCCTTCCTGCTCTCTAAAAAATAAATAAATAAAGTCTTTTTGAAAGTATACTTGAAAAAACTTAAAGGTTGTAGAGTCAGATATGGGACTTTCAGAGCATTCATAAAAATGTGGTAAAATTGTGGCCCAGTACCTGGAAAAACTGGCCACCTAACAGAGGGCTCTTCAGCTTTTAAGGAGAAAGAGGTGTAGGCATGTATGGTGACAGGTAAATAAAGAAGTGGTTTTCGATATGAGGTTTGTCGAGGAAAACGCTCATTCAGATGACTGCCAGGGGTGGAAAGGACCGTTTCCTTCATCTTCTGTCCACACGGGCTTCTCACAGTCAGCAGCAGGCGAGGGAGATAGGAGCTGGGGTTAAAAGACCTGCACTTGGAGTATCAGGCCCGCTTCTAGCTGTTCCCTTCGTGAAGTCACTTAACCTTTTTGCACTCCGGTTTTTTGCCTATGTAATGGAAACAATAATATCAATAATGTTGGCATTATTGATGTTTTGAAGCTTAAATGAATTAATGTATAGGGAAATATTTTGTAAATTATACAGTGCCGTGCAAATGTAAAACAACAGTAATAATCCACGTCACTGCTTTGTCGCTATTTTCCAGAACATTCAGGCTGGCTGTTTCATGCATTGAGAGATGCACAGCTGGGAAACTATAGACTGTGTTACAGTTTTCTTCCTCTTTTCACTCAGGATTGCAGCAGGCGATGATCAACAGGCAGATGCCATCGGAAAGTCTGGAACCGGCATTCAGCCCTCGAACGCCCTACGCGGGGTTTGCAGCTGAAGGTAGAAGTGCACTGGCAGATGCAGAGGCCTCTGATCCCCCTCCCCCTTATTCTGATTTTCACCCAAACAATCAAGAAAGTACTTTGAGCCGGTCTCGCATGGAGACGAGTGTCTTTATGCCTCGACCTCAAGCCGTGGGCTCTTCCAGTTATGCCCCCAGCAGCGCCGGACTGGAGTGCGCGGGAGCTGGAGCAGACCTTCCTCCTGCCCAAGGAGCAGCTGGAGACAGTGTGGAGGAGTCAGACAACAGTGATTATGAAAATTTGATTGACCCTACAGAGCCCTCTCATAGCGAATACTCACATGCGAGGGATTCTCGACCTATGACACATCCCGACGGGGGCTCCAGGAACACTCAGACCTCCCAGATTTAACTAAATGAAAGAAACTCTTCACTTAGCACTGTTTTCTTAATCACTTATTGAGAGAGTTTTTTGAGGACTTAATCTGGAGGGCGAACTGCTTTCTCAGACCCCTGGGCTCCAAGAGAGTCCTAGGCACAGACCTGGGCGGGGCCCCACCTCTGAAGGGCCTCACCTGCAGATGCCGTGTCAGGTGTCACGACAGAATCATTAAGATAATCAAATTGTCCTAATTCTGGTGCGATTCATGGATGTACTGGTAAACATAGGCAAAGAGAAACTTATCAGTGTAGTTTCTGTTCTTTAAAATAAATTGGTAATTAGAGACTAAGCACAATTAGTCTATAAATGTTCTATAAATCAAAAACTTACCTCTTGCACTGTCATGCCTTGAAATTTACTTTTTCCAAGGGAAATGAGTTCAGCAGCAGCCTTCAGAGACCCTTCTTTCTATGATGAGCCAAATTCATCTTTGCCAGAAAAGAAATTTTGATAATTCTAAGGAACCTGATTGGAACAAATCGGATGTCGCTTCTCTTGTCTGCATGACTTTGTGAGATCAAAAGAGAAGGCTTTGTTTTAACTTTTTTCTACTAGCCTGATATGTATTGTCACTTAAAATGGTTGCCTTTAAAAACATGTAGAAATACTAATTACCAGTAAGTAATCATCCAAATAAGTATGTCATAAAATAAATTACTTATTTTTCTTTCATGGAATTACAGCGACTGCTGTGTTGCACTAGCCACATCTACAGTCTCTGTTCTGGAGTCGTAAACGAAGGGCGTGCAGCAGTGGGTCCCAGAAAGGGGTTACGTACGTTCCTGACCTGAGGCTCATGGTGGGCAGACTCCGGACTCAGTGGGTTTAGCCAAGTGCGCTCATGTCAAGGGATATAACTCATTTAGATCTTCTGACAAATCCTAGTGTTAGTTTTATTTGTGGAGGAAAGACGTTTAATAAGCTGTCTGAGAATCTTGGTGAATAAAGATTCATTTTAAATCTGAATAACCATACTTTTTTTTTTTTTAAGCTGCCTTGGAGGATAATTATGGAATGTGTTGAGATTTCCTGTTGGGATGCACTTATATTTTTATTTAATTAGTGCTTGTTTTCTAGTTTTTCCCAGAATGTGTGAAACCACTACAGACATTCATGAGCATTTTAGGCTCCTGGTTTGGGAATGACAAGACCCACCGTTTATGACGAGGTCAGCCCACGAAGTTAATGCTTTGGAACATAGCTGCCTTTCCTTTGGACTAGTTAAAACCTGGAAAAATAAGGAAGTTGTCAAAGAGGCTTACAATCCAGGTTCTGAAAGAGTAGTTTCATTTTATAGGAGAAAAGTTTACTCACTGAGCCAGTCCCAGTGCTAAATTAGACAATATGGACTGAAAAATGAAACACTGAAACTGCCGTTCTTTGGATGCCCACTCTGCGGGGTCTGTGTTTCACTAGTCTCCGGTTCTGTTGGCCTTAAACCACTGCCATTTGATTTGAAATGTCACAGACCACTTTATCTGCAAATGTGTTCTGGTTTCATCAGCACCTACTAGGGCTTCCACACCAGTGCGAATTTAATTTTTTTTTAAGTGCCATTGCCATCTCCCCTGTTCCTATTCTGACATTCAGGAATCTACTTTTATTTTATGCCATACTGAAGTCTACAATGTATATCTGACAAAGCAGTTAAATGTGACAATAAAAACTTATTTAATCAAGGTACCATTGTTTAATGTCTCTTTCAGCACCCGACAAGGTCTTGCCTCAGTTTACTCATGTTGGCAGTTCTTAGTAAACTTAATATAGTTTTTTAAAGGGCATAAAAACTCATCTCCATGTAATGTTTTTTTTGTTTGTTTTGTTTTTTTGTTTGTGTGTGTGTGTGTGTGACACTGGTTTCAAGGAAAATCCAAGAATACAACTTAATAAAATGTTTCTGTTGATTTCAAGGAGGATGTGTTGAGTATCAAGTTACCAAGAGAACTGGAAAATTGAATTTTAGGAAATTCCAAAAAGGCACCTTTCACATAAGAACCGATCTTGTTTGATGAGACTTCTCAGCCTGGATTGCCCGTATTGTAGGATGTGGCGCCCTGAGAGTGAGCGTCTCAGGAGTCACGCCGTCGCCTGAGAGTGAGTGTCTGCGGGCTAAGGCAGACTCCAAGGTCCATGGGACCCGTTCCAGTTGGGTGATGTGTCTCCCAAAATGCAAGGTGATAGTCTGTTTCCAGCAGCATTTTAAAATGTGGTTTGTAGCCTTTTAAGATTCTACTCTACACTTCTAACTGGAGAAGGGAAGACTGGATTCTTCTAACTTAGAAGTCTGGAAATGTGTAATTACATGTCGTAATTGGCTTTTTTGGAGAAAGATCAAAACATAAAAAAAGGAAATCTCATCCCCAGACGTTCAGACCCTAGGGATATATATTTTAAAAGTCCAGACACAGTGTTGGTAGGGCGAGCAGGGGAGCAAGCAGTGACAATAGCTTTTAATAAACAGATTTGAATTGACTGTCTTGCGCATCTGTATTTTAAGGAGGTAAAGTCTCAGGGAGCGTACAATAAAAACATAATAGAAGTAATTGTTATTAGCTGTGTTCTGGGCCTGGTTTGCCTTACCTGTAGGTGTCATTTCGGTCCCTCAAAGCGCTTCACTCTTTTACAAGGTTCTGCTCCCTCCTGTCCCCACACAAACCTGAACTCCCCAAGGCAGGGAGCCTGAAGGCTGCTGGCTCTGCAAGGACAGCGCTTCCCTTTCAACTCGATGACACACGGACTGGGGCACAGTTCTGGGATTCAGTTTAACGGTCTTCCTTCTTATGCTGATTTTTGTGATTGCTAAATGAGGAAGGAGGGTCAGGACAGAGAGCGCATTCAGATCAGGCTGCTCTGATGCCCAGAGACCAGAGAAGGGGCAGCTTCGAGCAGGGGGGCCTCAGCATGTCCACAGGGAGGAGTCCTCTTCAGTGCCACGTGCTGCCCATGGTCCAGAACGTGGTGCTTAGAAGTGACCTTCTGTTCGTGCAGGTTTGGCAAGAGAAAGTTCATGACAGTGTTGTTCTAATAGCAAAATAGTAGAAATGAACGCTAATGATAGCAGAACAGTTAAATTTCAATACGTCCACAGAAGCAGTAGTCTGCAGCCACTAAATATATTTTTAGATATATTTTATTGATTATGCTTTTACAGTCATCCCATTTTTTTCTCCTTTTTATTCCTCTCCACCCTGCAACCCCCGTTCCACCAGCATTCCCGCCTTAGTTCATGTCCATGGGTCGTACATATAAGATCTTTGGCTTCTCCCCTTCCTATACTATTCTTAATCTCCCCCTGTCTATTTTGTACCTACCATTTATGCTTCTTATTCCACGTACCTTTTCCCTCATTCTGCCCCTTCCCTCTTCCGCTGATAGCCCTCCATGTGATCTCCATTTCTGTGATTCTGTTCCTGTTCTAGTTGTTTGCTTAGTTTGTTTGCTTTTGTTTTTTTAGGTTCAGTTGTTGATAGTTGTGAGTTTGTTGTCATTTTACTGTTCATAGTCTTGATCATCTTCTTTTTCTTAGATAAGTCCCTTTAACATTTCATATAATAAGGGCTTGGTGATGATGAGATTCTTTAACTTTACTTCGTCTGGGAAGCACTTTACCTGCCCTACCATTCTGAATGATAGCTTTGCTGGATGGAGTAATCTTGGCTGTAGGTCCTTCTCTTTCATGACCTTGAATACTTCTTTCCAGCCCCTTCTTGCCTGCAAGGCTTCTTTTGAGAAATCAGCTTATAGTCTTATGGGAACTCCTTTGTAAGTAACTGTCTCCTTTTCTCTTGCTGCTTTAAAGATTCTCACCTTATCTTTAATCTCAGGTAATATAACTATGATGCGCCTTGGTGTCTGCTTCCTTGGGTCCAACTTCTTTGGGACTCTGCTCTTCCTGGACTTCCTGGAAGTCTATTTCCTTTGCCAGATTAGGGAAGTTCTCCATTATTTTTTCAAATAAGTTTTCAATGTCTTGCTCTTCCTCTTCTTCTGTCACCCCTATGATTTGGATGTTGGAACATTTAAAGTTGTCCCAGAGTTTCCTCGACCTCTCATTTTTTTGAATTGTTTCTTCATTCTGTTCTGACCGAATGTTTATTTCTCCTTTCTGCTCCAAATCATTGATTTGAGTCTTGGTTTCCTTCCCTTCACTGTTGGTTCCCTGTATATTTTGCTTTATTTCACTTTGCATAGCCTTCACTTTTTCCTCCATTTTGCGACCGTACTCCACCATTTCTGTGAGCATCCAGATTACCAGTGTTTTGAGTTCTGCATCTGAGAGGTTGGCTATCTCTTCATCGCCTAATTCTATTTTTGGAGCTTTGATCTGTTCTTTCATTTGGGCCATTTTTTTTTTTTTTTTGTCTCAGGGTACCTATTATGTTTGAGGGGCGGAGCCTTAGGTATTAGCAGGGGCAGGGCCACCCATGTCACTACCTTGTGGCACTGTATGTTGGGGAGGGGTCTGAGAGGGAACAGTGTTGCTTGCTCAGCTCTCTGCTGACTCTCAGTCACTTCCCCTGCTACCCACAAGCAAATTGGGCCCTTCTGGTGCTGATTCCTGGGAGGGTGGGTTTGTGTACATTCTAGGACCCTATGGGTCTCCCAGACAAACTCTCCTGTGAGACTGGCAGTTTCTCCTGCTGCCGCAACCCCCACAGGTTTTTACCGGCAGAGGTTTTGAGGCTTTCTTTTCCCACACCGGAACCCTGGGTTACACGGTCTCTCTCGCTCCTCAGTTCCTCCTGGCTTATCCGTACACAAATGTGGGACTGCCTGGTCCACCAGCCACTGTCTTGCCACCCATCTTCTCTGCCCCAGCTGCCCATCTCTGCTCCTTCTACCAGTTTGGATGGATGTTTCTTCAACTCCGTGGTTGCTGGGCTTCTGTACAGTTCAATTTTCTGGCAGTTGTGGCTATTTTTTGTTTTTAAATTTGTTGTCCTTCTTTTGGTTGTGCAAGGAGACTGAGTGTATCTACCTACGCCTCCATCTTGGCTGGGAGTCTCCCACTAAAAATATTGAGTCAAAAAGATTTCTCAACATGCAATGATAGTTTCTAGATACCAAATGAAGAAAGCCAGGTTTCCAAATAGTAGTAAGGTACGATCTAATTTTTGTTGGGGAAAAATTTTATGTAATTTTGTTTTTGATAAAAAAAAGTCTGCAAGGACAGTCACCGAGGTGTTAACTGTGTTGCCCCCGGGCCATGGTGATTTGGGCAATGGTATTTCCATCCTTCATTTATTTGCCCTTTCTAATTTTTCCGCAGTGTGTTTATATAATGAAAGACTTCAGAACTGGCGGGCCACTGGCTACATGAGTTCTTTCATGCGCACCACCCTACACAAGGGCCTGGAAACATTCTCCATGGTCTGGGCCTCGTCCCCACCACACTTCAGTTCTTTAGATTTGTAGCCAATGTAAGACTAGCTTTGTTGATACTGCTAATTTCACTGCATTAAGTTTTATCTCATTTTTAAATGAAATTATGTACTTAAAGTTTGTTTTGCTTTGACACTGATTCTTTTTTTTTCCTAATCCAAAGACAAGTCAACTTTTCTTAGCTTGGAATCCATTTCCTAAATTCCCAAGAATGCACTGAAGAAATGCCTTCTGAGATTGAAAGTGATTCAAAACTGGAGCAATTATTTATGATAATTCTCTCAGGCGGAAGTGCTTACTACCAAGTGGTTTTTGGAGTCTTAAACTATAAGAATGATTTCCTTCATTCTTATGCAAGGTTTGCGTGTCCTGCTTGCTGATATTCTTTAGGATGGTGTCCTTCCTGCTTGGGGAGCCTCAGGTTGTGTTACGTTTTAGGAGGTGTAGACCACTGAAAGTCCAATCCACACGCTAGCCTGGGAGGTATTTGATTTCAAAGCAAATACATGCTTGCTTGGAACGCTTGTCGTGGCCAGCTAATTGTGGGCACTGCTTGGTAGGGCTGGGGACCATCAGTTATTAATCTTGACTGATCAGAACCAGATGTGGTTTAGCTGTAGTAAAATACGGCTCATCCAGAAGACCTTTCAGGCAGTTTCGGGTTGCAGAAACGTGGAAGGGATTTGGGGACTTGAGTAAGGGCTCTCTAGGAATACTGAGGCCAGGGTAGATCCCTGACACGCGTGACATGGAAAGAAAGATTTTACGCAACTTGAATTCTTAACACGTTCTCCATCTACTCAGTCTGTCACAATCCTACTCATTGTTTCAAGTCCAGCTTAAATGTCACCTTTAGGAAACCTTCCTGACTCACCTAGGAGGGTTGTGCCGTCCCTTGCTCGATCCTCTGGCACCGTGCACACGTTGACTTCGTGCCCTGCGCATTAAATAGTGTCATAGTTGCTATGTCTGACTCCTCAGTAGAATGTGACGCCCTCAAGGTCAGGCAAAGGACTGAGGCATCTCAGACTTCCTGGCACCGGCCCACGTGGGTGTCGGTATATACTTGCTGCTTGAATGGTGAATAAAAGAGGGACCCCAATAAAACAGCCCCGTAGATACACTTGTTCGTGAGGAATCAGGCAATAAAGTCAAAGGTCATCGTCTGGTGAGGCTACCAGTGAGAACTGACCGAATACTGCACTGCCCTGGCCCTGAAAACCTTGATAAGTGATTTCGTACCTCGGCCTGCGGAGGCCCTCATGCAGCCCACAAGGACAGGCGTAAACTCAGCGCAGTGTAGAGGCGAGACCCACGAGGGAGAGCAGAGCTCCCTCCCGGACCAACCCCGCCCCGGCGTAGCCTGTGGTCTGCAGCAGCCTCTGAGCCTCTCAGGACCTCCGCCTTCTCGTCTCTAAAATGGGCTTCAGACCGATGCTGCTCGTCCGGTAGGGCGATTGAGGGAACTGCTGAGAAGCATAAAAATATCTCCGTAAACTGTAAGGCACCACAGAAGCAATTACCTGACACCTGGCCAGACTTTATTTTAATGTCTCCGAGGTCAAGCGCCCTGGGGAGCCGGGACCATCACCCGAAGAGAGTCCCACGCAGTCTGCTGGTGGAGCCTGGAAGAGCCCAGAAGCCGTCCCGTGAGTATCGTTTCTTTCCTTGACCGGGATTTCCTCCAAGGCCAGGAAGGGGTTCTGCCAGCCATGTCTGAACCCAAGCCTGCCGTGGCCCCCAGAACCGCCCCCTGCGGCAGGATTGGAAATGTGCCTGAAGGAAATGGGCCATCACTCAACAAAACCTACCTTTGAAAACAGTTGTGGTTTCAAACTTCATCCGTTGACCATTCTGAAAAATTCCTTGTGACTTCTACTTGGGCAAACAAGTGTGAGTGAGCCTTAGAAAGTTAAGATTGGAAAAAGGTCTTTTACCCTTTAAAGGAGTCGTGAGAATATCTGATCTCCTACAAAGTTGTCCGCACTGGCATTTGCTTGGTACACTGCGCGCGGAGGAGAATACTTTGGCAATGGCCAAGCTCGTGGTGATCTGCGGTATCTGGGCTTGAACTAGCTACCCACGCGCACTCAGGGCTTGGCTGCGTCTGACTTCACCATCGCCGCACCTGCGCTCATTCTTTTGAGCGTGATTCGCTGTTATGTCGGTTTAAAACACACTCCCCACATCTCCTCCGTCCAGCTGCTTGCTCCTCAGTACTTCTTGGATAGATCTATAAATAGGACATTTTCTTACACAGTCAATCACAACACCATTATCACCCCTAATGAATTAATCATTTCTTAATATGACCTAGTACTTTGTCCATGTTCCATTGTCCTTGGCTCTGAAAAATCTCTGTTTACAGTGGGAAAATCTGTCGCCCCTTCATCGGGCGATCAATCTTAGCGACATAAACAGGGACACAGGATGACATCATGGGCCGCCTGATGAAACACGATTATGAGTGCACCTCACCTGTGAAGTAGTCCCGCCGACTTTCTAACCCAGGTCAAATCAGGTCTTTGGGCTCAGCCTCCAGTTTGCAACAAATGCATGGGGACAAGTTAAACTATATCGTGAAGGAACAACCAGACAAGTCCAAAATATGGGACGGCCTGTGAGGTGACTGGCCTAACTTCAAAATTTTCAGTGTTGAGGGGATAAAAGGGGTGTGGAGGTGGAAGGACCCTTGTGACTAAAGGAGATGATAGAAAACACAGCCGTCTTGACGGGCTTCCACTGGGGGAAACTATACATTTGGGGAAATTTGAATAGGGACTAGGTTCCATGATATTAGGGAATTACTGAGTTAGGCACAAAAATGTCACAGTTACGTGAGAGAACCTCCTGAGGGTTAGGAAATACAGGCGGCGCATCCACAGGTGAAGAGTCAGGACACCTGTGGCCACGTTCAGGTGGCCCAGAGGCCACCTACACAGGGAAGGATGGCGTGGCCAACGGGAAGTGCTGCTGCATCTGGGCGCCGGCCATGAACGCTCACTGTACTGTTCTTTCTCCTCCTCTGTGTGCTTGAGAAGCCACAAAATATAAAGTTAGGGAAAAATAAAAAGAAGATAGGGCAGATAATTCCTATTCCACTATTTCATAGGCAGGATGATATTAAAAATATTCAATGACTGGTATGGCATAGAAATTAATAGAGAAATAATAAAATCAGTGTTTTCTTTTATTCTCGTAATAACCTAAAGGTATTTCATATAGAACAAAGGAGTACAGATTGTAGCATAAATTATTCATCACATGATTCTAATAATCCCCAAGTTATGTTTTTGATGTTTCGACATCTTCAGTGTGAACTTTAGTTTAGCCCAGCTGTCACTGGCTAAATGGCGCCCCTGTCTGGGCCGTGACCTCGCTTAGGAACGGCATCAGACTCTTCTAGTGGCTTTCTCGTTAGGCCTCCAGCACTGAGGGTTGCGGGCTCAGGGAACAGAGAGCCGCTTTTATCATGGTCCTTGCTCTGGGCACTGACTCTCTCTCAGCTTCCCCTGCTGTCTGAGCATCTGCATTTAGAATTTTTCCAGCTTTCATCATTCTAAGGTTTTTATGTAGCTGATGTATTTTCAATTATCTTGAAAATACTTAGTCAGAATGTCATATAAGTTGGCTTAATTTTATTACATTTGTTAACTTAAAATCCAGGGTTTTGCAAGTATCAGCTGGTCAAATTTCGGGATTAAATAAAAGACATCAAAGTTTATGATGTTTATTTACTTTTACTGTGAAACAGCCAATATGTTCTCATGTAATTTATTAGGCAATTAGTAGGGGGTTTTTTCCTAGTAATTTCCCCTTTGTTGTTTCAAAAGGCATATTGTGCCCTGGCCAGTGTGAATCAGTTGGTTGGAGCGTCATCCTGTAACCGAAAGGTTGTGGGTTCAAGTCCCAGTCAGGGCTCATGCCTAGGTCGTGGGTTTGATCCGCAGTCTGGGAGCATATGACAGGCAGCCAATCAATGCTTCTCTCTCACATGGATGTTTCTTTCTCTCCCTTCCTCTCTCTCTAAAAAGCAATGAAAAAATGTCCTTAGATGAGGATATTTTTAAAAGGCATATTGTGTTTCTTTGTTTTTTTTAATACCTTGAGCTCCTTTTCATGGTTATCTTTATCAGTTTTATATTTTTGATCCCTTTTATTATTTTATCAGTTTCGATAACCAAAGCCTTCCTTTCTTGTAGAGCTAAATTGCCCCTTTGCCCATTGTACCGACTCTATGTGCTGCCCGCGTTTGCCACTTAGTTGCTGTCTCAGTTACAGATCAATAAACCAGAGAGAGAGAGAGACCATATAACTTTTATGACATAGTCACATAACTGTTGTTACAGTATATTGTTAAAGTTGTTCTGTTTTATTACCGTTGTTGTTAATCTGTTACGATACCTAATTTATAAATTAAACTTTATCATAGGTCTGCTTGTATAGGAAAACACAGTATAGAGAAGGTTTGATACTCTCTGTGGTTTCGGGCGTCCGCTGGGGGTCTTGGAATGCACCCCCCTTGGATGGGAGGGGGGCGGCGGCTGCACAGTCATGTGCCACTTAACAACGGGGACACGTCCTTAGAGATGGGGCCCTTAGGAGATCGTTGTGTGAACATCGTAAGTGCTCTGACGCGGGCCCAGGCCATGCAGCCTATTGCTCCTGAGCTACAGACTTGCACAGCGTGTTCCTGTGCAAAACACCACGAGATGAGACCGAGCACAAGCAAAAATGATGCAGTCGACAGATACAGTGTGCAGAGACATGCAGGGCTGCCCCCAGCACACGTGCGTGTGACAGCACACTGTCTTACAGCGAGTGCTTTTTGTCAATAAGTAGAGAGCACACTCTAAAATAACAAAGTGTAGGATAGAAAATGCATAAGCCATAACATAGTCGTTTAGTATCGTTATCAAATTATTATGGGCTGTGCATGATTGCATGTGCCGTACTTTTTTTTTAATCCTCACCCAAGCACAGTTTTTATTATTGATTTTAGAGAGAGAGGAAGGAGGAGAGAGAGAGAAACATCAGTGTGAGAGAGAAACATTGATTGACTGCCTCCCATGTGCACCTTAACCAGGGATCGAACCCACAACCCAGGCAGGTGACCTGACTGGGAATCGAACCCACAACCCTTTGGTGTGCAGAATGATACTCCA
The DNA here is from genome assembly GCA_004026545.1 of Mormoops blainvillei. Classification (NCBI taxonomy): domain Eukaryota; kingdom Metazoa; phylum Chordata; class Mammalia; order Chiroptera; family Mormoopidae; genus Mormoops; species Mormoops blainvillei. The sequence continues at coordinate 94,775 of PVJD01002613.1, read as the reverse complement.
ACCAACCGAGCCACCTGGCCAGGGCTGTGCCATACTTATATGACTGATAACAGGTTGTTTATACCAGCCTCACCACAAACATGTGAGTGTTGTGTTATACTACAACATTGTGGTGGTTGTGACATCACTAGGTCACAGGAATGCTCAGCTCCAACCTAATCTTAGGGGCCCACCATTACATGTACTGTCTGTCATGGACCAAAATGTCCTTCCTGGTATGTGGCTGTAGTCGGAATCACATGGTATGTAGCTTCTCTGATTGGATTCTTTCACTTAGTCATATACATGTAAGGGTCCTTCATGGCTTGATAGCTCATTTCTTTTTATTTATTTATTTTAAGTCTTTTTTTAATTGCATTTTCCCCATTATCATTTATCTCCCTTATACCCTCTTCCACCTCCGCCCACCAATAGCTCATTTCTTTTTAGCTCTGAGTAATATTCAATTTATTTATTTATTGGAGGGGGAGAGAGAGAGAAAGTGTGAAAGAGAAACATCGATGTGAGAGAGAGACATCACTCCGTTGCCTCTCATATGTGCCCCAACCAGGGACCAAATCTACGACTCAGGCACGTGCCTTGACCGGGAATGGAACCTGCAACCTCTTGCTTTGCGGGATGTTGCCTGACCAACTGGGCCACACCAGTCAGGGCTTGAATCGTATTCCATTTTATGGAGGCATTATCCATAGTGACCAGTAGTTTTGAGACAGCGTGTGAGGGAGGAAACTGAGGAGGGCAAGGCCCACTCGGGCTGGAACGTGGAGGCCTTTTCCCTAGTGCGTGGGAATTTGTCCTTGTCTAGTGGGTCCAAGGAGCCTGTAGAGGCATATTCAGTTTGAGGGAGTCATGTGGGGTTGGTCTCGGGCCACACATGGGCCGGGTCGCTTAGCTGTGCAGCCTCTGAGCCTCAGTTTGCTTGCCCCTCAAGTGGCCCTGGTGCCGATAATGCCCAGCCTCGCCGGCATCGCAGGGCTGCCATGAGAATGACCCGAGAAGACCCAAGGAAGGGCTTTGAGAATTGTTCTGCCCAGAGCCCAGAAGGAGTCACTACCCAGGAGGCCCCTCACCTCCCCCTCCCACACTCTGACCCCCTCTGGTTAGATGACCGCAATGCTGGTGTACGTTTCTCTTGGTCACAGCCCGCAGCAGAAACCCTTCCAGAGGAGAGAGGGAAACCCTTCCTCTCAGCCGGTGACTCAGCCAACTTCAGTCACTTTGTCCCCCTCCCCCTGAGGTCAGTGGGTATTTCCCGAAGCCTCTCGGAACAGGAGCACAGCGAGGGCTCTGCCACCAAAGACACAGGCCCCCCATGCCTCCACCAGTCTCTCTGCTCTGCAGCTGGCAGTCCCACCCTTTTCCTCCTGTCTCAGCAACTGCACATTATTGACTGACAGCTTCAAGCCCCCAAGTGCTTGGGCGGCTTTTGTGCACTGAGGGCCTGGGCGTTTCTGGCGCATGCGGCCTGTACGCCAACCCAGCGCTCCCACTGCCTTCCTCCGGTTGACGTTTCTCCAAGTGCCCCCAGATGCCGAAGTCTCCTGAGCCCAGCAGCATCTGGAAAACGAGGGTGAGTTTCCTGGAGCGTAGCCAAAAACTAGCGTTTACCAGGGACTTTCCGGTTTTAGCACTGAAGTTCCTACGTCCTGGAAACTCCTCAAGGTGGTTGGTCACCCTACCACTCGTCTAGACTGAACTCAAGAACCCAAGTGACACTTCAGGGATGGTGCTTGCATAGGAAACCACCCAGCCTTCTTCAATAGCCTGTCGATCCCTGGGAGAAATTGGCAAAGCCCGGTAGCGCCCTGAGCCAATCAGTGCTAATAAAACTCCATATTGAATTATTCACTTGTGGGCTGTATAGATGAGAAGAAATGAGCACCCCTGGATGAAGTTAAAGCAAAGCCAAAGGGGAGAAATCCACCATGGTGGTGGCCGTGAAGAGAACAGACCTGGAGTCCAGGGCATGTCATAGCCAGTTGGGGCCCCCGCAAGTAACGGGAACCATCTCATCCGCCACACGGTGTCCGTAAGACCAACCTTTCCGTTCTTCTTCCTTCCGAGAGGAGGTGCTCTTTCTGCCCCACCGGCCTGTCCGGGCCATCAGTCCTAGTCCAGCTGGGAGGATTCCCTGTCCATTCAGTCCCAGGGAAGCACTAAGACCTACCGCACAAACTCACTACCTATCCAGAGTAGGCAGAGATCACCGCTGTGGGGTGGTGACCTCAGGGGCTTCCTGGCCACCTTCTCCGGGCCTGGGAAGTAGCTTCGCACAGCACTATGGAGCAGTCTTTGGGACTAGAATCGCCTGGGGACTGGATGCCTTGACTGTGTGTCCTGGGGCAAGTGACTCTGTCTTTCTGAGCTTTGGCTGTAGGGAGAGGACGGTCATACCTTTTGTGGCTGCAGCTAAATTATTGTGAGGATTAAGTGAGACAGAGAATGTGCCGGCCTGAAAACAAGGCCTGGAAGAAAAACACTGGTAACTTGTGGCTGCCGTTGTCTCCAAACTGGCCTCCATCCCAGACACACAGTTTTATAGAAAATAGGTCGCAAGGCTGGCGGCAGGCAGTTTTTCCATAGACGCGGCCCCACGGAGGGGCCCGGGGCCACTGTGGGAAATAAAGACCCCCGGGGGCTCAGGTCCATCTTCCTCATTTTATCTGGTGACTGCAATCGGGCTTCGGGTAAGCTTTGGTGGGAGAAAGAGTCCCACTCACTAACAGGAACGGTCCTGAAAGCACAGAGTGGTCTAGGCCAACCCTGTGCGGTAGAATTTTACGTGATGATGAAAATGTCCTACATCTGCCCTGCCCAGTAGAGTAGCCCCTAGCCATGTTTGGCGACTGAGCCCTTAAAACGTGGGCTAGCATGACTAGAAAACTGAGTTTTATGTTTCCTTTAGTTTTAACTAATCTGACTCTAGACGTGAAGAGCCACTCACCATGCTGCTGGTGGCCAAGCCTTATGTTCCTGAGAGATAGCTGAGGCAAGGGCTGCTCTGGGATGTGACCCAGGTCACAAGGCCTCCTGTTTCAGCACTGAAGTCAAGAGCACGCTGGAGCTCTTGCTCCCAAGCCCTCCCCGCCCCACCTCCACCCCCACCCTCACCCAGGGTTTGGCTCCCTGCTCAGGACGCCTCTCTGTCCTACATTCAGCCTACCGTGCCCTTCTCGTGGTCCTGGCATCACTGACGCAGACAGGCCCGAGCCGGGCAGGCGACAGGGGACTTTGCCTGGGCAGCTGCAATCTCAGCGGCCCCTTTCCTGACTAGCACGCTCCTCCCCCAACTTGGGCCTGATCTGGGTGGAGGTCAGCCAGGTCTCTGCAGCCCGCGAACACGTCCCACCTGCTCACTCCCTAGGTCTGCCCACTCAGAGGTACCCAGGTGGAGGATCAAATTAATCCCCATTCTTTATCCGGAGGCTGGCACTCAACTTTCCACCCACCCAGGGAGAGTGGGCACAGAGTTCCGAGTGAGGCTGAGTGACGTCCAAGCCCTCAGGAGAAGGGGGACGGCAGGAGAGATCTCTGGCACCTTTCTCTGTCCATCTGTGCCCAACCAAGTCCAGCATGAGCGTGCTTTGCCGCAACCGATGCTGGGAAATCTTGCTCCAGGCACCTGGCGACCTGGTGGGACCAATTGTCAGCCCATTTCCCCAGCTGGGGGATGTGGCATCTTCTTTCTCTCCCTCCCTCCCCCTTTTTCTGTTCCCCATCCCCTCAGTCTTTCCCCTTCCCTTCTCCTTGGTTTGAGTAAACTTTTATCGTAGTGTAACACTTGCAGAAAAGGAAACAAGTCATCAGTTTGTGGCTTGTTAAATTTTCACAAAACATACCTATGAAACCAGTGCAAAAATAGGAAGTGGAACATACCTGCGCCATTGAATGCCCCTCCCTGTCGCCTCTCAGTCCTCACGCAGTCTCCAGACCTCTCACTGGGATGCACTGGCTGCTTGTGTCCTCTCCAAATTCTCGTGCTGAACCCCCAACCCCCTAGTCTATGGTGTTTGGAGGGGGGACCTTTGCTAGGTAATTAAGTTAGATTAGGTCATGAGGGTGGAACCCTCATGATGGGGTTAGGGCCCTTATCAGAGGAGACTCAAAGGATCTTGCTGCCTCTGTCGGCTCCCCACCTGAGAGGGCGTGGAAGAAGGCGGCCATCCACAAACCTGCGAGGGAGCTCTAGAGCCTGGCCCCGCTGGCACTCAACCTCCGGCTTCTGGCTTCCAGACAGTGAGAAACCCATTTCTGTTGTTTATCTGCCACCCAGTCTGCGGTGTCCCCTTTCAGCAGCCCAAGCTAAGACACACACTGTAAATTAATCTTGCCTGTTCATAAACTTGCTTACTTCTTCTACTGGACATTATGTTTGTAACGTTCATCCAGGTTTTTGAGCACAGCATTTTTCGACTGTGGATGGATGTTTCAGACTTTTATGGGTGGGGGTGCAGAGAGATAATGCAGACTAGAACATTCTCATCCTGTATTTCGGTAAACGTACATCATAGGTTTGTGTTTCTTTGGGTATATTTTGGGTTGACCAAAATGTTTGCTTAGTTTTTTTCCATACGATGGCTCTAGTAGTTCTTAGTTGTCTTTAACTTCATTTGAAATAATTTTGTTAGATTGTATTGTGACAGCTGTTGTATCAGTATGGGTTAAAAAAATTCAAAGTTGGTGAATTTTTGTGCAGCCATTTTAATATTGAAGATGGAAGAAACTATGCAACATTTTTGGTGTGTTATGCTTTATTATTTCAAGGAAGGTAAAAACGCAACTGAAATGCAAAAATAGATTTGTGCAGTGTATGGAGAAGATGCTGTAACCGATCAAATGTGTCAAAAGCGGTTTGTGAAGTTTCTTGGTACTGTTGACATTTTGGCCACATTATCCTTTGCTGTGGGGCTGCCTTACACATTGGAAGACCCCTAGCAGCACCCTTGGCCTCTACCTACTGGAAGCCAAAAGCAGGAGAAAGTCGACATATGGTGAAAATGAAAAATGTGTCTTCTATTTTATGGAAAAAACCATACAGACTCTTTGGCCAACCCATATCTTAAGAGTGAATTGCTGGTCACAGGGCATGCACATGTCCAGCTTCAACAGACCAAGTTTTCTATTTTTGTCCTACCAGTTGACACTCCCAGCCCCAGAGCTCCATGCTCCCGGCACTTGGTGTTGTCCATTTAACACATTTTAACCCTTCTGGTTAGTGTGAGTGGTGATCACTGTGATATGAAGTTGTGCTTTTGTGGAAATAATGAGGTTGAGCACCTTTCTGTGTGTTTATTGACCAAATAACTTGTTTTGTCAAGTTTCCATCGGAGCCCATTTTTCTGTTACAGGCATACCTCATTTCATTGTGCTTCACAGACGCTGTGTTTTTACGAATTGAAGGCAAGACCCTCCACCAGCGAAGAGATTCTAATTCCATTGAGATACGGTAGTCTGGGGCTGCACCCTCAGTGTCTTCAAGGCATGCCTATATCTTCTCTGCCTTTTTCTTATTGGTTTGTAAGAATTTATAGACGTATAAACAAATATATAAATATATATAAATATTTGTAGGAATTCATATATATATTCATTCCAGACGCGAGTTTTAAAAATATGTGTGTACGCATGGACACTCACGTATAACTAAATATCTTCTTTCTCCCATGCAATGGCTCGTAGTTTTACTCTTAAAGGCACTTTTTTGCTGAACAGAAAACTTAAATTTTAGTCTAATCCAATTTACCAATTGTTTTCCTTCATGGTTAAGTGTTCTTACAGTTGATTTAAGAAATCTTTTCCAAGGTTATCAAAATTTTCTGCTGAGTTGTTTTTTTCCTGAAAGCTTTATTGTTTTTCTTTTTGTATTTTGATTTTTGCATATGGGATGAAGTAAGGGTCAACATTTTTCTCTGTATGTGATCTGAGGGTCAAGAATTATTTTTTTCTCTATTGAATATCCAGTTGACTCAGCACCCCATTGTCACATTGGTCATAAATCAAATGCAGGTCTGTTTCTGAACTCTTTTGTTCTCGTGGCCTATTTATTTGTAATGTAGGTTCATAGTAACTGGTGGTATCTGGTAGTGTAAATACTTGAGCTTTGTTCTCCTTGGACAGTCGTAGCTCTTGACCTTTCTGTAGAAATGTTATGCTCAGCTTGTCAACTGCCACAGCCCCAAATAATCTTGCTGGGATTTTGATTGCATTAACCACATAGGTCAGTTGGGAGCAATTGACATCCTTACAATATTAAGTCTCCTAATCCATAAACCAGTTATATCTGTCCATGGATTTAGGTCTTTGCTAGCTTCTTGCAGTACTGACTTGTGCGTAGAGATAGCCCATATCTTTCATTAACTTTGTTCCAAGGCGTTCGGGTGTGTGCACGTCTATGCCTAGGTGCACAGACACATGTGACATTATGAGGAGTAACATTTTACATTGACGCTTTCTACTTGTTTACAAGTGTATTGAGATGCGATCAAGTTTTGGTGATATTGGCCTTGTACTCAGCAACCCTGCTAAATTCACTTACTAATTCTAAGAGTTTATCAACAGATTTTCTCTTTTTCTGGGCATGCAATCACATTTCCTGTGAATAATGGCAGTTTTATTTCTTCTGTTCCATTCTTTATACCTTTTACTTCTCTTTTTACATCTTTGCTCTTTGCTTGGACCTCTGTAAAATATTAAATAAAAGTAGTAGTAGGTCACATCCTTGTTCCATTCCTGATTCCAGGGAGAAAAGGCGTCTGTGTCTCACATTCAGTAAGGGGAGTATGGTAGGCCTTTGCAGATGTTCTGTCAGATCCAGGATGTTTCCTTACCGTTCTATAACCTTCTATTCCTAGTTTTCTAAGAGCTTCTTTTTATTACCGTGAATGAATATTGAATTTTACCAAATGCATGTGATTTATCTCCTTATTTGGTTAAATGCGGTAAATTATATTGATTGACTTTTTTTAAATGTTAAAACAATATGTTATTTGTAGAATCAACTAACTTACTCGTGAGATGTTATCTTTTTCAAATATCACTGGGTTTAGTTTGCTAATATTTTGCTAAGGGATTTTGCATCACTGTTTATGAAAGAGATTCACATGTAATTTCTCTTCTTGTAATGTTCTCATCAGATATTGGAACCAAGGTTATGTTGGTTTTATAAGGCAAATCGGGCAGAGTTCCATTTTTTCTGTCTCCTGGAAGAGTTTTTGTAAGATTGGAGTTATTTCTTCCTAAACGGTTTGAAAGAATTCTCTGGTGAAGCCAAATGTACCTGGAGTGTGTGTGCGTGCGTGCGTGTGTGTGCATATGTGTGTGTTTTCTACCCAGTTTTTCTAGTTGTTTTCAGTGAGAAAGCTGAGCTTTTTAAGGTACTGCATCATAGCTGAAAGCAGAATTCCCCAACAGTCTCCTAAACCAAGTTTTGTCGCAAGAGTGTCAAGGCCGAAAGGCGAGATGTGAAGACCTTGAACCTCAGGTTTACGTGCACCGAGCAGGTGCAGGTCTGGGTGGTGTGCTCATACCTGGCAGTCCCGGGCCAACCTGGGGAGCAGGGAGCAGGGTGTTTTGGCAGAAGGATCAGGGGCAGTTGGACCCGTCAGCCGAGGGAGTGAGTCCTGGCTTCGCAGCTTTACTCCTGGTGAGATCCCGAGCTAGTCACGAAGCTCATTTCTTTGTCTGTGAGATAGGTACCTTCCCTCCTACCTCCCTGGGACACAGTGGGAATTAGAGCTGGCTAATGCAAGTGACGTTGGCAGTACTGGCCAGACACTGAGGTGGCTCAGAAGAAACGAAGTGTGATGAAGTCGTTTAAATCACCAGGCCTCAGCCCTTAGCATGTTGCAAAACACCAAGGACCGGGAAGGGGTGAGAGGCTGCTGCCTGGCTGGCCCCACTATCAGAAAGAGGCCGGTCCCATCCAGCCCACGGGGGGCTGTGCTGTTGTACCAGGACCCCCTCAGCACGGCCTGTGGGCGTGTGCAAGGCAGCCTTACCAGGACCACCGCACAGGTTAGGCTGGACCTCTGACCCCAACAACTCCAGGACAGGCGTCCTAGCTCTCCCACACCAGGTCGTGGAGCAGGTCCTGCCTTTGTGGAACAACTTGCAGCTTGACCCCGTGGAAGAATGGGCCTAGTTGGTGGAGACCCTTTGGCTCAGCTGTGCTGGGTCCCCACCTCAAGCCACTGGCCTTGGACTTGTGAGGCTAGACGATCAGTCCCATGACAGGGCATTACTCCTGCCGGCAGCTCTTTATCCTGGCTGCACTCTAGAATCCCTTGGGAGAGTTAGCAACATGCCAACACCCAGGCCCCGTGGCCGGCCTCTCCTCAAGCTGGTCTAGAGCGGGGCTGGGGCCCCTGGTTTGGGGTCAGAACTTACCGGCTGAGCGGTCAGACCTGAGATGCTGGTCTCAGTCTGCACAGTCATTCCAGTATGTGGCTGGTGAGGCAAGGGGGGCCCGGGGCGCCCCTGTCCAGCCCTCGTTACCTAGGGACACTGAGGCTGGGAGGAGCACCTGGGCCAGGGCGACACACGGGCTCTACTTCCTGCCCTGGCTACTGCAGCTATGGCCTGACACAACATTCCCTTTTTAGAACACAGCGTGGCAGTGGCAGTCCGCCAGCCTCTCAGCCCCAAACCGGGTCAGGCCTGTGGGCGGAGTCCGAGCTGGGTGACCATTGCTGCTGTCACTTGCAGCATGCCCGCTGCTCACCAGGCTCTGGATGTTTAATATGCACCACCCAGGTGGCATCGTCAGCACTCTGCGGCAATGGCGTTCAGGCCCGCTTGGCTGAGGCCATGTGGGAGAAGCCTTCTCAGCTTGGAGGCTTGTATGTGTCCTCTTGACCCCCCTGCCCTGGGAAGCCAGTTCTCGGTCCCTTCCTGGGCCAGCTCAAGAAGGTGGGAGGGAAGAGCGGAGAACTGCTCCCCGCGAGCCTCTGTCTCTGGCAGTCCAATTGCAATCCGGTCCTCCATGCGAAAAAAAAAAAGGAAGAAATCCTGCCAAGCTTTAGCAGCGTGACCTCTGGCCATTTACATATTCATTAACACATGTCTGCCATTAAAAGAAAACGATGGTCATTTGATGCCCATATGTTTCCTTTCAAAACGACAGACTGATGTTTATCCTCCTGGAAAGAGCAACTTCTAAAGCAGACAGCTGAGAATGCATCTCCCTGATTGGCAGGGAGACAATCCTCTCAATTAAAAAGGTCCCATCCCAGCCTGCCAGCCAGTGGGTTGGTTCTCTGTCCACAAGGCTCGGTAAGGCTCCCACTTGGACGCCTTGAAATCGGGGCACTGTGAGGTTTGCTTCCTTTCCTGCAGGAAAATATTTAACTATATTGGCAGGAAATGCATTCTTCCACCTTTGAGGTTTAAAATACTTCAAAGGATGTGAGGCGCCCTCCTGGATTCTCCCACATGGCCATAGGGTTGCAGGGAGAGACTGGGGGGCCCCAGCTTGGCTGCCCGCTGACCCCAGGACCTGGGACAGGTGGGCCACTTCCCTGCCCATTGCTTCCAGCCCCCCCCCCCCCCCCCCCCCGCCGTCGGGGAGGGAACTAGTTAAGCTCCATCGCCTGTGAGCTGGCCACCCATCAGGATCACCTGGATTGCTTTTGGTCTCTTCTGAAACACAGCCAGGTTGGGAACGCCGGCTGCCTGCAGGCCCCCTAGTGCTGACGTCCTGCACCTGGAGAAAGACAGCAGAGCCCTTGGCTGCCCAGCACGGCTGACCCGCGAGTCTTGCCCACTTCAGTCCCCGGTATGTTGTAATTACAACAGGTCGGGCTAGTCCGTGGGTGGTGTGTTCAGAATGGTAACCGCGGCTAACATCTGTCAAGCCCTTGTAGAGGGTCAGGCGTGTGTTGCGCATGGTTTTCCCATTTAACTCTCAGAACAGGCTAGGAGGCAGCTACTATTATTAGCCCTAGTGTACAGTTAAGGAAACCACGAGATTAAGTAACTGGCAAGGATTTAGGGTGTAGGACTTCGAAGAGGCGGAGCCAGGACGAGAACTCTGTCAGCTTGGCTCCAAGCCTGTGGCCTTAGCTACTCTGTCATTCGGTCAAAGTCAGGGGGCCTCCCCGAGAGATGCAGAGTGAACCAACCAGAAAGTGGCCTTCCCCAAAGCAACTCACTCTCCCCTCCCAAGCCTGGGCATCCCTGACCAGGATGTTTTACTGCCTTCCTGAAAGGGGTGCGGGGGAACCCCATTTATCTGCCACTGAACCACAATGACCAATTCCCTGAACCTCCAGATCTGCCTGAATGGGTCGGCCCCCGTGTGCTGTCCCTCTCTCTGTGACTCTGCAAGAGATTGCTCCAGAAAACACCTGCTGCATGAATGGGAAATGAGAAATGGTTGCTTGGTCGCCTCACAAATGTCGTCAGACATGGACGCGTGGCTGTCATTTCCTATCTCTTGACTAGACAGTTGTCACTCAGCTCCGTCCCTGCCTTTGGTCCTGCATATGGGCTTGGCAGGGCGCCTCCCTTCTGCCAGCCACACAGGAGACCTTGTCTGGTGGCCAAGGCCCCTTCCGTTCTTTTATTAGCTCTAGAAAGTTCAAGGAATCTTTGATGCACACATTATTATTCTTTTTCTCGATTGATCTTTCCGGACCACAATTAACCCAGCCTGAGCACAAGACTGCCCCCAAATACAAATGTGTGTGGGACATGTGCCCTTGAGGAAGGGAGGAAGCAATACTTAGCCAAGGAAACACTTCACATTGCTGCGTCTGGGGGCGGGGTGGGGGTGCTGGTGGAGAATCAGCTTGAAAAACAAGAAAAGGCAAAAACTCCCCGATGCCGTGTGCCAGGGACCGCTCTTTTGAACAGAAGGAGCCAGCATTCCAAAAGAGGTCATTACTAAAGTGCTAGACGTTTGAGCCATTTCAGGCGCACCCAGCCCCAGCTGGCTTTTTCTCCCCATCCCATTTGTCATGAACTTGCAAAACGCAAAGGTGTTGCTTACAGGACTTTCGTTGTAAGGGCCTTGACCGCACAGGAAGGCAGGACATTGAGAAAGAAAAACCTTTGATGTGTGTATGTGATGAAACTTTTCTCTCTTGCCAACTTATTTCTCAACGTAGTGCTTAAATTGGAAAGCAGGTATCAAAGTTCTGCAAAAGACGATATTTCACTGAAATGCCTGAGGCTGGGCCTGATGCAGCAGAAGAGGCTGCAAGTGGGCAGCAAAGACATTCTCATTCAGGTCAGTTTAAAAACCAAAGCCTTAATGGTGTATTTCAGAGGGGTTTCTCATCCGCGTGGGATGTTTGCGAGTGAGCCTGTCTCAGTGAGATGTCAGCGAGTCAGGATGAGTGAAGTAAATTATGGCACCTCCATACTATGGACTCGGCTCTGCCTTTATAGGAAGAACTAGGCATGTCAACATGTTTACCAATCTGTGGCAAGGTGCATTGTTAAGGAAGACGCACTTGTTTTGCACATTGAAGTTTGATTTTGAATCTTGCGAATACATACCGATGCAAAAAATAATTCATTAAAAAATATAAGATCAACTAAAAACAACAGGCTTTGTGCAAACCAAGACTAGCCACCAAAATAATCATTGCGTTTATCTCTAGTTATGGAATTTTGGATAACTTCCGTGTTCTTCTTGGTATGTTTATTTTTTATAATAAATGTGTCATTTTGGTAAATGAAGCTTTTAAACATTACTGCGTAAAAGCCAAGGACTTTAAGAACACTTAATTAAGAATACTAGCAAATGAAACCACATTAATTGGTATGATTAATTGGTCAGTAACTATGTCAACTACACAATGGTGGGAAATGGAGAAAAGATGGAAGACGGTGTCTTCTAACATCCCACAGATAAGACAGTATTGCTTTAAAATTTTTCATGCTCACAATCGCTGACACCACCCCACCAATTGTGAGGATGTTGACTGAGGGTGGACCTTGTCTTCAAATGGAATGTTTCTGCTCTATGACCATAAACCACCAAGCCCAAGAGGGAGTGCCGGCTGGAAAACTTGTGGCTCTCCGGTCCCCGTATCCTTTTGAGCAGGTTGGCACCTGCTTTTATGCTCAAGCACCCTGGGCAGACCATGATGCGCTGTGCTGGCTCCTTGACCTGCCCTTGTCTGTCGCGCCCCGGACACTTTTAAAGAGTACAGCGCAGCTGTTCTGAAGCATGTCCCTCAGCATGGGTTTGTCTGGTGTTCTCTCCTGAGGAGGCAGAGGTCGGGCCTTACTGGCAAGGACACACAGAGTGAGGAGCCCTTCTCAGTGCATCTTCAGGGGGACATGATGTCGTCATGGCGATCCAGGACCAGGTCCCCATTTCCTCTACATGGATTACTTGGAATTTCTCTGTGAGAAGAGCTGCTGCTTCTCTCCTATTTCAGTTTATAATTTATATCAATATGGACTTACAGATATTTATTTCATTCTTTGGGTTGTAGTCCAATATTATTTATTTTTTTAAATTCATGTTGTTTCCGAATAGTAAGCTTTTAAAAACTTCATTTATTTGAGAAATTGAAATGAAGTTACAATGGCATGTAATGTTTTTCACCAGTTAGATTGGCAAGGATCAAAAGGCTAAAATAATGCTACATACTAGAGAGAGGAAGGGAAATGCTCCTATTGGGGTGGGCCCGTGGTCAGTACCCCCTATACGGAGGGCTGTTTGGCAATACCAATTAAAATTACAGTGCCTCTATCCTTAGACTGAGCACTTTAACTTCGGGGAATTTTTCCTAGAGACACATGTACTCTCGCAGGGGAAAGATGAATGTGCAGGGATGGCATTGGCAACATTGCTTGTTATATTGAAAGATTGGAAGCTGCGTTGAGGTCAGCCACTGAGAGATGGGTTAAGTGCAATAACTATGAGCTGTCCCATAAGGGAACATCATGTGGTGGCTATAATGAGGCAAGTCTTTCAGTGCTGACATTGCGAATGAGCCCCAAGGAGGGACGTTAAGGGAAAAGTCAAGATCCACAACGTGTACCTAGGATGCTTTCTGGGAGATTTTCTTAAATCATTTATCCGATGATTCAGATCTTTTCAGATTGACTCCTTTCACCTGGTAATATACATTTGTGCTTCCACGTTCGTTTTGTGGCCTGATAGCTTGTTTCTTTGTGTTGCACAATAGTATGTCATCGTCTGGATGTCCCACAGTTTGTTTACCCGTTCACCTACTCGGTTGCTTCAAAGTGTTGGCAATTATGATTAAAGCTGCTGTAAACATTTATACGTAGGTTTTCACGTGGAATTAACTTTTCAGCTCCTTTGGGTAACTACCAAGGTGCACGCTGCTGGATGTTATGGTGAGAGCGTGTTTCATTTTATAAGAAACCACCAAACCCTCCTCCTAAGCGGCTGCACCTCCGCGCACCCGTCGGCAGTGAGCGAGAGTTCTTGTTGCTCCACATCCTTGTCAGCATTTGGTGCGGTCAGTGTTCTGATTTTGGCCACGCTGAGGGGTGTGTGGTGGTGTCTTGTTGCTTTAATTTGCAACTCCCCGATGAGCTGGGATGCCGAGGACCTTTTCACGTGCGTGTTTGCCGTCTGTGTATCATCCTTGGTGAGGTGTCGATTCAACTGTCTGGTATCCCCCGCCTTGGATACCCGCCTTTACCAAGGAGGGACTGGGGTGGGGCTGTTACACAGCCGCATAGACGAGGGAGGACACCTAGGAATCCGAGTGATCACCAGATAGCCTCCACCCACCCCGCTCACTGTAGCTCATGCTTTTTCGCCAGCTGTTCCGGGAGGCATTGGTTCTGTCAGTCCCCAGGCTGTTTCAAGGTTCAAGGTCGTGCAGCATAGACCAATGACTCTCAGCTCTCCTCGCTGCTGGGGCACAGCTTGACTGTTTTGGGTCTCTCGTTTGATTTCCACTTCCCAAACAGTTGTCGCTCTTCTCTCTGTTCTCATTGGTTTCTATTGCTGTGTTTGTTTAGTCACTTTATTGTAGTGTTAGTGGGATTTCAGGAGGAAGCTAAGTTAGATGTATGTGTTCAATCCACCATTTCAACCCAGAATTCCTCCTCATATCTGTTACTTGCCAAATAAAGAACTAAATAAATTTATGTTCTGATTTTTATATGGCAAATCTAGCACATTTTAAAATATAAAGTTAACCCCCTTGAGCTATCAAATACTGTTCCCAACATTACTGAATTTTTCATGTTCTTACTTCAAAACTCATTTTAAGAGTGTTGGAAAAGAGTCTTGCTTTATCTTCATAGTAATTGTATAAAATTTCTTGGAAGCAGCCCGCGGCACTGACATTTCTCTCATCTGAATAGCGGTGTCCTCGTGGGCTCACGAACCCTCGCTATGGGCCAGCTCGGAGCTGTGACTATTTGGTGAGGCTTCTGTACAGACGGAGCACGTCCACCTGCTCCTCACCCCGGGACAGGCACAGCAGGACCTTGCAGGTCCCGCCTCCGAAAGGCCAGGCACAAAGCTCCCTGGTCACTTCCGGCCAGCCCCCTCCACCCAGCTGGACCTGGGCCCAGGTGTCCTGCTCAACTCTGCCCACTTGGCTCCTTCCACTCCTTCGCTGGGGCTGGTGACTGGGCTGGTGACTACAAAGTCACAGAAACCGAGGGGCAATATCCACTTCAGGTGACCGTCCTCTGTGTTTTACTTATGCAGTTATTAAAACAACCCCCAAATGACAACAAAACACAGCCTCTTCCTGCAGGGAGTGCAGTGGAATGATTCTCAGCAGTTGATTGAAATGTAGCCTCATTTGCTTATGTAACTTTTTTGCCTAGGCAGAGAGGTCGGTGAATGACATGTGTCCCCACCTTCTAGAGAAAGCAACGGGCACATCACAGCAGCAGCGAAGGGAGAGGACCAAACTGGTTCTGCAAGCTTGGCCCACCGCCACTCCGCCACCTCAACCGGCCACACAGTGAGGGTGGGCTGGGAAGGGCTGCTTGCGAGCTGAGTGGCGGTGAGTGTTGTGGGCCTCTCTGCCCCCTCCCTCTTCAGGCCAGGGGAGGGGGAGCTGACAGACCACCCTGGGCAGTGGGATGCTTGCCATCAGGGAGACTGCCAGCTCAACCCTCGGCCCTCAGCCTGCAGAAATGCAGAGACCCTTCAGTGGTGGTACTAGTGATAAAATTAGAAAAGCTCTCAGGGGGTGGGGGGTGGTTACAGTGGGCCATCTGCCGCCCTGGAGGAGTGGGGCAGAGGCCAGCCTGGCAATGCCACCCCTGCACCATGGGCCTGTGTGAGGTCAGGGGGGCGCTGGAGGTGTGGCAGGTCTCTAACTCCACCCCTAGTGTACTCCAAGAGAGGAGTCAGCATTTAGACATCTACCATGATAGAGGGCATTCAGCACCCATGCGAGAATAACAAGCTAAGAAAAAATGCATCTGTGTTTATTCCTCGTCCCCTCCTCCCCCTGCCCTGAGCCTGCAGGAGCCACAGGCAGCAGTCAGTGAGGTGAGGCCTGGAAGGAACTGGAAGTGGGTGGGATGCAGAAGACAGAGCCCTCTCCGGGCTCACCTTGAGAGAAGGCAGCAACTTCGAACTGCAAGCAAAATGGAAATTTTGACATAAATTCTTTATGAGGACTGAAAATGCAGACCGTGGGTCATACCTGGGAGGCACGGAGATGGACTCCTGGGGAATGTCATGCAGGAGGGGAGGGCCCAGCGGAGGAGATTTGCAAGGCACTGAGGGGAGGAAGTCACCGCTGGCTCCTGGCGGCAGCAGGCCCTGCTCAAGAAATGGGCTGTACATATGGTGAGATAAAGAAGATGCCAGAAAGCCTTCTAGCCCCTCCTACTTACCCTTCACAACTCTGCTCAGTTGTCCCTCCTTTGAGGAGCCTTCCTAGACCGGGACTGCATGGCCCCCGTGCCACCTCTCTCGCGACATCCGTTCACTCTGCAGAACAGTTTGTCTGGACAGACCTCAAAGCCTCCGCCCTGCGTGAGCACGGAGCCTGGGCCGTGGGCACTGCTCAAAGATGTTAGTTGCTTCAATAAAGAAAAGAGGGGAGCATGGCAGGCCCAGGGGCAGGACCATGAGAAAATAAGTTCTCCTAAAATGACAGTAACTGTTGTCTCTGCATTTTGTCTGAAGAAAACATTTACCACTGCATTTGCAGAAGGAATTCTTTGTTGAGTAAAACCTCAGATTGCAACTTCCACACTTGGATTTTTTTTTTTGTCTTGTTTTGTTTCTTAAAGATTTTATTTACTTTTAGAGACAGGGGAAGGGAGGGAGAAAGAGAGGGAGAGAAACAACAATGTGTGGCTGCTTCTCATGCGCCCCCAACCGGGGACCTGGCCCGCAGCCCAGGCATGTGCCCCGACTAGGCATCGAACCAGCGACCTTTCAGTTCACAGGCCAGAGCTCGATCCACTGAGCCACACCAGCCAGAGCCTACACTTGTATCTAATGGCAGGCTTTTATGATGCCATCAAAATAGCCTCCATGGAAGCAGGAGGCCTCTCCACCTGTCCAAGGCCACCGGCTAGAAGAGTAAGCGTTTCTCTGATGTTTCAGTTGTGAAGTGCAGGGATCCCCGTGTGGCTAAGTAATTCATTATTTATTGTAAATCAAAGTCGAAAATGTGGCAACATAATTTGTTAGGAAACGGAGACTTAAGAATGGTCAAGAGCAGATTAGAGACTGAAGATTAGGGGAACCAAGGGCTTTTCAAATGCATTCCTAAACTCTATTTGGCTACCACGTGTAACTGTTGTGAACACTAGTGATTGGTGAATACCTCCCAATCCTGGATTAGAGCATGACGAGGAGAAAAAAAGGCACACGGGGCTATTGGGAAATGACACATCTCTGTGCGAGAATCTGCTGTATTCATGCTACTTGAGGGTTTGACAAGTCGATCCATCTGTCCTTTTCTTACCCAAGATCTTCCCCTGGCCATATCTTTCCTGCCTTCCGAAGCATCTGTCCCCAGTGTCACAAGTCTCCAGGGCGATCACCCATAACCACCTTCTCCTCAAGGACAGAGGCCAAGAATTGTGGAGACACCTTTTCCCAGGCCTGGCGAGTGTCCGTCTTGGCTGTTGATCTGTATACCTAGGGCTGTGCTGTGCCAGTGCCCCACACAGGTGCCCAGGTAGCCAAACACCCACATGTTCTTTAATCTGTGGGCCTTGTGTGTGCCGTTCTCATGTATGAGGCATGTGAAAGGGGCCTCTTGTGTCTGGTGTAAATGTGTACCAACTGGGAATGACCCCTCCGCGGACACATTAAAATAGCTCTGTTTCCTACGGGGACTGGAGTGGCAGATACCAGGGAAGCACTTGCTAGGTTCTAGATCCCATGCTAAGCCCTCCCTCCCTCCTGTCCTCCTGCCCTTCCTCCTCCTCTCCTCTTCCCCTCTCCACCTTTCCTTTCTTGAAAAGCAACCGCTTGCAAATAGTAACAAGTTCCAACCACTGTGCCCTGAGACCACCAGGACAGACTGGACAGCAGTACCTGACTGAGCAGAAGGACTGGCCTCAGGAGCACCTGACGCCTGGACTCCTAACTCTTCCCTGAGACCACTGGGGCAGGGGAGGCAAAGGGCTACCCTTGAAAGACCATTTCGGAGCGCTCAGCAAAGCGAACTCAAAAAAACTGTCTGTGACCCCATGTTTTTCTTTCCTTTCCTTTCCTTTCCTTTCCTTTCCTTTCCTTTCCTTTCCTTTCCTTTCCTTTCCTTTTCTTGACTTGGAGAATAGTTTATTAAAGCTGGAGACAGCGAAACGAGGAAGAAGCAACTGGAGAACACCCAGGCAGGGCTGCTTGGCCTCTCTAAAAACATTATGGGAAAGAAGCGAGGCAAGATGGGGCTGCTGCCAGCGCACTGGAGGCTCTCAGGAAAGGGCATCTTGGGAACAGGTTCCCAGGGTTAGCCTGGGACAAGCTGCCGCCGCCCATTGCTCCCCCGGTTGCAAGTCTCCTGGGGCTCGTAGAGTTTAGGAGATGGGGGAAGAAGCGGGGCAGGGAAGGGCGTGGGTGCGCTCCTGGGAGAGAGAGCACGTGAACCATTTCTCTCGTAGGGACAGGAGACTGACATCATGGTTGCCTAGAACGTACCTTTCACTTCAAAATACAGGACTTCCTTCTTGTCAGGATCTAGTGGTCAGGCCCTGTTTAGCCTCCCTGTACCCAGATTCCTGACCTGTAAGTGGGCGCTGACCGCAGGGCACTGTGGGAAGTCCATGAGCTGGCCTCTGGGACAGCACCAGCTCCTTTCCTCCTTCCCTGTGAACGAGGGAAAAAGAAATAACAATCAAACCTACATGCATGTTGTGTGCACATGTGTATGTGCGTGTATATACACATACATGCGCACTCTTTGCAGGATGTGTTAGTTTCCTGAGCTTCTGTAATGAATTAGCACAATCTAAGTGGCTTAAAACAGCAGAAATGTACTCTTTCACAGTTCCGGAGGCTAAAAGTTGGACATCGGGTATAGGCAGGGCCATGCTTCCTCCAAAGGCTTTAGGGGAATATCCTTCCTTGCCTCTTCCTGCCAGTAATATTTTGAAAAGAATCTTGTTTT
This sequence comes from Mormoops blainvillei, assembly GCA_004026545.1. Classification (NCBI taxonomy): domain Eukaryota; kingdom Metazoa; phylum Chordata; class Mammalia; order Chiroptera; family Mormoopidae; genus Mormoops; species Mormoops blainvillei. Next base: position 76,236 of record PVJD01002613.1, on the reverse strand, counting down.
TCTGAGCACTAGGCCTCCACAGCGGCCTTAAAATATCCAGTAAGCCATGCTGTAAACAGATGTGCTGCCGTCCCGGCTTTGTTGTTCCATTTACAGAGCACAGGCAGAGTGGATTCTGCATAATTAAGGGCCCTGGGATTTTTGAAATGGTAACAAAATAAGCATTGGTTTGAACGTCAAGTCACCAGCTGCCTTGGGCCCTACCAGGAGAGTCAGCTGGTCCTTTGAGACCAGGCACTGACGTCTTCTCGCTGGCCATGGAAGTCCTGGATGGCATCTTCTTCCAGTTGGAAGCCTGTTTCATCTGAGAATCTGTTGTTTGGTTTGGCCCCTCAAGGTAAGGTGCTCACGTAGCACTGAAAAAGTCACCAGGTCCTTGTGCTTTCAGGCTATCTTAATCAGAATTCAGAAAATATATATTTTTTCAATCAATCACCCATAGTTCTTTTGCATTTTCTTTCCCCCCATCCCACAACTGTGGCTTGCTGCTTAAAACCTAATGAGTCAGTAATGATTTTTTTCTGAGTGAAAGCGTGTAAGGAAACAGCTTTGAGGAATTATGTGGAGGGTGTAGGGATTACGGAGCCTGTTCTGTGTGGGGGTAACATCCTGTGTTGTATTCTAGCAGTTTTCTAGCACTTAATTGGACACTAAATATGGAGGAGTTTACTGAGGTTTTGATACATCATCCCTGAAATGGCAAAGTGCCTCATATTCTTCTTGCTCCACTTTTCAACCTCTGGCCGATTTATTTTCACATTATAACAAAATTCTGAAGCTCCTTCTACAAAGCACAGAGCAAAGCAGAAATTTGGGAAAGGGAATTATCTTGATTCCTGTTGACCAACAGTCGAGAAAATTGGTTGCTATTAGCATAACTTTTTTGGATACAAAATATTACATTGAGGCTAAATTTTAGAGCTGGAAGTGAATTTAGCAAGCAAAGGCCACTGTCATTTTAAAGACCTCTCATGGTTCTTTGGACGTTTGGGGTTTTTGTTTATTAGGCACACATTTTCAAATAATGGTGATAAAGTTCAATATTCAGGGGAGGCATCATGGAGGTATGAGCAGGCGCCTGCAATGGAAGTCCGTAAGCACCGCGCGAATGTCAGCTCTTAGTTTCTTATCCACTAAGCTGATTACTCAGCACAGATCTACCTTGACCTCAAAAATCTGCCAGGCACCAGAAGGCTGTTCTTCAGCCTGCTGCGTCTGGTAGGGAACAGGAACGATGTCCCCAGGGACACTGAAACATCACTCCTAAAGTACCCAACTCCTGAGCCTCACAGAAGCACCTTGGACTTTAATCTGCCTTCCCCGATTACTCTGCAGGGGTTTCTCTCCCCCTCCCACCCAACAAAAGCCTACCTGGTTGTTTACTTTCAGAGACAGGGAAATATTTATGGATGAAATGATATGCTGTCTGAGATTTACTTCAAAATCATATGAAAAGCGGAGAAGCAGATGGGGATAAAATTGGAACCAGGCTGGCTATGAGTGGTAATTGCTGGGGCTGGGTGAGGGGACATGGAGCTTCCTTTTCTTTTCTCATTTTTCGTTTTTTAGATTTCATTTATTTAGTTTTAGAGAGAGGGGAAGGGAGGGAGAAAGAGGGAGAGAAAAATCAATGTGTGGTTGCCTCTCGTGTGCCCCGCACAGGGGACCTGGCCCGCAGCCCAGGCGTGTGCCCAGACTGGGAAACGGTGACCCTTTGGTTCGCAGGCTGGCACTCAGCCCACTGAGCCACACCAGCCGGGGCGGGACAGGGAGCTTTACTTATGACTCCAATACTGCAGTGAACGTCCTTGCGCACACATGGGAATTTCCGCAAACTAACCCAGAAAAGGAACTGTAGGGCCTGCATCCATTTAAAATTTTACTGAGCACTATCAAATTGCTCTCCAAAGTGACTGCACAAATTTACATTTTTATCAGCCTGATTTTTAGAAAGCAGTATTCTTCCTGTTTGTTTTTGCTTGTATCACCCTGACCACTTTGATCATGTTTTGCATTTGCTGGTTCTTCAAGGCTGTCCTGTGGATTATCTGTTTGTATGTTCCAGATTATAGATGAAATCGCTGTGAGCTCTCCTTCCGCTTCTCCAAGTGGCAGGGCCTCCTCCGCCTGATTGAATTAGTTTAGAAGAGCCGATTGTTAACTATCCAAGAATTTTACTAGCTTATGAACTACTGTAGCTCGACATCAGCCATGGTAGGAATATTTACACTATGGCAATCAGCAACCCCTGCAAATCAGAGAGCTGGTTGTTCACCACACTCCAGCACACCACTGCCCCCCCAGCACTGACATCTGGACATGGCCCGGCCAGGAAGAGTATCATGGAGAGCCTGAGGCTTGGGTTTGGGAGGGGCCCCTTGACCAACCGACTGCGGCCGAGAAGGGGTTTAGCAGCTCTGTGCTTCCTGTGCCGGGCAGCAGCCAGTGGCTCTCAGAGGGGTGGGGAGTCAGCGCCTTGAGAACACCGAGGACCCCCTCCTCCCTGCTGCGCTCCTGCAGCAGGAGCAGGAGGCTTGGGCACCGGGCCTGGGGTAGAGTCTATTCCTTGGCCCCTTTTACTTCAGTGCCAGATGTGCCCAGCTCCGTAATTTGCAGGGCCCAGTGCATCATGAAAGTGCGGGGCTCCTCGTGCAAAAGCAGCAAAGGAGCCTCCTCCTTATTCCCCCGCGATCTTTCTCTTCACCACTTACAGCGGTTTTTCGCTATTTAATGTCATATTCTCTCAGGGAATGGGGATATTTGTCAGGTGATGGCAAAACACCAAAGTCTTCTGGGGTCTCGCATGGTGACTTGGCACACAGGGCATGTAACCCACCTGGATCCTCTGGAATGTGCATCCAGGACCCTGTCCAGAGCAAGGGCAGTGGTGGTCACTGTGCCGTGGCGGGGGACAAGGCAGTTGACCACCCATCCTGGGGAGGTGGGGAGGTGAGACTGTCAGTGAACTGGGCTTTGATCCCCTGGCCCATATTCCATTGACTGACTGAGCTTCACATCCAAAAATGCAAATTTAAACGTAAAATTATTGAGGTTTAAGATGACAAGCAACTGTGGCGCATGAGACCCCATGGGTGGGGTCTCCTCAATGTGTGGCCCTGTGCTTTACATCAGCTGCACACCCCGGAGCAGCCCCGAGACCAGGCAGCACCTGGACCACCAGCCCTCCCTGGCTCCAGCTCTGTGAAGCTGGATCTCTTACCCACCACGTGGCGGTTGCCGTCAAGTCAGAGAGCGGGTTTGCTTCCATTATCCTCTGTGTAGCAGGGAGCCTAGCTTTCTCCTGATAGGCAGCTGATGAGGTACATAAGTTAACATGCCATATATATAGGTTTTTTTAAAGATACTGCAGATGCGAACAAGAAACATTAAATTATGAAAGACATAAGGTGTCACGGGGGTGGTGTTGGCAGGGGATGGGTGGGTGAGTTAAAGCATTAGATGCTGGGGTTTGGGAAAGTCACATTGGAGCAAGAGCCTGCAGTGAGGGAGGGAGACACCAGGCCCCACCTTCAGTCCTTCGCTCTTCCTTGTAAATACTACCTAAGGGTCTCAGAATCATAAGGCTTTGTGAGTATCGTGAAATAGAACCTTTTTTAGTCAAATCCGCCTGCATAACCCTCCATTTTAGTTATGTTATTTTAGGCTTTGGAGATGCCATATAAAAACCATGCTGGTTAGAACCCCTCCCTTTTTACTGTAATGTTTATGAATTCGGTTCCCTTTGAAGCAGACGCTTCACTTATTGTCATATTTTTAGAGGCTTGAGAAAGCTATCTCTAACATCTTCTGAGGATTAAACACTTTCTGCAATGATTTTTCCTGCTCATTCTTTTAGTGACTCAGTGGGGTTTCTTCCCACAAAAGCACAGTAAAGTGTGAAATAATAAAAATGTAAAGATGCAGGAAAAGGGAAAAGAAAGAGCAATTCTTCGACATCAGGAAGTGGACTAGTATTTTATCAGGCTATTTGACAAAAAAAAAAAAAATTCCCAGACGATAGTTGCTTAAGAAGACAGATGTATCTTTCCCATGTAAAAGATGCCTGAAAAGGCAGTACACGAGTGGCCTACATTTCTGCTCTACTATCCTCAAAATCACCCCATGGTTCAGGATGGCCACGAGAGTGCCAGCCATCACACCCATATTCCAAGAAGGAAGACAGGGTGACCAGAATGGTCTGTTCCCTCCCTTTTAAGGAGAATTTGCATAAAATCCCTCACTTTCACCTTCTTAGCTCCTATAGATACATTATGGGGCAGAACTTAGTCACATTGCCATACCTACCTGTAATAAAGACTTGGAAATACAGGAAAGGCATTTAGTAGAGCGAAAACAATCGTTACAAACCAATAATCTGTTGCTTGGGAGAGAAAGGAGAATAGATGTTGGGAAGTATTTCTAGCAATTTCTGTCACAGTTGCCAACCTCGTTTTCTTTTTAAGCTTAGGAATTCTATAAATCTCAGGAAAATAAATCATACCTAACTCCTAGGACCTTGAGAAACTACAGTTTTAAATGTTCTCATTCTAATTTTTTAAAAATGCATGTGAGAAACGCCAATGGGGAATTAAGTTAGACTCTGCCCTCTTTTTCATTTTTGTATATGTCACCGCTGTCGTCCGCCAGGCCACCTGCTCTGGGGTTGTACACAGAAGCAGCCAAGTGAAAGAGGGTCTCACTGTGCTTTATGTTTTATAGGAAAAAATAATTTTTTCACATGCACTTTTAATGTCTGATTGACTCTTTTTAATGTTTAGCTTGTGCATTTTTAGTTTATAGCTACTATAAACCCTCCACATCGAAAATAACAAAATATTGTGAATTTCCTTGTTTTGTCCCAGCTTTGAAGCCATCACACGGATTATTCTCCTTGGTTCACAATTTGAGTTTCATATTGTTTTTGAAGAAAACAGTTGTTTGCATGAATCACTAATTAATTTAAGAACTTTTGAATGACATCATGAATATTTTCAAGTGTTGTTTTTTTTTTAGATTTTACTTTTATTTATTTTTAGAGAGAGAGGAAGGGAGGTAGAAAGAGACCTCTCACAGGACCTGGCCTGCAACCTAGACCTGTGCCCTGACTGGGAATTGAACCAGCAACCTTTTGGTTCATAGGCGGGCACTCTATCCATTGAGCCACACCACCCAGGGCATCAAATGTTTTGAAATAGTTTTCAACCATGTGGTCTCCGAAATAATTGGAAGGAAAGGAATAAAAAGTCCTGTCGCGTTCCTAACTTTTAAGATACTTTATCATTTTAGTATTTGGCAAAATGACAGAATATTTTCCATTCCATAAGCATTATATAATAAGATATGCAATAAAGTATTAGGTTCTAGATCAGTATGTCTTTCCCTGCATGTGTGTGAGAGAGAGAGAGAGAGAGAGAGAGAGAGAGCGTGTGAGTGAGTGAGAGAGAGAGATCGTGCATGCGCAGGTGCCACTTTATCAGCACAGGAATAGGAAGAGGTTTCTTTCTTTTTTTGGAAGATTTTATTTATTTATTTTTAGAGAGAGAGGAAGGGAGGGAGAAAAAAAGAGAGAAACATTGATGTGTGAGAGAAACATCAATCGGTTGCCTCTCGCATGCCCCTAACTGGGGACCTGGCCCACAACTCAGTCAAGTGCCCTGACTGGGAATCGAACCAGTGACGTTTCGGTTTGCAAGTCAGCACTCAGTCTACTGAGCCACACCGGCCATGGCAGAGGAGGTTACTTTATAAAAACAATAAACTGGGAAAATATCCCCTTTGAGGCTGTTCACATGGGGTTAGACTTAAAGCGTACTTGGGGTTGACTACATATCAGCTGGGCTTTTCGCTTTTTTGGGGGTTCCTAATTGAGGCCCATCTTATCCCTCACTAAGTCACTCATCTTTCCCACTATCTCCTGCCTCTTTTTCTCTTTCTCCTTGCTCAGCTAATCATATCTACCTGCAAAACACAGCCTGGACTTACCACTTCTACTTTCCCCGGGAGTTGCATGGCGGGCCTACTCCGTGCCCCTTACTGGAACATTAGGGATCTGATTAGTTTATGTGCAGTTTGCCTTTCTATCCTGCGAAATGAATAAAATTCAACTTTCCACTGAATAGAGTAGGGTCTCTTAGACTTTTTCTGTGTCGTGGCCACTTTAGAATAATTATTTTAATGCATAAAATAAGTTGAGATTCCAAGGAAACTAGTAACATTATACAAGCTAGCGGCAGGTCTAACGGCCACCGTGATTTTACAGTCATGGTGAACATACACCACACTTTGAGATATCTACAACCTCGTTCTAGGAAATCTGTGCTTTCTAATGTTGCCAAAGCTGCAGTTCTGTTAATACTAATGTGGTTTTCGTTTTTGTTTTTTACAACATTGATAATTAATGTAAATTCTATGTTTCAGTTAAAGGTTAGTGAAATAAAGATGTATTTTCTTCTCGTCTGAGTTCACAGACCCCTAGAGGGTCTGGAAGCCTCAGATGTGAACCACCCCCACTAGGCTGTTAGCCCCTTGGTGTCTGACATTAAGTGAAACACGACGTAAGGAAACTGATACTTATCCATTACTTACAATTCTTGTTATGCCTTTTTGCTTCTTATCTCATTGACTCTTCAATGAGAAATATTACCCTATATTTCTCTTTTGAGATTTTTAAAATTTGAGTTTAGAGGTGGGGAGAGAGAGAGAAACATCATTTGTTGTTCCACTTATTGATGCATTCATTGGTTGATTCTTGTCTGTGCCTTGACTTGGGATCGAACCTGCAACCTTGTTGTATCAAGACGCTGTCACCGACTGAGTGACCCAGCCAGGGCCTACCCTATATTCCTCAGACGAGAAGCTGGGACTCGGAGGAGAGCTCTGTGGCAGTGCAGAGTTTCAATTTGGATCTCTTTGACTCCAAAGTCCACGTTCTTTCCATTGTGCATTGTTGCCTCTTACGAAACATTTCTAAGTCCAGAGAATAACACACGTGAGGCTGTTTCAGACATTTGATGTTTCTAAACTTCCTAAAAAGACTCAAAACTTCGATGATTTTCTCCCAACTCAGTGAGTCGAGCTTACAAGGATACCTAGTTAAACGTTTATGAAAAGTTCTGAATCTAAACATAGGGTGATTTTGTTACTAAGAGCACGAATTCCTACCCATGGAGACGAGAGTAGTCCTAGCGCAGACCAAGACTTGGGTAAGTCAGAGAAGCTGTATTCTGCCCGATGCCCACCACACATACTGTACCCTTTCGGGAGAGATTTTGTCCCTGGCAGGTTTGTGGTTGGTATCCAGAAGGGTCACAGGATGAGCCTGAGTTCTCTAAAACAGTGCCATTTCTTGCACGAGGCAGCATTATTGCATTGCGTTTGCTATGGTGAAGAGCTTTTTCCACTGAGGAGCCATGTTAATCATACACAATAAATGGAGGATATTTTGACATTTGTACAACTGACATTTTTCTGCAATATGGCTGAGAATTTGTTCTTGTAACAATCAAACTTTCTAGCATCTCTTTTCTAGGAAGCTCACCAATTTTCTAAAACTTGCTTCAGAAAAGCACACATCCCCCAGCAGACCCTAAGCGAGCTGAACCTGTTGTCATTTTCTTTGGCAAAGAGCCTTTGACCTTCCTGACTTGGTGAATGTCCCCCTCTGGTCCCCTCTGCTGTGCGGCCTCCCTGTATTAGGCCTGACTCTGAGCTTCCAAGCCTCCTTGCCGATAGAGTGGCTCCTGGTTCTTCACTCTTCTTGGTTTGCTTCCCCAAAGCCCTTGTCTCGAAGGCCGTCTGCTCTCTTCCAGCCTCCTCCCAGCCCTCAGCAGGTGGTCTGCGCTTGATTCTCCCAGGAAGAGAAAGGACGGGAAGTTTCCTCCATCACCTGTCTCTGCCACCAGAATCTCTCTGCGGCTCTATTCCCATGTCTTCCCTTGCTGTGATTTCTGAGAAAAATCACTGTGCTCTGGGTGACCTCCCTCCTGGATTTCAATAATTTTTTTTTCCCTCTCCACCTTTCTCTGTTCACAAAGTGATCAATATGCCATTCTTGAAAACAAAGAAAGGTTTCTCCTCATTCCTGTTTCTCCCCGTGTGTATTCTTGGACCTCCTGTCTTCCTTTCCTTGCCAGACATCTTGGACTGGTAGTCTGTCATCACTGCCTCAGTGCCCACACGTGCCTTAAGATTTTGAAATTTGGCTTCTCCCCGCACTGTCCTACCGAATACTGTTCTCTGCAAGGTCACTGAGCCTCGTGTTTGTCAAACGCAGTGACCTTTTCTCTGTTCTAATTCCTGAGGCTGGAAAATCTGACCTTGTTTATTACCATGTACTTGAGGCTCACTGTCCCCCTGGGCTTCCAGAACACCCTTTCGTCTGCTGTCTTTTTGAACAATCTTTTCCCCCTTCTTAGGTAGTTTTTCTTTTTCCTTCCCACTCCTGTGACTTCAAATGGTAACTGCGACATAGAGAACTGACTCCCTCAAGTTTATCCCCAGCAGCGGATGATCAGGTTCCAGACCAGCATTTCCTGAGCTGGCTCCATATGGCCTCTGGAGCCCAGGATATCCGCACACCTGATCAGCAGTCACCATCTCTTCTTACCTAAGCCCTCTTCTGGGGGTCCCATTGCTAATCGCACCACTGGCATTTGGAGTACTCTTACTTTTGAATCTTTCTTCCGCGCCAGATTCCAACACTGGCAAACTGAACATTCCACTGTCACCCTGTTTCATTTCTGTCTTGTCCTTCCTATTCCCACAGCTGCTCTGGTTTTCGGTCCTTGTCTCTTTAATTGGTTTCTCTGCCCGTTTCTCATTCTGCCCTAATTTGTCCCACAGACCTTCCAGGTTAAGCGATAGCTCTGGCACTTGCCGCCTCAAAACCTTTCCATAGCTTTCTACTAGTAATGGACTTAAGTATACAGACCCATAATTTGGCATTCAAGACCTTCCCAATAAGGCAGAAAAAGTAAAATGGAATTATATCTTCTACAAGTAGTTTGGGAAACACCTGAAATAAAGGCCAAAAGAAGCTAATTGTCAACAAAACTATACTGTCGCCACAATGTAGTCCAAGAGTTCTAAGAAAAAGAGCTTAAAAAACACACAAAAAACCAGTGGGTACTGTTTTCCCCAATGAGATATATCTCAGAACTCAGAAATATTTCTCAGAAATAATCGTAAGGAGAACAATTTAGTCTCTGTGCCAAAGAGCATGAATCAGCCCTTTAACCATGACGACACGATCTACTACACGTGTGGATGTGGGTTTTTCTCAGACATGCAGTGGAACGAGGATTTGACGAGGAAATTGAGAGTGTTATTTTCTAATTCCAGACCTAGATGGTCTGGCTTTTGGTGAGCCACTTAACGTCTCTGGGCATTCATTTCCACATCTGCGGGCTGTGGGGTGGGACTCTGTCCGGAGCTGGCCACATACTGTAGTCACCCGGGGCCGGGAAAGCAGCCCAGGCCCAGGCTCTCCTCCGGGAGTTTCTTGGCAGGCCTAAGGGGCAGGTGTCCAGATACTGGTATTTTGAAAAAGCTCCTCAGATAATTCTAATGTGTAGCCAGGTCTGAGAAGCCCTGGACTGGCATCAAATGTTTTTTCACCTTTAACAAAGTCATTTTGGGATTTACTCTTTCTCCCAATTACAAGATAATTCTCATTTGAACGTACTTAGCACCTTCACCTCATATTATAATAATGGTTACGGTTGTCTTGCCATCAGCCCTACGCTGTAGGTTCCTCAAAACACAGAAAGTCTTACCCATCTTTGTATGCTTCTTGTTCCTCGGCACCTGGTTCTGACACTGGGTTTGTTAAACCGAGTGAAGGGTTAATAAGCCTTACCCAAACAAGATCCCCTTCTCAACAAAATCAACTATAACGCGAACCAAACAAAAACACCTAACTCTGTGGTTCTCGTTAACTTGTAACTGAGAAGGTTTGCAGTGAGGCTCAGGAAGGGGAAGCTGAGGCACCCAGCAGCTTTTAAAATGCTTTCACAGGGAAACACGGTTGAACCACTGTTCTTACATAATATCGTGGTGTTTCATCTACAATTGTGTGAATTACGTGTTTGAGAATGTATGCTAAATTTTAAAGGCAAATGAGTGTTGCCATTTAAACTCGATTTATTGAAGAGTCCTTGAGCAAATAATGCTGCTCTGGGAAGATGGGGATTACTGAAAATTTCTATCACAGGAATGGCTGTGATGAAAAAATACACCAGTGATTATGAAAGATGTGGTTGGTGAGGGGAAACTATATAAGGTACTATTATTCCTCAGTGCCCATAGGGAAGCTGTAGACACACCTGTGCCATAGTTACACAAAGAAACTCAGAATAATACTATGAATAGTTTTACTAAATGAAGTCTCTGTTCAAGTTTTAAAAATCTGATTAAACTGAGTAACACAGTCGAAGCTGAGGTGTCCAGTACAACTACTAAGTGCCCTTTGTAAGTGCTATGGTTCTTCAACAGATAACTTTTAAAAAGCTTTACAACTTTTAAAAGCTGTTTTATGGTCTTCCAAATTCTTATTTATTTCTAGAGAGAGGGTAAGGGAGAAAGAGAGGGAGAGAAACATCAATGTGGGGTTGCCTCCCGTGCGCCTCCAACTGGGGACCTGGCTCACAACCCAGGCATGTGCTCTGACTGGGGAATCGAACCGGTGACACTTTGGTTCACAGGCCGGCGCTCAATCCACTGGATCACACCAGGCAGGGCTCAAATTCTTGAAATAAAATTTGAAGTATGAAAAATGCAAGGAGACATCCTATGGGGAAAAGACCAAATTCTCTGGCTGGACTAATTCGACACGGGGTTTTAGCAAACGGCCAAATGACCGACTCTTTGGTCATATTTACAAAAATAAAATACACAAAATACACCACCAGAGAACATTTTCTTTAGAACTTGGGCTCTGGGAATTCTCCTGGCAGTATTTTTTCCATGGCGGTAATTTATTCTCTGCTTTAAATTTACAATTTACAGAAAGGTAGCCATCTCTAAGTTAGGAAATAGTAGAAAAGAGTTTATTAAAAAAAAACAAACCCACAACTTTATTTTATTGAGATACAATTGGCATATAACTCCATGGCTTTTCATCATGCACATATACACACATAACAGAGATTAGAAATATACACATACACGCACCGCCTCGAAGGTAAAGACATTGTAAAAATGTATAAAAATTAGACTATCACAAACGACCTAATAAACACTCATCTTGCTGGTGTTTGAAACGGAAAAATGAAGCCGACTCTGCAGGTAAGTAGTCCCTTGGGAGATACGAGACTCGGGGGCTGACTTCTCACCCAGGTGAGTCTGTTGCAGGGAAGAGGGAAAAGGAGTCGCATATCGTGCGAGGGCGCGTTCCGCCCCCGGTCCTATTCCCCCCGAGCCCTGGGCCGCGTCCTCCCGCCGTCCCCCACACGCCGCCGGGGCCCGCAGCCCCCCGCTCGCCAGCAGCCTCACAATCAGGGCCGGGCGCCGGGGTGACGTCTCCGGCTCCGAGGCCCGCCTCCTGCGCCCGGAAAGAAGCAGCCGCCCATTGGCTGCGTGGCTGGAGACCTCGGGGCCAATAATAGTGCGGGGAGCGGCGGGGTCCCGCCTTGACGTCGCGCTGCTCGCCGTGGGGTTGATTTGGCTCCGGGGCCGCTCACCGCCGCCATTGCGATCCCGCAGCTCCCGAGGTCGTCCCCCTTCTTTTCTCCCCCCACCCCCCGGCGCCCCCCCCGCCTGTGCGCCCGCTCCCCGCGCCTCTGCCCCCGCCCCCGGCAGCCGGGAGCCGTGCGCGGGCCCGCGGAGACCATGTCCTGACTGAGAGGAGAGGGCGGAGGCGGCGCGGGGGGAGGCGGAGAGGGGCCGGGCTCAGCTCGTCGCCGCGGGCTGCTCGGGAGTCGCCGCCGCCGCCGCCGCCGCCGCCGGGCGCCGAGGTCCGGACGGGGAGGAGAAGCAGGAGCTGGAGGAGGAGCCGCCACCGCCAGGTAAGCAGGCCTCGGGCGGGCGCCTCACCGCAGGCCCCCCGCAGCCCCGCCGCGGCCTGCTGGGCCTCTCGTCCCCAGACCACCCAGCCGCCGGCTCTGCCCCGGTACGGCAGGCGCGGGGAGGCGCAGGAACGGGGCCCGGCCTGCCGCCGCCGCGCTTCCATTTTGGGCTTCCCCGGTGCGGGACAGGCCCGGCTCGTGGGAGGTGGGTCCGCCCGGCTTGTTTACCGACTGTCGATCAGCCGCGGCTGGACGCGCCGCCCGCCCTGCCACCTCTCTTCCGCCAGATTCTCCTCTTCCTCCCAGCTTCTCTTCCTGCCACCTCCCGGGGGTGGGGGGATGTGAGTGGGTTTCGCTCGCACTCTGCGGTAGGCCCTAAAATACTTGGTCCGTCGTCACAAGTTGGTGCCAGTCTCCGAACTTGGGTTCCTGCGTCCTGGCCTTTCCTCGCCGCCCCCTCCCACGGTAGCCTCGGTGGCTGCCATTTCTGCCTTCAAATAAAGGTGGGGGGCCTCGGGGGTGGGGCGGAGGACCTGCCACCAGTGGAAAGATTGTCTACCCTTCTCGCTCCCAGTAACGATTGTTTCTGCAAGGATCTGTTATTTTTCTCCGGGGTAGCTTGGTGTGGGGCATTTCACAGACAAAAGGACTGTAATGAATACTTGCATTAAGCGCAAGGGACCGGCAGTTTAGGTTCAGCCTGGAAGTTTGAACTGGCCCTTTATCTTTGAGATGCACGGGTGTTTCGAAACTCTTGCTGGGAATTTTGAATTTCAGTTATTTGATTTCTCTTTTCTGTAACTTCATAGACTATCAGGTTAAACGCTGTCCCCTCTATCTAATGTTTTGGTCTTTGTGATCTATGATGATGTCAGTAGATTTAATGTACAGAAATGTTGTTTTAGGAACACAGTCGAAGAGAAACCTTGAGCTCCTGGATATGTTGTATAATGAGTGGTTCTTCTGTTGGTGGCTCCTCTTAAGTGGCTGCTTTCTCACTTGGGTGACCTCAAGGGTACCCCTGTTTGGATCAAACATGGGTGATAAAGTGTACCAGCCATAAACCAGGGGAAACCATAAGGAATTTTGATCTTTGCTTCTGCCATGGGCATTGGGAAACTCGCGTAAACTGGGTTTGAAAATTGAAGCTGGATCTCTCCTCCTTGTTGTTGTTATTAGTTAAATGAGGTACTTGTAAAGAAATGTAGAACCTTGTTCCTCCTTGGGTTTTAGATCTTAGGAGAAGACATGCAGTCACCTCCTTATACGAAAATTTCATGACATTGTTTTTATTGAGGTATTGGGGGCTAAGAAGACAGTAATGACATTATAATCTTTTGGGGAGGATATTATTAGTCATGAGGGATTTCTATTTCTGTTGGTTTCATCGCTTTTTATTGGTGCTTCAGAGCATTGAGACACTCATTTATTTACTCTTGAAATGTGTTTTGTTTGGGTTAATGTGATGAACTCATTCACAGTGGTAGATTTTAAGCTGATGGCCTTGGTCAGCTCTGTGCTTGGTCAGGGTTATGGCACATCACATCCACCGTCTGAGGATGATCGTGGTTTCGGAACTCAGGAACCTGGTACAATATTTGAGGTAAATTGCCTCATGTGTCGTTGATATAGTGAGAGCTGTTTATCATGCTTTATACTTACCTGCTTTTATAATAAATGGAAACTTTAAATAAGTGGGAGCTGCAAAAGTAGACCACATTATTTAACTTGATCCACTGTTATTTTTTGAGGATTGCTGTTCATGTCCCTCCTCCCCCAGTAGTAACCTCTTACACCTGGGCTTCGAATACGTGTTCCCCAGGGATGTGTTTGTGCTCTGCCGAAGCTTCAGATAAATAAGATCTTGCACTTCTTAACACTCTCACTTGCTCACATCACAAAATAAAAACTTCCAGAACAGTCCTTATTACATGCCAAGTAAAGTTGAGGCTCCTCAGTGTCGTGGTCAAGTTTCTCTGTAATCTGGCCCTGATCCATTCGTCAGACTTAACTCTTACTTCTGACCTTTGTGAATCCTTACTTCCAGCCAAATGAATTTATCTGTTACTGTGAGTTGCCTGCAGTTGGCCTTTCTTTATGCCCTTCTTTCTGTTTTAAACTCTCTTCCGCTTGTATTCATGGACACGCTTTTCTCTGGGCCCAGTTCATTCCTGTGTTCTGGGGAAGACTTCACCCCAAGGGATCCATTCACTCCTCTCTTGTGTAGGACTCTGTCATCTTTTTTTTTTTTTTCCTTCTTTAGCATATGCTAGCTTGGATTTCAGTTTATCTTTTCATTCTGCTTACCTATTAGATTTTTAAGACCCCTGAGAAATGGGTATGAACCCTGAACCCTGTATCTGTAGAGACCATGTATCATTTATCCAGCACTGAAGATGTGCATTCCTAATTTGGCAGAGTGTTTTTGTTTATAGAGGTATTCTAGGATATGCACTTTGTACTCACCTAAGTATTGGAGTTTCTGGGACTTCAATGATTTATGAGACAAAATATTTGAAACTGTGACTCTGTAAGAAAACTTTTTTGGGTCAATGTGTTTATATCTATTATTAGCAGAGTTTTGTTTCTGCAGAGGATGCTCAACGTTTTGATAATGATCATGTCTTTTTATTCAAACAGAAACAAGTACTGCAGTTCCATAGTTAGGTGAGATTTGAGTCTGGGGCAGTTCCTTCCTTTTGAGTTTGGCACCAGTGGCACTCGGTCGGGGTGGCTGTGCTGTATTCGTAGTGTATGGGTAATGTTTAGCATCATGAGAAGGAGGAAATGACCTGTAGTCTCGGTTTGCATCCTTAACCTCCGATGTTGGCAGCGTGTGTCATTGATCACGAGGCAGATGAGACTCGGGAGAATGTGTGATTCACAGCTGCCTGTCAGCACTGTGGAGAAAACACGAACAAGCTGGTCCATAGTGTTCTTGTGTACCGTGGGTAATACATGTAATTACGGAGTCCTCAGCGCAGCATAGACGCTGATGTCGTTGGAAAATAGGTGTGTGTGTTTCTGTTGTGCTGTGTGTGAGTAAAAGGCCTGGCATTCTGAGGATACATAGTCTCTTAGCAGTAAACCATCTTGATTGCATCTATGTGGAAACACCCTCTTCCTCCAGTTCATCAAACTATTTTTTCCCTTGAAATTGACTGATTTTTAGGAAGTACTTTACATAACTTTATTTAAGCTTCAGAAACCTTTTTAGCATAATTGAAGCTAAAATTAGTCAGCTAGTAAACTTGCTAGAAATGCTAGGCATTTTTACATGGTCTACTTGGATTTGTAAAAGGTACTTTAATGGAATTAGACCAGTAATTTCACCACTTAAGAAATATGGATTGGTTAGCATTCTTTGCTTTTTGGGAGGGTGGTATTTTGGTTAAGAGGAAATTTTTGACAAGAGTCATCAGTTTGAATTTTTAAATGGAGGTTAGTCTGGTAAATTAATAGAAAGTAGACAATTTTTCAGCTGCCTGGTGAAATGGAACTTTTTAGTAATAAAAAACTAATTTTCTTATTTTTTATAGTGCATGTTATTGAGGGCAAACTGTCCCACTCCCTCCTCTACCAACACAACACAGTTTTGTTTTTTTTCCACCCTTTGGTAAGTCAAATTTTTATGTAGATTGAATTCACGTAAATAAATATATTTGGGTAGATAAGGCATTATTGGAAATCATTTGCATATCCCTCCTCTGTTTCTTTTGATTGACCGAATAATCAAATCAATAGGAGGTAGACTGACAACAGAAAATAAAATTTAATTTCATGTGCACGGGAACCCCCCATGCATGAGAGGTTCAGAGCTAGAAGAGGAGTTGAGATCCAGGGTAAGACCTCCTGAGCTAAGGTCGAAGCGCCTTGAGGGGACTCAAAAGGCCACTGCAGGGCAAGAAGAAGAGCAGACCTGTGGTGAACGGAAGCGTGCCCCGCCCTGTGGATGGGCCAGAAGACATTGTCTCTGATAATTTCTTATGGATGAGGCTTCTAATTCAAAACTTCCTAGGTACTTAAGTGGAGGGACAGAGGCTGAGTCTGAAAAGAAAATTGCCTTCAGCTCACAATAATTTGCATGCCACTGAGACACATCTTGCATTGGCTCATGGTGGACCCCCACAGTGTCTTTCCATTCTTTTCTTATTTTTAAAAATAACAGCCTCATTGAGATTTATTTCATTTACCGTGAGATTCATCTTTTAAAGTTGCACTTGTGTGACCAGCACCACTAGCCAGGACATTTTCATCACCCTAAAAAGAGACCCTGTACCCATTAGCAGTCATTTCCTCCTTTGCCCGAGTTCCTGGCAACCACGAATCCACTTTCTTCTATAGAGTAATATTCCATTGTGTTTATTATTGACTGATGGATATTTAGGTTTTTTCCACTTTTTGTCTCTGGTGAAATTTGTGTACAAGTCTTTGTGCAGACATCTGTTTCCGTTTCTC
Organism: Mormoops blainvillei; assembly: GCA_004026545.1. Lineage (NCBI taxonomy): Eukaryota > Metazoa > Chordata > Mammalia > Chiroptera > Mormoopidae > Mormoops > Mormoops blainvillei. The sequence goes on along the minus strand of PVJD01002613.1, from coordinate 59,776 downwards.
TTGGGTGTATACGTAGGAGTGGAATTGCTGGGTCCTGTGGCCACTCTCTGTTTAGCCTTTGGAACTACCAGACTGCCTGCCCGAGTGCTTGCTCCAGTTTACATTTCTCCTAGCAACGAAGGAGGGTCCCATTTCTCTACACCCTCTAATCGACACTTGTTATTGTCAGTCTTCATTATTATAGCCATGCTAGTGAAATGGCATTTTTTAGTTTTTATTTGCATTTTCTTCATGGTATTGAGCTTTTTTTTTTGTTTTTTTAAACATTTGTATACCTTCTTTAGAGAAATGTCTATTCTAACCTTTTGCTCATTTTATAGTTGGATTATTTGTCTTTTTATTGTTGAGTTGTGTGAGCTCTTTGTATATTCTGGATACAAGTCAGGTAAATTGATTTGCAGATATTTTCTCCTGTTTTGTGAGTTGCCTTTTCACTTTCTTGAGGTGGCCTTTGAAGCATAAAAGGTTTTAATGTTGATGTAGCCCAATTTATATATGTTTTGTTTTGTCACTTGTGCTTTTGTGCCATCTTTAAGAAGTCATTGCCTAATCCATGGTCAGGAAGATGCACATCTGTGTGTTTTTCAAACAATTTTAGCTCTTATATGCAGATTTATAATAATTCTGTGTTGTTGTATATAGTATGAAATACAAAAATACAGACTCCCCAATTTTTTTAGAGACAGCCATGATTTCAAATATTTTTCACAATAAATCATTGAAGTCCCAGAAACTGCATGTCCTAGAATACCTTTGTCACCAAAAGCACTTTGTCACACTAGGAATGCACACCTTCAGTGCTGAATAAATGATACGTGATCTCTACAGATACAGGGTTCAGGGTTCATACCCATTTCTCAGGGGTCTTAAAAATTTAATAAGGAAGCAGAATAAAGACATTAAAAGGTAAGTTGAAATCCAGGCTGGCACATGCTGAGAAAAAGAGTGGGAGAGCAGCCTAGGCAGAAGAACTGTGGCAGGGAAGACAGGAAAGTCTCCCCGGTTAAGGACCAGCGGAGGGTTCAATGTGGCCAACCTTTGTGGTTGAGGCTGGAAAGGCATCCCTAGCCTGGCTGGGAGTGCCCCATGCGGTGCCTTGCTCTCCTCTCCCCGCAGCTGGCACTGTTGGGGGCTGGACACGAGAGGGAGTGATCCTCTGCAGTGTGGGCTGTCTTTGCAGAAGGGAAGAGGGAGAACCCTCCCCCACTGCGCACGTGTGCACACATGTGTGAGCCGGGTAAGTTGGGGATGTATTGTTGTATTGAGTTGAAATCTGAGGGCATTGTTCTCAAGAAGTTCATTCAGCAAATTAAGTTAATAATTATTTGGTACCTACTGTGTGACCTGAGATAGTCTAGGATTTTCAAAAAGTAGATTACGAAAAACACTGTCCAAAAGCTACTGATATTATACCCTGGCTGGTGTGGCTCAGTGGATTGAGTGCCCGCCTGTGACCTGAAAGGTCGTGGGTTCAGTTCCCGGTCAGGACATGTGCCTGGGTTACAGGCCAGGTCCCCAGTTGGGGGCATGCAGAGGCAACGGATTGATGTTTCTCTCCCTCTCTTTTTCCCTCCCTTCCTCTCTAAAAATAAATGAATACAATCTTAAAAAAAAAAAAAGCTACTGAAATTAAAACATTTAGTAACGATCTGTTTTTAGTGTTCAGTGTTTGAGAAAATAACTGTACTAGATGTTGAGATGACCCTGTGAACGAGACAAGGTCTGTTACTTATATTTATATTCTAGTGTGGTGGAGAGACAGTCGAGGAGCAGGTAAGAGAAAGAAAGACAGGTAGTGATGAGTGCACTGTGCAGATAATGAAGGCAGGGTGACGTGGTGGGGGACGACCTGACTGGTCAGGGAAAATCTTAGGAGGTGCTGTTTAAACCTGGGTCTCCGTCACAGTAGCTGGCTGCGTCAGAATCTGTGCAAGGAGCATTCTAGGCAGAGGAGACAGAACTCCTACGGTGAGAATGAGCTTGCTGTGCGAGGAACAGAGCAAAACCCACTTTTATATAAAGATTTGCAAGAATGACTGAGGAATTTTAATTTTATTCTGAGTTGATTGGGAAGCCCTTAGAGGATTTCAAGTCCTTGTGTGGAGCTTTGATTTACATCTCTGAGGACTTACTGGCTTCTAGGGGAGGCTGCGAAAGTATTTTGTCAGTTGTACAATTTATTGTGTGATGTGGATGTGTTTTTCCCTAGAACTGTTTGGAAGTTGTTTGCGGACTTGATACCCTTTTATCCCTAAATATTTTAGTGTGTATTTCATAAAGAAGGAGGGCTTTCTCTTACATAACCAGAGAACAATGATCAAAATCAGGAAATAACCATTGTCTAATATTACTGTGTAATTCTTAATGAGTTTCTACAAATCTTATTCAAATTTTGTCAGTTGCCCCATTAATTTTTATTTTTAAAAAATTTTATTTATTTGCGTACATTTTAGAGAGAGGGGAGGAGAGAAGGAGAGGGAGAGAAACATCGATGTATGAGAGAGACATCAGTTGGTTGCCTCTCACATGTCCCCAGCTGGGGACCTGACCCGCAACCCAGGCATGTGCCCTCGCCGGAATTGAACCTGCAACCTTTCGGTTTGCACGCTGGCACTTAATCCACTGAGCCACACCAGCCAGAGCCCATTAATGTTTTTTATGAAGACAAAAGAAAATCTTAATCATGTGTTGCAGTCAGTTACCATGTTTTTATTTTTTTTATTTTTTATTTTTAAAGACTTTATTTTATTTTTAGACAGAGGACAAGGGCGGGAGAAAACATCAACCTGTGGTTGCCTCTTGTGCACCCCCCCTATGGGGGATCTGGCCTGCAACCCAGGAATGTGTCCTGACTGGGGAATCGAACCAGCGACCCTGTGGTTCACAGGCTGACGCACAATCCATTGAGCTACACCGGCTGGGGCCAGTTACCATGTTTTTAATAATAAACTTCTTTAATTGGAACAGTAAAGTACTTCTTTGTTTTTCGTGATACTGATTTTTTGAAGAATACAGGACTAGTTATTTTGTAGAAAGTTTCTTAATACAGTATGTCTGATGTTTTCTCATGATTAGAGTTAGAATATGCATTTTTTTGGGCAAAAATACCACAGAACTGATGTTATGTCCTTAGTACAACATCTCGAGAGGCAGATGGTGTGATTGATTACTGGCATGGGTAACTTTGGTCATGGTGTCTCCTGGGCTTTATAACATACCAATTATTGTTGAGGAGGGACACTTGGGGACTATTTAAATATTCTGCTCATACTCAGACTTTTGCCCACCGGCTTGAACATTTGTCAGTGATTATTTCCTGAATCTGTTTTGGAGCTTGCCGATGGGAATCTTCTAACCCAGTTATTCTTTTTTTTCCATTTATTAGTTGGATTTCCACTGTAAGGAGGAGCTTTCTCTTCCTATTTATTTGTGTATTTCTTTGTACCTGTGTAGATATGGATTTAAAAAAAAAAGATTTTATTTATTTATTTTTAGAGAGAGAGGAAGGGAGGAAGAGAAGGAGAGAAACATCAACGTAGAGTTGCCTCTCCTGCACCCCCCCCACTGGGGACCTGGCCTACAACCCTGGCGTGTGCCCTGACTGGGAATCAAACTGGCGACCCTTTGCTTCTCAGTCTGGCACTCAAACCGCAGAGCCACGCTAGCTAGGGCATACATGGATTGTTATACTGTTATTTTTTATGTAAATGCTCAAGTTGATTCAGGTTTGGCTAGTTGGGAATCCTTCACATTAATTTCTGTGTCCTTTTTATTTTTAATCTAAGATTTTTAGGTGCGGAATATATTGCAAACTGGGGTTTTTTTTTTTAAGATTTTATTTATTTTTAGAGAGGAGGAAGGGAAAAGAGGGAGAGAAATATCTATCAGCTGCTTCTCATACACATCTCACCTGGGGACTGAACCCTCATCCCAGGCATGTGCTGGTCATCTGACTGGTGATCGCACTGGCAACCCTTCATGTTATGGAAGGATGTCCAACCAACTGAGCCACACCGGTCAGGGCAAATTGGGTATTTTTAAGGTCACATTAAAAATTCCTCTGTCCTTTTAAAAGCTCCTCATCATTCTTTGAGAACTCATCTTTTTTTTTTTTTAGAGAAAATGTTTCTTGTATATTAGTGATTGAAAAACTTTATTAAGAAGCATATTTTAAAAACTAGACTTTATTTTGTAGAGCTTACGTTGACAGCAGAATTGAGCAGAAAGTAGAGTTCTCATATCCCTTGCTAAACACATATGCAAAACCTCTTCTACTATCAGTATCCCAAACGAGAGTGGTACATTTGTTATAACGGATGACTCTAACATGGTACACCTTTATCATCCAGAGTCTAGTTTACGTTAGGCTCACTCGTGGTGGTGTACATTGCGTGGGTTTTGATAAATGTGTAGTGACAGGTAACCAGCACTATAATGCCATATAGAACAGCTTCATTGCCCTCTAGCTCTGCTACTTCATCCTTTCCTCCCTTCAACCCTGACGTCAACTGATCTTTATATTGTCTCCATAGTTTTGCCTTTTCTAGAATGTCATATACTTGGAATCATACAGTATATAATCATTTCAGATTGGTTTCTTTTGCTTAGTAATATGCATTTAAGGTTCCTCTGTGTCTTTTCATGTCTTGATAGCTCATTTCCTTTTAGTGTTGAGTAATACTTAATTGCCTGAATGTTCTACAATTTATTTATCCATTCACCTACTGAAGGACATTTTGGCTGCTTGCAAGTGTTGGCAGTTATGGATAAAACTGCTGAAAAATCTGTGTGCAGGCTTCTGTGTGGACATAATTTTTCAGCTCCTTTGGGTAAATAACCAGGTTCACAATCGCTGGATCTTATGGTAAGAACATGTTTAGTTTTGTAAGAAACTGCTGAACTCTCTCCCTAAGTGTCTGTATTATTTGCATTCCTGCCAGCAGCATCCTTGTCTGCATTGATATTGTCAGTGTCTGGATTTTGGTTATTTTAGTAGGTGTGTAGTGATGTCTCACTGATGAGTTAATTTGCAATTCCCTACTGACATATGATATTGAGCATTTTTTCATAGCTTGTTTACCATCTGTATATCTTCATTGGTGAGGTGTCTGTTCAGATTTTTTGCCCATGTTTTAATTGGGTTTTCTTTCTTTCTTTTTTTAAAGATTTTATTTACGTTTTTAGAGAGAGAGGAGGTAGGGAGAAAGAGAGGGAGAGAAACATCGACTGGTTGCCTCTTGCACACCCCCAACTGTGGACCTGACTTGGAATCGAACCAGTGACCTTTTGGTTCGTAGGCTATCGCTCAGGCCACTGAGCCATACCAGCTAGGGCTTTGTTTTCTTGCTGTTGTGTTTCAAGAGTTCCTTGTATTTTGGGTTGGCCAAAAAGTCCATTTGGTTTTTCCCGGAAGGTGGCTGTAGCAGCACTTCATTCTCTATAACTTCATTCAGAACAATTTTGTTACATTGTATTGTCACAGCTGTCATATCAGTGTGCAATTAAAAAAACTTAATCAAAATTGGTGAATTTTTGTGTAGCCATTTTAATATTGAAGGTGGGAGAAAATATGCAACATTTTTGGCATATTATGCTTTATTATTTCAAGAAAGGTAAAAATGCAGCTGAAACACAAAAAAAGTTTGTGCAGTGTATGGAGAAGGTGCTGTGACTGATTGAACGTGTCAAAGTGGTTTGTAAAGTTTCATGCTGGAGATTCCTCACTGGATGATGCTCCATGGCCGGGTAGACCAGTAGAAGTTGATAGAGATCAAATTGAGACATTATTTGAAAATGAGCAGCGTTATACTGTGCGGGAGATAGCTGATATACTCAGAATATCCAAATCGATAAAGTCATTGGTGAAAATGAAAAATGTGTCTTATATGGAAAAAACCATATGAACTTTTGGGCCAGCCCAGTATTTTGGATAATAGCCCTTCATCAGATACGTTTTTTGCATATATTTTCTCCTGTTTTCTGACTTATGTTGACAGTCTTTGGACAGTGTGTACCCCTCACCCCCAACAGCCTGAACCATGTATTTTCTCTGCGACCACCAGGAGGCGCAGGGGAACTTGGGGCACATTCCAGAGTCCGCCCAGGAGCTTACAGGGAGCAGCTGCCCCCTCCCCTCTCAGTAGATCCATGCTTGTCCCAGAACCAGGCTGCCCCGAGGTAATGGTGGGGAGTCCTGCTTCTGCTCCGAGGTCCCTGTCAGCTGGGCCTGGGTACTCTGTGAAGCAGGCAGGGCCTCACCTGGGTCCCAGGGACCCAGCTCCACAAGTCCTCAGTGCTGGCCTACCCCAGGACCACGGTGCCACCTGCAGCCTCCAGGGCCACCTCCATCTTCTCCACCTCAGCGACGTTGGCTTTGATTCTCTGGGGCAGCTACTCCACCAGCTTCTTTGCCTGAGGTTTATTCCCAGGATGTAGCTCTTCATTTCCTTGATCAGCTTCACTTTGTCCATGGCCTTTGCCTCCGTCATGTGGACGGTGAAATATGTCTGTTCTTTCTGCTTGGGGATGTATTATTCTACTACTTCGTGGCCCGCTGCGGGCGTCATGCCACCCATTGGCATGCGTCCTACATCCTGGATCTCTAAGGTTTTTTTCAGGAGCTCATTGAGGTCTGAGATCTCCAGGAGTGTGAGGCTGGCAATGTCCTGGACCAGCTGCTGGATGTCGGGGTATTATCTAGGGGTGCAGTGGCAAGTGCCTCCCCCCTTCGATGGCTGCTGCATCTCATCAGCCGCATGGTGCAGATGCGTGGCATCTGTCGCCTGCTGAAACAGAGCGCAGTGCCCCGAAGCCTGAGACACGGCCCCCCGAGCAGGTGGATGTGCAGCCGCCAGCAGCATTGCTCCGCGTGCGGGAAGGTCTTATGTGACTCCCGGGAGAGGGTGGACAGTATCTTTTGCAGAGCAGTTTTTAATTTTAACCAATCCAGCTTATCAGTTATTTTTTCCATGGATTGTGCCTTTGGTGTTTATTTAAAAAGACATTGCCATAGCCATGGGCATCTAGATTTCCTTTTTATTTTATTTTCTAGGAATTTTATAGCCCTGTATTTTACATTAGGCCTGTGATCAGTTTCCAGTTAAGTTTTGTGAAGTGTGCAAGGTCTGTGTTTAGTCATTTTTTTAATATGTGGATGTCCAGTTGTTCAGCATCATTTTTTTAAGAGACTAATTTTCTTCATTGTATTGCCTTCACTGTTTTCAAAAATCAGTTGACTGTGTATATGTGGGTCTGTTTCTGGGCTCTGTGTTCTATTCCATTGACTTGTTTGTTCTCTTACCAGTATCACAGTCATGATTATTGTAGCCTTATATTGTGTCTTGATATGAGGATAGCCAGTCCTCTTTGTTTTTTTCTTCAGTATTGTGTTGGTTTTTCTGAGTCTTATGCTTCTCCATAAAAACTTTAGAATCAGTTTTTTGATACCCACAAAATAACTTGTTGGGATTTTGATTAGGATTGCATTGACTCTCTTGATCAAGTTGGGAAGAACTGAGATTTTTGACTATATCGTCTTCCTATCCATGAACATGGAATATCTCTTTATTTAGTTTTTTGATTTCTTTCATCAGGAGTTTTGTAGTTTTCCTCAAATTTATTTTGTACATATTTTGTTGGAGTTAGTCTGAAGTATTTCAATTATGGGGGTGCTAATGTAAGCGATTTTATATATATATATATTTAAAGATTTTATTTATTTTATTTTTTAGACAGAGGAGAAGGGAGGGAGAGAAACATCAATATGTGGTTGCCTCTCACATGCCCACTGCTGGGGATCTGGCCCGCAACCCAGGCATGTGCCCTGACTAGGAATCCGACCAGTGACCCTTTGGTTCACAGGCCAACGCTCAATCCACTGAGCTACAGCAGCCAGGTGATAATATATTTTTAATTTCAGATTTCATTGCTGGTGTATAGGAAGGTAATTAACTTTCGTATATTAACCTTGTATCCTGTAATGACCTATTAGCACTAGGAATTGTTTTGTTTTTATTTCCTTTTCTTGTCTTACAGCGTTAGCTAGAATTTCCAGTTTGATGTTGAAAAGGTGTAGTGGAGTAGTGCAAGGGGGCATTCTCGTCTTACAGGGGAAAGTTTCTAGTTTCTCACTGTTAAGTATCACGGTAGGTGTAGGGTTTTTTGGGGGGTTTTTTTGGTACACAGCCTTTAATCTCCTCTTCTGTGAACTGTACCTGTGATTTTTAGAAAGAAGCTATATTCTTAACTTTTTCAAATGTTTTAAGATTACTTCTCAAACACAAGCCCAATGTTTGTGAGATTCGTCGTTTTGAGTAGCTGTCTTAACACAATACTATACAATATATACTGCTTCCTGCTTCTTTTCTAGCCTTAGGAATCTAAGCCTTAATTTAGTCTAGGATAGCGTTCGTCTCCTTCCTGGTAGATCTTAAAAAGTTTTCATTTTGAAAAATTTCAAATGTGTGTGTATGTGGGTATATACGAGGTCTGTCCAGAAAAAGTCCAGCAGCCATTGATAATATAATGAGAATGATTTTGTGCGACATCGATGTAACCTGGCAGCCAAGGAGAGGGGACTGGAATGTGCCTGTGTGAACAGTGACAACCTCACTAGTCACTGGGGCGGTAGATGCTACCGTTGAGGGAGCATGTGTACTGTGTGGCCGTTGGATTCAGAATGACTGAACGAGTAGAGCAATGAATCCATCAGATTTTGCGTTCACCTTGAGCATTCCTTGGTGGAGACTATTCGGATGGTTCAGAGGCCGCAGCTGTGAGCAATTGGTGATCGACAGCTTCATCACAACAATGTGCCTGCTCATGCATCACATCTCATGCAGAATTTTTTGGTGGAATATCAAATCACCCAGGTGACTCATCTCCCTTACAGCCCACATTTGGCACCCCACGACTTCTGGCTTTTCCCAAAACTAAAATCACGTTTCAAAGAGAAGAGATTTCAGACTGTTGATGAGATTCAGGATATACGACAGGGCAGCTGCTGGCGATTGGGAGAACTGTGTAAGGTCCCAGTGAGCCTTCTTTGAAGGGAACTGAGGCATCGTTGCCCTATGCGCAGTGTTTCTTGTGTCTTGTATCTTCTATAGCAAATGTCTGTTTTTCCACATCACATGGCTGGATTCATGTGCTCACACATCCATGTCTTTCTTCCTTTGTCATTACTGCTTAGGAACTGAAGAAGTTGAGGGAGTTGAAGGAGAGGAAGTTGGCAAAATTACAGATAAAGTCATGGTGTATAAAGATGTAGGATTCTTGAAATGACTAGATTGTTTTCTATGAGATTTGGTGCACTGTAAATTAATTTTGGGTCTGTCAGTCTTTTTAAATGAATGCATTACTAATTGTCTAGTGGTTTAAAAGACAGTTTTTTAGCCCTGGATGGTGTGACTCAGTGGATTGAGCATTGCCCTGCGAACCGAAAGGTCACTGGTTTGATTCCCAGTCAGGGCACATGGGTGGGTTGTGGGCCACATCCCTAGCTGGGGACTTGCGAGAGGCAGCCAGCTGATGTTTCTCTCCCTCTCTTTCTCCCTTCCTTCCCCCTCTCTAAAAATAGTCTCTAAAAGACAGTTTTTTAAAAAACACAGTGTTAACATATTACCATGTAAACTTTATATTCTTTATATTTTTATCTCTAGGTCACCAAGACAGGTGACTTTGGCCTTTGTTACAACTAAATTTGCTTTGTCCAACTTGTCCACAGATTCCTGGGAAAAGGGGCCCTAGCCAGTGTGTTTAGTTCCAATGACAGATAACAGTGATCACTGTATAGGAGGATGGTCAGCACGTTTTTGAGATTTGTTCATTCTTGATTCTATGTACATAATTTCACATAGATTTAGTATTTTCACAGGATATCATAAAAGTTTTTGTACTTGTACCCTTTTCAGGATTTGCATAGCTAACCACATCATGAATGCCTGCGGTGGTTCGTGGGGGACAGTTGCTACTGAAGTCTCGCCACAGAAGTGGAACCCATCCTCTGGAATGTCTTTTGTTTGTCTGAGATTGCTCAAAGCTCCACTCTCCTATTTTCAGGTCACTCAGTGTGGTCTCGTCAGTGGGTCTTGGCTAAACTCAGAGCTGGCTCACATTCCGTGCCACGAGAATCCCTGAACCAATGGTTTTGAAAGCTTGGCTACCTGATTGAAAACTGAGGACAGGGACTGACATAGGGAAAAGCACAGTGTTCAAAACTTAGCTCCAAAAGGAAATACAGCGAGCGCCAAACGCCAGAAGTGTGGTAGCTAGGACTTGAAGTGACTCAACAAAACGTGATGAGAGAGACGAGACTTGAACTGAGCCTTACAGGGTGGGCAGATTCACCAGAAGCTTGTGTCTCTTGTACTTGGGTTTCTTAGGTGGTGCCTTCACATGTGTCTTGTCGAGGGCTGGCGGTACATGCATGAGTTGGGCGTAGGTGTGTTCTGTTGGGAGGCAGTGAGTATGTGCTTGAGACAGGGAGGAGCTGATGACAGAACGCCTGGGTGTTTGGAGAATTACTCTGATAACCATGAACTGGATGGATTGAGAAAGGGAAGGCGCTTGGAAGGCTAGTATAGGAGCCTGACCTGGCCCGAGACAGTGTGGATGGCAGTTGGAACGGGAAGAAAAGAACTGAGTGGACAGAGACCACTGGAGAGAGTCTTTGGGGAGAAGGCAAGAATTCAAGATGATTCTGAGTTGATGCTGGGTGAGGGCAATTAATGGTGTTCTTAATGGACACTTAATGGAGAAGTCAGGAGAGGAGGTAGTTGTGAGAGGAAGATAAGAGGTTTAATGGAGGATATGATAAGCCTATTGGAACCCTGAAATGAGGTCAGATTGTAGATAGAGGGGTCACCATATCATCAGTCTTCAGGATCTTGCTGGAGACCAGTTATTGTTTCTGTTGACTGTTGTGAGGAAGATAATGATATAGAAGGGTGCTGAGGAGAAAAGAGGAAATGACGGGGATTTTTGGCTTAAGTGTTACTTTATGTAAAGTTTACAATTCATAATTCATTAGCTTGTAATATTTTAACAGAACCTAAAAACTCAACATGTTTGAAATATCCTCTTAGTTTTACCTTCATCTGTATTCCCCAAAAATGCTTTTTAAGCATTTCTTAATCTCCACAGATTTATATCATTTAGTACTTATATCAATTATATTAATACTTACATTACTAAATATAGACTTATATTAATAAAGCTAATTTAGAACCTTAAAGAGTGCTATTAGTCCTTTCTTTGGATAACTTATCATTTGAAACTGGCAACTGAGTTTCTCTTTGTTTCTTAAGGAGTTTGTACTTGAGGATTATTTCACTTCTCCAGTTCTTTTTCATAGGGTTTTAGTAGGTAGTTGGGGGAATTTGTATTATAGCAACAATTTTGAGGAACCGACTTCAGTATAGTTATAGTTGTCTCTACAATGTTTAGTAATGCTTCACAAATATTTCTAATTAATTATTAAGCATGACAGTATAAAAGATGTTCATTTACTAGTCCCTCCTTTTTCCTCAGCCATTAATCCATATATCCACAATACTTGTGCTTTTATCATTATTGAACTGGAAAACATATAATCAAAAGTAGTGAGAAATTTCGCACTGAAGAATGGCTAGTACACGTGGAGACGTTATTCAGTCTATCTGCAGGTAGAGCTTGATGCACAGGTTTGTGGACTGTGGTTTACCGGACAGGAACTATACTTGTATTGCATTTGAACCAAGAAATATTTTTTTAAGAGAACCAAGGAATATGTATTTCTTTGAGACTAGCAGTTTTGTCCAGTTCCCCTTAAATAAGGTACGGGTTATGCAGATTTTATTGTTGCTTTATTGTACCAGTTAAAGTATGATTCATTGGATAGAATCAGAGATCTGTGTTAATGTAAAATTAGACTTGTAAGTTGAATTTATTGTACTTGGGCATATGAATATATCTTACAAGATACTCAGTAATTTTTTTTTCAGTGTGCAGCACTGACAGAGCTGGTTGCTATTAAAAATGATTTTATGTCCTATTAGGGATGTTTGACATCTGGAAGAAAAAGTGTACTTAGTGTTAATTTCATCTTAGTAATGCATAATCGCCTAGTTGAGCTGTTGTTATCTTTACCCTTACCTTCCATTTACTGATTACCACCAGTATAAATGGCTCTCTCAAATAATCCTGTCCAATGAGTTTTAGCTTTCAATTACCAAAAAGCAGTATTCCTACAGTCTCAATTCCCCATTGAGTGGATACTGTATACATCATTATCTAATATAAAACCTTTATCTTAAAACTCTTGACCTTGGTTTTGGTATTGTTTGGTATTGAAAATCCCTTGGATTTGCAGACGGGAAGGGCTATTTACCAGAAATACATGACAACGATTCTTTGATTTCTATGTCAGATATTAGTTCCATGAAGATTAGCTAAGATAATGTAATAATGTAAGGCAAGCTGTTTAGTTGAGCGTACAAACATATCAAAGTAACACGTGATCAAAGGATGCGTGAAATTTTGAATGTGAATATTAGAAATGAAATACTGAAATTAATTATAGTAGCCCTGGATACAGGTTTATTATGTCATTTGTTCTTGTCATGATAAGTTTCTACTTGCTCATTTTCATTTCCAGTAGTGTGAGCAAGTAATTTATTTTATTCCTCAGAAACTAAAGGAATATACTGCCTAATCAATATGAAAACTACCATTAAATCTCAATTGTCCATTTTAGGGATTCTTTTATTTTTTAGGGATTCTTATATGATTATAGTTCTCTGACCTTCACATACTTGTCACTGTGTGTAATCAATGTGTACAAACTAAAGTTAAAAATCTAAGCAAGGTAAATGTAAATTAGCTGAATCAACCCCCCAAAAATATATACCTACATATATGCATAGTTACTGGAGGAGAATAAGACTTCAAAGCTAAATATAAGCAATATATCCAGGGTCCAGCACAAATAATGCCCCTTTTTTATTACAAAATCTTTTATTACAAAATCATAAGCGTGTAATTCCGTAACACAACAATATCACACTCAGGCATATCATATGGCATTTTAGGTGAAATGTTGAAACTGCTGTCCATCTCAGAGACATTCATGTGCCCTAACAACCACACTGAAGCAAGCTTTACTTCTGCTGGTCCCTGTACGTGTACACACACACACACGTTTGTATGTATATGTATTTTACTTACTTGGTTTATACCACTTTCCCCCCTTCAGTAATAACAAGCAGCGCAGGTAGGAATGGACTTAGCACTACCGAGTTGATATTAATGTGCTTATTAGTGCACCGTTGGTTAAGGTTTCATAGAAAAATGTCTTTCCATTGTTTATTTTGACCCGCCCAATCAGCCAATTTTATTGCTGTGTTAAATTAAATTCTAAATATAATAGTACATTATTAAAAGAAATGAGTAGGATTAAAATAATTGATTAAAATAAAGCCTTTAAAAATATTTTTGGATAAAGTAGCAGGCTTCAAGTGAAATTCAGTTTCGGTCTCCTTTACAGGCATAGAGCAATTCACAGTCAGAACCACTTACACGTTTCGCAGGATCTCCTGAGGAAGTCAGAGTCTGAGCCAGCACGAAGACTGAATCTTGTCTTTGGTCTGATTTATAAACCATACTTGTATTCTAATCATGTGCAAGGTGGAGGTCATAGCATGGAAACTAAAATCTTAGTAAGTGATTTTTATTTTAGCTATTAATTAATAGCCTTTCTTGTAGTGAATTTGTCCTCTTAACAGAATTCACACTAAACTGGGAGTGAGGACTTGGCAAGCAGGGACGTAGTACACTCGTAAAGTGAAAGAGTGAGCTCTCAGGTGCGGGAAAAATCCCTGAGAAAGGGAAGGAAGAGCTTCTTTCCTCTGTCTAGGATTTCCTTTACTTCTCTGGTTAAAAATAGGTGGACGCAATATTAATGTAGTTGAGAAGGGATTTAGGAAAGCAGAGAAGCTGGCTTTAGTGGCCAATGCCTAAATTCAAGCCATTAAAAAAAAAGTCATCATTAAATTTGGTGTGTAAGCTGCTTCATTGATAAATTAGTTGTCATTAAATAATGACGTCTTCATTATAGTGCAGTGTTAGTAAACCCAATGTAGAATCCTAGGAAATTTTTAAATAGTGAATATATTTTTAATATGAATTGAATTTTGAGTTTATTTTAAATTTTGAATATTTCTGAGTATGGCTAATCAAAATTATATTGGTGTGATATGCTAGTAGCTATCTAAGCAAAACTTCATTGATTTCATTGTCCTAAGTATAGGTGATTTACACTTTTTATATTATGTGTTTCAAACAACCAAATTGTAAGGATATACAAGTGTAGGCTATCAAGCAGTTTTATCTCTGTTTCAGTGTTAGTTTGTTAATTGTAAGGAATACTCATCATCTTTCTCTTTTACCTGAGCCAGGGGATAATTAGCACTTTTAAGCTGCTTTTCTTCCTTAGCAAGAATGATAGGATTGACTTTGGTCTTATGACACTATACTTAGATAGCATACTAATCTTTGTTGTTCGTAATTTGAGAATGGTTATGTGTTTTAAGATATTTGGTTTGTGTTCTTTTTTTTCCTTTGAATCTTTTAACTGTTGGTTCCTTTTCTAAATTGATGGTGACGATTGGCTGAAAGGAAACATTTCTGTTAGCAGCTTCCCCTTTTTAACCTCCTTCCCTCTTAAAGCAAACCTCTTTATCTTTGGCCTATCTCTTGTATTCTGAAATACAATTCCATTAAACCCTGAGAGAGCTGAGCTTTTTCTTTGGAAATTTACCTCCTGTGTCTGTGAAAATCAAAAAGTGTAGTTCCATATGACATCTTTACATGCATCTTTTGAAAAATTTATAAGTGGAAGTGCACTTTTATTTTAGGGGCATGTTTTCAGAGGTGGAATTATGTAGTTTTTGATTAATAACCATGTCCTAATTATTTATAGCTTCCTGCTTGACATAACTCACCTCAAGAAGTACACAATGTCAGAACGTGGAATTAAGTGGGCTTGTGAATATTGTACGTATGAAAACTGGCCATCTGCAATCAAGTGCACAATGTGTCGCGCCCAAAGACCTAGTGGAACTATTATTACAGAAGATCCATTTAAAAGTGGTTCGAGCGATGTTGGTCGAGATTGGGATCCTTCTAGCACTGAAGGAGGAAGTAGTCCTTTGATATGCCCCGACTCGAGTGCAAGACCAAGGGTTAAGTCTTCGTACAGCATGGAAAATGCAAATAAATGGTCGTGCCACATGTGCACATACTTGAACTGGCCAAGAGCAATCAGATGTACCCAGTGCTTATCCCAGCGTAGGACCAGGAGTCCCACAGAGTCTCCTCAATCCTCAGGATCTGGCTCAAGACCAGTTGCTTTTTCTGTTGATCCTTGCGAGGAATACAATGACAGAAATAAACTGAACACAAGGACCCAGCACTGGACTTGTTCTATTTGCACATATGAAAACTGGGCCAAGGCTAAAAAATGTGTTGTTTGTGATCATCCCAGACCTAATAATATTGAAGCAATAGAGCTGGCAGAGACTGAAGAGGCTTCTTCAATAATAAACGAGCAAGACAGAGCTCGATGGCGGGGGAGCTGCAGCAGCAGTAACAGCCAGAGAAGATCGCCTCCTACTGCGAAACGGGACTCCGAAATGAAAATGGATTTTCAGAGGATTGAGTTGGCTGGTGCTGTTGGCAGCAAGGAGGAACTTGAAGTTGACTTCAAAAAACTAAAGCAAATAAAAAACAGGATGAAAAAGACTGATTGGCTCTTCCTCAATGCTTGTGTGGGTAAGTCTTTGCACTTTATTGAGTGGGATGGGAAAAGGTACTGAAATGACTGGAAAGATATGTGCAGGGTCAGTATTACTTAGTATTGAGCTCCTCTACCACGATAGATAGCGTGCTGTGTTTGAGAGCTTGTTGTAGCTTTATCCGGAATCGCCTCCATTTCATTGTGTACGTGTCTCCATGAGTAGGAAGAAAAACAAAATTTTAAGTTAAAGCAAGGTTTTTTACACATCAGTAGTAAAATACATACCTGGAGTTTTAAAACTGCTACTCTGTTTATGTAACGGGATGTGACCGAGGAACACCAGCTGCTGCTTCAGTGTTTGTAAACAGCGCTGGCGTCTTGTGACGGCAGAAGCTTTAGTCAGATGTTAAAAATATCACAAAAATGTGTGACTCCAGGAAGTCCCACAAACATCATATTGACCTTGAAAATACTGATGTGAATTTAACATGAACTGTCATGTAGTAAATGATGCAAATCTTATGAAACTGATTTCACAAGGCTGCCTGATCCCACAGGCCCTTCATGGTCTGTGTGCTTTTCTAAGGAGGTCCCGGATATTGGTCCCAGTTACTGGCTCAGAGCTGTTCAAAGGCAGACATATTGTGAGTTAATTATTTATGATATAATTCACCAAAGCGTTTCACTCTTCCATATTTTCTTTTTTTGAGTAGATTGGTTAGCTATTTGCATTTGATGATTTCGGTTATTTGGATGGGGTGCTTACTTTGACATTTAGTTTTGCAAAGGAAATGTTGAGTGACTACTAAAGGTAACTATCATGTGGATCTATGGCTTAGCTGTACGTATATATTTTTTCTTGGTATTTCTTTGGTTTATCTCCCTGAATATAGCCCCAAGAATATGGAAGACATAGCTATGTGAACCTGCAAGTCTTAAGAGGTGATTCCAAGAAAGCTGAGTTTTTTATTTCAGTTTTATCCTGCAAAAAGAATGTCTCAGCAGAGGAACCCTCTGAACTCCAAACACAGTAGGCCCTTAGTAATCGTTAGTTTCGTGTTACTCCTGTCCTGAGGACTGCTCATGAAAGCACCCTGAGCCATCTTCTGTGTTGTCCCATTTCATCCCATTGTTTCCTTAAAAATTTCTTTCTTAAAAACAACTTTCACCCAAGAACAGTTTTTCGTTGCTTTTAGAGAGATGGAAGGGAGAGAGGACAGAAAAGAGAGAAACATTGATGCGAGAGAGAAGCATCGTTTGGTTGCCACCCATTTGTGCCTGAACCGGGAGCATATGCGCCCGGACCAGGGACCAAACCCATGACCCTAGGTATGTGCCTGCGACCCTTCAGTTATGGGACGATGCTCCAGCCACCTAAACCACACCCGCCAGGGCCCATTATTCTTTTTCCTTCCCCGTTTGGGACAACACTTATAATGTGGTTGTCTTTTTTTTCTTTTTATAAGGAGATGCAAAATGGTGTTACTTATTACTGATCTTTCTAATTGAGGTCAAATTCACATTACAAAATTCACTACCTTGAAAGTGAACAATTCTTTGGCATTTAGTGCATTCACAGTGTTGTACAGCCACCACCTCTTTTTGGTTTCGAAATACGTTCATCACCCAAAAAGGAAACCCCGTACCCATTAAGCAGTTTATACTCCCTCCCCCCATCTCCCTGGTAACTGGCAGTCTGCTTTCTTTGTGGATTTACCCATTCTGGTCATTCCATGTAAATAGAATCTTACATGAGGTGACCTTTGATACCTAGGCGTGTTTGTCCTAATTAGTTGTGTGTCTTTTGGAAAACTTTTAAAATCATTTTGGCAAGCAGGGGCATACTATGCATATGTTTACTACAAGGTGGTGTTACAATACATGTAAGTTCATAGATGAAAATGAGCTACAGTGCAGTGATTCTTAACCTCTTTTGGGTCGTAGAATTCTTTAGGAATCAGGTTCATTGTTTCTTCAGGTTAGTGCCCTCAGGATTAAGAACTACTTTGAAATGTTTTCTCTCCTTGAAACACACAAGTTAGACCAGTCAGTACTACTTTGTCTTTTTATTTATTTATTTTTAGAGAGAGGGGAAGAGAGGGAGAGGAACATCTGTGTGTGGCTGTCTCTCGAGCGCCCCTCCACTGGGGACCTGGCTCACAGCCCAGACCTGTGCCCTGACTGGGAATTGAACTGGCGACCCTTTGGTACTCAGGCCAGCACTTAATCCACTGAGCCACACCAGTCAGGGCTACTTTGTCTTTATGGCTGTTATTTCTTGTCTTTATGACTACTCTGTCTTCTTGGTGTACTACCTTTTATTTCTTTCCATATATTCTTACTACTTTTGAACTACCATCCTTATACCTCTTCAAATTCTAACAGCTGTGAATTTATTTTAAAGGTGGAACAAAAACTCCCACCAGCAGGTCCAGTATTGGATTTGGTCTAGTTTTATTTACAAAACAGTTTCTTTGTCATTGAGTTCCTAGTCCCACCCACTCCAGAGTTTCTAGGTTCACAGCGCCAAGGATTGGTTGTACTTGATTTTTGGTAATGTGGATCAGCAAATGTTTTTTTATTGTTCACTACACCGTGAACAGTAAGTATGGTTCCAAAATGTTGTATGAAAAAGAGTATGGCCCTGTTTTTATTAGGTATTTGCGTCTTGATCTCTGGAATGTGCTAAAAAATATTTTTTTCTTGTTTATATTTTGTTGGGTTAATTAACAGAAGTCCACATTTACTGAAAATTAATCTTTACATCTCCTTTTCCACCTGCCTTATGTTGTCCAGATTTCATTAGATATGTTATATTATAGCTTGCTGATGTTAAACATTTAAAAAAGTCATTTCAGCAGTCCCTTTGGCAGCACATACACTAAAAAAAATTCTCCGAAGTATACTTTAAAGAAAGTATGTACACTAAGTATAAAATGTACATGTGTTATAAAACTTACACTAAGTATCAAATGTGAGAAATGTGCAATTGGGGGAAGGGGATCCCTCAGCCTCAGGCCAGCTTTGAAGCTGGCAGCAAGGGAACGAGAGGGATTGAGTTGTTGAGAATGCAGAAGTAAACTAGAACCTCAGCAGTGTTGAGCAAGGATCTTGTACACGACTGTTGGGTGTAAGTTTTTCATCAGTCATATTATCTTACGTGGTGAGAGGATGTCGGGGATAGCATTGCCAAAACCTGACCTTCGGGGTGGGAGCTGGGATGCTAAAGGCAGAGGCGTGAATTTAAATGTACAGTTGACTGTTTGAGGAATGTTTGAGCTTTGGTGCCAGGTATTTTTCTGGGAGGTCATGTCAGTGCTAATCATAGACTTCTTTTTACTGGATAGATGATAATGTCCCTAAAGAGTAGGGCAGCACTACTTAACCCCATTTTAGTTCTATTGTATTGAATCAGTTGCCCTTTAAAAAAAGGAACATTTAAATTTATGACCCAGGTTGATTCCTTGAAAAGACTATGTGACAGGAACAGTGGATGAAGAAGACTAAATAAATAAATGAATTTTTAAATATATATGTGTATATATATATATAAAAAATTATAAAGCAGTACCACAGAGTTTTGTTGTTGTTGTTGTTTCTTCCCTGCTTGATCCTGTAGAAAGGAGTATTGTTCCTGGAACTTAAAAAAAATTTTTTTTAGAGTGGGGGAAGGGAGAAAGAGAGGGAGAGAAATAGTGATGTGAGAGAGAAACATCAATTAGTCGCCTCTCATACGCACCTTGACTGGGGACTGAACCTGCAACCTAGGCATGTGCTCTGAGTGGGAATCAAACCGGCTACCTTTTGCTTTGTGGGAAGGTGCCCAACCAACGGAGCCATACCGGTCAGGGCACTGGACCTTCTTAATAACATTTGATACCTGTGAAGATGAATGTTTTCAGTCCTGTCTTTTCTCCAAGTCAGCTAGATAAGTATGCCTGTATGAAGTAGATCACTATGTCCTGAGGTAATCTGTCACCCCTGCTGTTGCCCAGCATTCCATGGTTAGGCCACAGTATTCGAACTTGATTTTTAGTGTGGAATTTCTGTAGTTTTTGGTCTGTTTTCTTTGCTTATGTTTGCCTATTTTCAAGTTGGTATACTACAGCTGTGTGCACGGTTTCCCATCTTTAGAATTTTTTCTGCCCTATGGAATTGCTTTGAGGTAATCAGCACTTCTGAGAGGTACTGTACTAGCCCAGCAACAGATCTGTGTTCTAATACTTAATTTTTGGAGATCATCTCTTGGGAATTTAGAGAGGAAGCTAATGAAATTGTTCACTATTCTGATTTAAGTTATGGTTATTTTTTAATTTTTGGAAAGAACTTTAAATTTTTTCAATTACAGTTTACATTCAATATTATTTTGTATGAGTTTCAGATGTACAGATTAGTGGTCAGACAATTATATACTTTATAAAATGTTCCTTTAGATATTTCTAGTACCCAACAGGCTAAGTTATGGTTATTATTATTATTTTTTTAATGCTAGATTTATTCTAGAATGCTAATGGACCATTTTGTTTGATTATGAACCTGATTTTATATTGATACCAGACTGAATGTTCTCCTGAAAGTTACTCTTTCCTTTAGCGCCCTTCCCCCCCACAACATGGCTTTACTTATGAATAAGAGCCTGAAGGAGAGGCCTTGAGTCGAAGACATTTAAAACTGAGATTTTAAATAACGTGTTTTAAAACAAATGGTTTGAGCTAAAATATTCTATTAAAAACTTTAATAGAGTCCAAAATATATACACAGACTCCTGCAGCAAACCGTGGGCGCTGCGCCCATAAAAGGCGAGCAGAGCGCAGGCATGCTGGCAACGCTGTGTGTGTCCTTGGTTAGCGGCGTGTGATGCTCTGGCCTGAGATATGTGTGTAGCTGTGAAAACTCGGGTCTTTCCCGCCATACACATCCTCGCTGGGGCGAGGATGTCCGAAGTAGTTGATATCACAGGTAAATAGAATTATTTTTAGCACCATGAAAGGAGTATTATCTTCAGATACATATTGGTTTCTGAGGATTTTCTCTTGTGATTTTGGAACTCTGAACATAAAGTATCATTTTATGTCAAGATTTTTAAGTTAATTTTGATAATTCTCAGCTACATAAAGATTCTAATCTAGGGGATACACCCACATTTTCTTTCCCATGGCTAGTTCAGCCTGGCTTTTGAAAGTTCTTCGAGACACCTGAGATAATAGAAGATTCCAGGAACAGGTGTGTCAAGGCAAATGGATGGCAATGACAGAAATAGAAGGCTGGCTAGCAGTGTCCTTCTCATTGCTTTTCATCTAAGACATAATCCCTGGTTTTTAGAAATGATGGATTACATAGACCTACCAACTACCAGTGTGCCTCCTAATGCTGAGAAAGGTAGCATGTCTGGCGATCCCTGATTATATGATACTGACATTTGAATATGCATCATCAATTTAGTAAAGACCTTCATTTTTAAAAAGCACTATATTAAATGAACACTTTGAATTATGAAATCCAAATGTATTATTTAAATATTAAATTTAAAGAGATGTTTAGACTCGGGAGGACTTTATTGTTTACTATAAAATAACTTTAACTTAAAACATTTATTGAATTATACACATGGCTAAAAAATCAAGCAATGTAGATACAAGAGTTTATGAAGAAAAGCAAATGTTTTTTCTTTCCTCTGCCTTCAATTCTGCTGTGCAGAGACAACTACGCTTTTCCCCCCATCAACCTTTTATTCTGAGAAGTTTTAAAACCTGTGGAAAAGTTAGAAATATAATACTTGGAACATCACATACCTTTGACCTAGATTTTTACAGTTGTTATTACTTTGCTACTTTTGCTCTCTCCCATTCTGTTCCTGTCTCTGTCTTTCTGTGTTTTTCCTGTACCCTTTGAGAGCTAGCTGCAGTTGTCATGACATTTGCCTCTAAGTACTTCAGCATGTATGTCTTAAAAACAAAGACATTTCCTTTACATAACTGTACAGTATAATTATTTGGAAAAATTTAATATTGAGAGTACATACTCATTTTCACCAATGGTTATACTGGTAGCTGAGGCTCCAGCCGCATTCAGTCAAGGGCTACGCACGTTCTTTTGTTGTTTTCCCCGTTCAGTTGCCTCTCAACAATGCCTCAGGTATTTTTAAAAAAATGTACTCTGTCACGACATTAACATGTTCAAAGAGTCCAGGCATTTATTTTACAGAATAATCCTCAATTTGGATATGGTTACATAAATTTAAACATTTCATCTTTGGGGAGAGGAAGGAATGCTACG
Organism: Mormoops blainvillei; assembly: GCA_004026545.1. Taxonomy (NCBI): domain Eukaryota; kingdom Metazoa; phylum Chordata; class Mammalia; order Chiroptera; family Mormoopidae; genus Mormoops; species Mormoops blainvillei. The sequence continues at coordinate 37,728 of PVJD01002613.1, read as the reverse complement.
TACACGATAGTACTTGAACAGCATTTCTAATGTCTCTGAATAATGCTCTGATATCATTTTTTCTTTTTTAAAAATTTAATTGTGGTAAAGTATAGGTGGCAAAATTTGCCATCCTGACCATTTTTAAGTGTACAGTGCAGTGGCACATCAAGGATCTTCCCATGGCTGTGCACCTGGAACCACCACCCATCTCCAGAGCTGTTCTCATCTTGCAAAACTGGAACTTTATCCATGAACACTTACTCCCCACTTCCCCCCTCCCCCCCAGCCCCTGGGAACCACCATTCTTCTTTCTCAGAGAAACTAACTTTCTACGTACCTTGTATGAGTGGAAATATACAGTATTTGTCCTTTTGTGACTGGTTGATTTCATTTACTGTAATGTCTTCATCGTTCATTCATGTTGTAGCAGGTGTCAGAATTCCCTTTTTAAGACTGAATAATATTCCTTTGTATATGAGGGGGAACAGAGTTTACTACCCCCAAATATACCTTTTCTTTCTTTTTTGGTGATATTGGTTATTTTAAGCTGGTTATTTAAAGAAACAGAGACTCAGAAAGAATCTTTGACTTCGCCCTAGCTGCCTAAAGGAATTTAGGTAGAGGAACCTGCTCTAGGCCAGCAGTCATGGTAGGTAAAACTATTTAATATTGATCAAAGTCCCCTGTGTCCATCGTTAAAGATGGTCCAGCATGCATTTGTTTACCAAACGTTTGCTTTTCCATCTCCATGTAAATTGCCGGCCTTACCCTTTGCAGTCCCAAACTACACCCCACTGTCTCCTTAGCTTACTATGGCTTCAGCTGCTTGTTTTGTCCTCTTGTTCCATATTCTTTTGAGACCCCTTGCCCCCACTGTACATATGTAATTAAATTTGGTTCTTTTCTCCTATTAATGTGTCATGTCGCTTTGATTATTAGACCAGCCAGAACTAAGAGGGGAAACAGGAAAATTGCCCCTCCCCCACTTATGTACATACCGCATTTTAAATCCCTGTATCTGTTCATGGACATATTGTTAATTCTTGTTTTACCAACTTTAGGCATTATGTACTGACTTCCTGTAACAGTATATGAAAGTTTAGTTCATTTTTAAATAATGGAAGCAGGGTATACTCATTGTAAAGTATTTCAGGGATAAGAAAAGCTATGAAAAAATGACACACAGTGTCATTTTTTTGTATTTTCAGTTTATCTCACATTTAAAAAAAAGATTTTATTTATTTTTAGACAGAGGGGAAGGGAGGGAGAAAGAAAAACATCAATGTGTGGTTGCCTCTTGTGCGCCCCCACATGGGGACCTGGCCTGCAACCCGGGCTTGTGCCATGACTGGGAATCGAACCAGCGACCCTTTGGTTCACAGGCTGGCGCTCTATCCACTGAGCTACACCAGTCAGGGCTTATCTCACATTTTTTATGGAATTGAAATTATATTTTACTTTTTTGTTGAACCTTACATTTTGAATTAAAATGTTTTCATCTTTTGAGAATGATTGTGTAATATGACATTTAGTTGCTGTACTTTAAGTTAACCATCCCATATTATTAGCCTTTTGAGTTATTTGAAAATTTTTTATTCTGTTAGTGTTTTGACGACCAAAATTGTCAGCATGTCTTAACAATTTTCTTAGGTTTCCAGATGGGATTATAGGATTAAATGACATAAATGTGTTAAAGGTGCTTCATGCATATTGGTAGACTGCTACCTGGAGGGACTGTACTGATATGTTCCCCCATCAGCGTGAGAGCACCTCCGCTGCTTTACCTTTGCTGATGTTTATTATGAAGGGACGTGTGCTATCTCATTTAATCATCTGTATTTTTTCTGTGAATTATTGATTCATGTTCTGTCCATTTTCCTTTGTGATTTTATTAAGTTACATGAAGTCTGTATAAATATAAATAATATGTATTTTAAAAATATGTACCAGTCATATTTGTTGGAAATTTTCTTTTTCCATTTTTTGGCGAAGAGAGTTATATGGGTAACTTTTTTTGTTGTTGTTTTACACAGTGTTTTGGGTTGAATAAGGATTAAATTATTTTTCTAAATTTCAGTAATATGATTTATTAAATCAATTCTTTCCCCATTGATTTGGGTTTTTTCTTTTGGAAAAAGAAAAATTTTTCCTTTTGATTTGGAAATTTTTTTTTCTTTTTTAAAAAGATTTTTATTATTTTTTGGGGGGGGCGGAGAAAGAGCGGGAGAGAAACATCAGTGTGTGGTTACCTCTTGCACGCCCCCAACAGGGGACCTGGCTCACAACCCAGGCATGTGCCCTGACTGGGAATTGAACTGGTGACCTTTCACTTTGTGGGATGCTGCCCAGCCCACTGAGGCACACCAGTCAGGGCTGGGTTTTTCTATTATATATAAAATGGTTCCTTCCTTTGCTTTTTTAAACATCAGTATTACCCATTTGCTTTAATTATGGCTTTATTAGACATTTAGCAGGTCCATCCTGCTGCACCCTCCAGTTGCTTTTCACAGTTCTTAGTTTTTACCTTTTTCCTTGAATAACTGCCTCTCCCTTCATTTGTGCATTCAGATGCAAGACGCGGCTCCCAGCGGGCTGTGGTCTGGCCATAGCATGGAGACTAGTTTGGGAGGGGCAGCAGCAGAGGCAAGCAGACGGTTTAGGAGAAAATTGCAGCACGGAATGGGAGACTACCATCTGCACCTGGGGAGAGGCAGTGGAGGTGAAGTGTGGGGGATGTATTTGAGAGAGGCTGAAAAGGTAGGATCGACAAAACTTGAAACAATGGCTTTGGGGCTGAGGACAGGCGTTAAGAAAGACATCATCCAGGTGTTTGGTTTGGACACTTGGGTTGGTTCGCAGTGTCATTTTTCCCTGACACAGGAGACAGCGAAGTTCACTTTTAAGCATGACGTCTAGTGAGTTGTTAGATGTATGGACCTGAAACTTTTGGGGGAAATCTACCACTCAGTTTATTTGGATACTGTGAGGCCATGCTTGTATTGAAGTTGTAGGACCTTCTCTTACAGTGGCAAATTATAGGGACTTTCTTGTGCTTATACCTGGGGGCCTCATCAGGTTGGGCTAAGTAGGTTTTTAACATTTCTTCTAATTTGGTGATTATCCATCTTAACTATCAGAGTATCTTGGCTACAAGAACAGTTTTATTCATTTAATATGAACAATATAGTTATACTCTGTTATGAGAGGATTTCCTTTTAGCTTCCGGCCCCCACCCGCTTTTAAGTGTTCATTTACCCTTTTTTTCTCACCTCGAAAAGGGAGTTGGGCTAGACTAATCTGTTTCTTTATGCCTACCTAAAATAGTATACTTCCAAAAAATCTAAAATTTGGTTTCAAATTCAGCCAGGATAACTTGGCAGTTTAGCAGAAGGAATTTTTACTTGAAGTCAGAAAAACTTTTGGGCCTTGATTTCAATGGTGAATATGGTTTTGATCTGCACTATTTTATATGACTAGAACCCTACACTTTTAAGAACCATAGTACCCATCGCCTCAGTTGACTGTTTTGGTGCTATTTTAAGTGACCTTTGTAATTTGAACTCACCTTTAACCCACTAACATTTGTCCTCATCTCTGATCACCTTCCCAAAGATAGCTTTGTGACATGTTTCTTTAAGCCATTTTATTGTGCTTTCAGCCCCAGTTCTTCCTGCATGGGAATGTCGTATTTCTTAGGAAGGTGTTTAGCAATTCAGGTCTTGTTTTTGATGATTTTGGGAATTTATATTTCCTCAGCAGTTGGGAGATAAGGAGGTAAGATCTCCAAAGGATAAGCTGTATTTGGCATAGTTTGTCATGATTAATAATAGAACATTTAAAAGCCTTAATTAGAGACTATTTTGACTTTCCTGTCATATCTTATTTTTAAAAAGCGGATGTTTTCATAATGGGCTGAATTTATTAAATGAGTCGACTAGAAGCTCATCTTGATATAGTATAGATTATGTTAAGGATTTATTTCCAATTGTGGTTTTCATCTCTTGGTTTTTGGAAAAGGTTATTCTATAGTCCTATCCTAAGAATAGAAATAGTAGATTTTAACTTGTTCCCATTGTTTATTGTGTGAAAGATAAATCTAGAGGTGATTTGTTTTGCTACTCAAACTGTTTTTGAGCTTGCTACTGAGTTGTGCCAACTTGAAGATAAACTTAAAAATATTGGTCATTTTGTTTAAAAAACAGCTCATGTTTTAAGTATTGAAAGAGATTGCTTTGAATATGTAAACCAGGTTTGTGATTGAACTATAGGCAAATGGTTAGGAGTATAAAGAAAAGTTATTACAGGGTGGTATAGTTTTCTTTTTAATATGCAAAACCAGTTAAATGAATTAAACTCTGGGTAGAGGATAAAGCTACCTAGATAGCTACATCTTTCTGCTGACCGTGGTAAAGGGCATTCTTGAACATTACCACTTAAAACTAACTTTTCTCTTTAAGGGCTCCTGAAATTGTGCGAGCTGACTCCAAGTCAACCCTGACCCCACAGCATAAAGCATGCTGTGATGTCACAGCTACCATAGAACTCCAGGGTAGTGTTGAACTGGCCCATGTGGGCTCAGGTAAGTCCTGGCTTTTTTTTTAACCATTTGGCATTCTTTTCAAAGTTAGTTACTATTATGATTTTATGTCATAACAGAAAATAAGGCAAAACTTTGAAAACTGTGCCATATATGGGGGAAAAAAATAAGTCTGCTTTCTAAACATCTATAAGCCAGCTCCATATTTTAACCAACGGAGTTCCATAGTAGCTGTGAAGTCCCCAGTGAGTTGTGATTTGTGGCCTTAACATACAGGGGTTAGCAAAAGTAGGTTTGCAGTTGTTCATATGGAAAATACAGTACTTAAAAAAAATGAATACAAGAATAAACTGTTTCGCCTACTCACAACTGTAAACCCACTGTTGCCTACCATATGTTAAATTCTCCTGGTGCAGCTTACACAACAACTTTTTTTTTTTTATTAAGTTTATAGTTTGTAATATATAATGTAGTACTTATCATTTACACTCTGGTCTTCATGTTTTTAAAAGTATACTGACACCTTTATCTGTAGTTATGCACCACTGCCTAGTGAGTTGTGTAGGATTGCATTCGATCAGTTTTGAATGTGTGATGATACTGCAGGTTAGTTAGTAATCTCCCGAGTACCTCCAGTTGTCCTTTTTATTTGCCTTCATAGCGTGAGTGAGGAAGGGTGGATGGATCGTGCACAACCAGTTTTAGGACAACGATGCTTCCGTTACTCTAGCGGCATTGTGAGATGTCAGTTACCTAGAAAGCACGAGTACACCCTCTCCTCTTCTCCTGCTAGAACTTTTTTTGTTTTTCCAGGTCTCTTAAATTTTGAGATTTTACCATTGACATTTATTTGCTGTTTTTTGCCGCCTACCAGCTCTTCAACTTTCCTTTTATTCCCTAATATTAAAAAATAGTAGAAATGCAGTGTTATATGAAGAACTCAGAGACGTTTTGTAAGCTGTTTTGCATATAACCTGATGCCTCCATCCCCCTGACCCAAGTAGAAAACGTGTCATAGCTAAAACCAAATCATCGGAATGTGGGCCAAGTCCTTTTCAACGCCATGCGTACAGTGAGCACTCCTCTGTCAGGGAATTGTCTAAACTTTAATCAGTAGTTCTCCTTGAACAAGGTGAAATGAAGATACATCAAAATTGTGGACAGTTCAGTGATACTTCCATGAAATTTTATTTGCAGTAAATTTACTCATCTTTGTAGGTGAAAACTCACAGTAACTGAAGTATGAGCATTTAATTATAGTTAATTTAAAGAATGGAATTATATATATTCCCAGAACATTAGATAATAAAATGCTTTTCTTTTAAATATTACTTTGTGCCAATTAAATTTGTGTTTTTCATGTTCTGGGAAGTTTGGAGAATTGAATGCAGTGAATAATTGTATAGCATATCCAACTGTATATTGTATATATACACATACTACATAGATTGTATTTCTACTTTAGGTTAAAACTAAAAACTGTAAAAAAGGTGTAGTGACACTGCGTGCACCTGCAGAGAGAGCCTTGACAGGGATGGCACGAACTGTCGTCTTCACAAGGAAAGCGACATGTGCAGAAGGCACTGGCACAGGGCGTGCTCAGTTCTAAAGCAGACGGCATGGACTCACCAGTTCTCATCTGTTCACTGAAATGAGTTAAAGCGAAATCTTAGGGCTTGTTTGTTTGTTTGTTTGTTTGTTTTTAGAGAAAGGGGAAGGGAGGGAGAAATAAAGGGAGAAAAACATCAGTGTGAGAGAAACATCAATGGGTTGCTTTGCGCATGTGCCCTGCGGGATCCGGGACGAAACTTGGAACGCAGGCCTGTGCCTTGACCAAGAATTGAACGTGCGATGTTTTGTTTTTACAGGATGATGCCCAACCCACTTGGCTAGAGTTTAGTTTTTTTTTTTTATTTAAAAAAACATTTTATTTATTTTTTAGAGAGAGGGGAAGGGAAGGGATAAAGAGAGGGGAACATCAATGTGTGACAGATACGATGTGGGAGAGAAACATCAGTGTGTGGTTGCCTCTTGCAAACCTGTCACTGGGGACCTGGCCCGCAGTCCAGGACTGTGCCCTGACTGGGCGTTGAATCGGCGACCTTTTGGTTCACAGGCCAGCACGCAGTCCACTGAGCCACAGCAACCGGGGCTAGAGTTCTTTTGTGCGTGGATTTTTAACCATAGATTTTTTAAAATTTCAAGTCGTACTTTCAGTGTCTGTTCTTAAGGCTTACCCTTTTGAGAAGATTCATCACCTGTGTCTCATGCCACCCAAATTACAGTTTAGCTCTGATGACTTCTCCAGGACACCTGGCCGCAGGAAGATGTGTTGACAACGCCCTTTCTGTCCTGTAGGTTCCAGCTGTATTTATATTGAGGCATTTATTAATCTATACTGCTGTGAAAATAAATATACCTATATAAGGAGGCATTCTCATTTCATATCATGGATTCTTAACCTGAAAAATCTATGTGGCTGGGACAGAACCCAGATTTCCAGAAGGAGTTTTTGACCCAGAGGTAGAAAATGCTGGCCTTTTATGGCTTACGAATGTGCTGAAAAAGGGCTGTTTTGAGTTTAAGAATCACGGTTTTACTGTCTCTGTGTTTCTTGTATTGTTGCTGTGCGTGTCATGGGCATTCAGTGACACGGGAATTGGAACGATCATCGTAAAGCTGTTATGTTCAGTAACTGGGGGAAATTGTTGCATTGTACCAATTTCATACTCCAAGGAATAGCTGGATCTTGGTTATCTAATTCCAAATTCAAGATAGCAATTAAAAACAATTAAAAAATACACTGAGAATTATTTTTAGTTGGTGGCAGTATTTTACCCAACAAATTTTTACTGATGTAACTTAGGAAACACTTAAACTTATTTGGTTTTCCTACAGTCTTGGTATTTTGTTTTGTTTTTAACCACTATTTGTGGTACATTTGAAGTTCACCAGCACCTTTTTTGTTGTTGTTGTTTGGCAAGGCTATTTGTTTATTATCTATAGATGTACTCTGCTGTTTAGAAAATAGGATTACTGCCTTCACCGGACGTTAATGTGTGCTAAGGTTAATAACGTACTTCAGTGGGAATGGAAAGTTACTTATGGACATGGAAGAGGTGGTATTTGTTTTATCTCTTCAACCCCAGCTGCTTTGTAGTGTTTTGTTATAGCACATTTTTGTTCAAAATCATCTGGTTCAAGTTTTACTATATTAATAATTCTTAATGGGTGTAAAAAAGACTTGTCTGTGAGAGATTATGAAATCAAAATATTGCTTTCACTTACCATTGAAAATGGTTTTAATTGCTCTAAATTATTTCAAAGCTACCGCAGTGTGGAAGGCCCCACATTTGTTTTGACTGAGGTTTAAGAACGCAGCGCCAAGGGCAAAAGCGCCCAGTACCGTGGGAAGCACGTCTCTGTCTCCTTGGTTTCTGCAGAAGCAGGACCAGCACAGGAGTTTAGTGTCTTCTGTGAAGTCTAGTTTCTCATACTTGGTTGCCAGTCTCTGATCCAGTTGCTATTCTGGTAATGTCTCTGACCCCATGACAGCCCGGAGCCAGCGTGGAGGCAAAGGTAAGTGCGGTGCCTAACAAGGCAGGCTCATTCTGGAAAGAAATTACAGGGCGGGGCACACTAATTTTACTCATATTCTTTAGGACGTTCGACTGATGCCCCAGGACCCAGGAAGCACAGAGAAACATACAGAGTTTAGAGTAAATGCTACAGGTTTATACTTTTGGAAGAAAAACAGAATTAAACTCTTTCCTATCTCGATGCTTGTTTCAGGGGTTGTGGAAGGTGACTTAGCTGCTGTGGAAGCGTACAAGTCATCAGGAGGGGACATCGCCCGGCAGCTCACTGCAGATGAGGTGCGCTTGCTGAACCGCCCCTCTGCGTTTGACGTGGGCTACACGCTGGTGCACCTGGCCATCCGCTTCCAGAGGCAGGACATGCTGGCGATCCTGCTCACGGAGGTGGGTGTGTCCTGGTGTGCGTGCTTTCACGGGGCAGAAATGTGTTCTTCCCCTTTAGTTTTGATGTTACAGTGTTTCTCCAAGCAGTTCTTAAATGCCCTAGATTCTTTCCTCCCCTTGAAAAAAATTCTGTTAAATTTAAAAGACTGCAGGAGTACATAATCTTTAAGGGTATATGCTTTTAAAATAGGACATTCTGCCACAATATTTTAATCATGTTTGACTTAAAAAAAAAAACAAACTGGATGTATCTGTTATTCATTCATTCCACTAACAGCTGCCGAGTATCCCCTGTGTGCTAGGCACTGTGCTAAAAAGAGATGGGACTCTGAAGACATCAACTCCTCCCTCAGTGATTGCCAGGAAAGCAGAGAAATAAACAGAGGGTCGGGTACAGCCTGTGCTCTCCTAGACGTCAGTGCCAGGGGCCGGGGCAGTACTTGAGAACGTGTTTTGAGACACCGTACACTCTTACCTAGAGCAGGCAGCATTTTAGTTAATAATCTGAAGAAGGAGTAAAGATTTGGTCTCATAAAGTGGGTGGGGCTGGGGGAGTGGAGGAAACCATTTATTCAGAGGCCGGGGTGGTGCTACTGGGGGCGAATTCAAGAACCTGCGGATAACAGCGTGGCTGTGGTAGTGACTGAGAACTGAGGGGGGGAGTGTGAGAGAGGAGCGGGGGCAGATGTGACCATCCGGGCCACGGATTGAGGAGATTATTCCGAGGACAGTAAAAGGGCTTTGAACAGTGTCCAGCAGAGGCACAGGGAAGTGACAGGATGAGACTGTGTGCGGCCTGCCGCGGATTGGAGAGTGGCAGGCTGGTGAGGAGAACCGGCACGGCGCTGCTGGCAGTGGGCCTGCAGAGAGGAAGCGGGCTGGGCCGAGAGCGATGGGGGTGCCCTGCCGGCAGGGCTGGGGGCCAGAGGGAGGGCGTAGTAAGACATGGGTGGGAGTCGATCCTGAGGTTTCTGGCTTAGATAACTAGGTGGGTGTTTAAAATGGTAGAGGCTGCAAAGGAATTATTCAGGATACAGCTGTATTGCCCGGGCGATTAAAAACGACAACAATAGGGTAAAATTGCAGTCGGCTCGGCTGTGGCTTCAGATGTCAGTATACATTTTCTGTGTATGCCTGTGCATATTGATTTATTTAAATGTGCCAATATTTGGGAACCATTACGCACAAAGCATTTCAGGGGCTTAGGAAACTGGAAGATGAGATGAAAGCATGACTGATGGGCTCGTTGCTGTGTTTAGCTTGGTAAGATTCCCGGGAAGCCAGGGCACCTGAGAGACGGCAAGGAAGGGGCAGGCTTACTGAGTGTTAGGGAGGAGGAGACAGCTCGAGAGAGAGCCATGTGATTCGAGGGGCCCGAGTTCTGGAACAGGATGGAACAGTTACGGGTAGCTTCTGTGGTGTGTGAGGCCTGGCTGTAATTCGTGTGGTGTTGCCCAGTTGTGTTGTGTGTGGGAAGGGTGGCACGTGGCGTTACAGTTGCTGGTGGTGGCAAGAAACAGGACAGGGAAGGCAGCTGTGATCAAGGTGCAAGTCTTTAGGGAATGGCAGGTTCCCCTCAGGTGGGTAGGGGACTGCGAAATGTCCTGGAGGGGCTGGCGTAAGTCAGTAGCCTCCTAAGAGCAGTCTGGGGTGCAGCCGTGGCAGGGCAGTAGAGCCCTAGTGACTTATTGCTGTTCAACAGATCACCTCAAAACTCAGCATCTTACAATAACAAACACCTGTTAGTTCACAGCTTCTGAGTTTAAGGAGTCCGGGAGCAGTGTAGCTAAGTGGTTTTGGCTGAAGGTCTCAGGAGGTGGCAGGCAGGCTACTGGCTGCATCTGTCAGAAGGCTAGACGGGCTGGAGGGTCTGGTCCCGAGCGTTTGGCAGGAGCCCGCAGACTCACGTCTCTAGGCCTTCCGCATAGGCTGCCTTTAAAGTGGCGGCTGGCTTCACCGAGAACATGTGATCTAAGAGGAGGGAGAGAAGGGCGTGGGAGTGATCCAGGTGGAAGTAGCAGTTAATACAAAATGTAAATGAGGAAGTGACATACCCTCACTTTTGCCCTGTTCTGTGGGATGCATAGACCGACCCTGGTACAATATGGGAGAGGTGTAAGGGGGGATGGTTCCAGGGAAGGAACAAAATCAGTAATGGACCTTAGTCTCCCTGAAGTAGGTACTAGACAGGACAGACTTGAAGGGGCTGGTCAGGAGCCTGGAAGGAGAGACCCTGAGTCTGGCTTAAAGGCCGTGTCTGCAGAGAGAGTGCAGAGCCAAGTGCTCTGGGGATGGGAGGAGGAGAGCGCTATGGGGTGGGGCGGGACGGGGGGGTGGTGTGTGTGTCTAGGGCAGGGGTTCTAGACCAGGAACACTGTTGGCTGGTAGTCTGGTGGAACCTATGGATTCCTTTCAAAATATTTTTAAATGAATAAAATAAAAATAAATAGGATTGCAAAGGAAAGCAGTTATAGTTGATCCTTGAACAGCATGGGGGGTTAAGGATGCTGACACCATCCCTCTGTGCAATTGAAAACCTAAGCATAACTTTGACTCCCCTAAGACATAACTACTTCCCGTAACATAAACAGTTCGTTAACACATTCTGTACGTAATGTGTGTCATACGGAGTGTTCTTACAATAAAGTAAGCTGGAGGAAAGAAAACCTTACTACAGAAATCAAAAGGAAGAGAGAATAAGTACATTTACGGCACTTATTGAAAAAAGCCTACATAGAGGTGGACCCGTGTTGTTCAAGGGCCAGCTGTGTATTGAAATATACAGGGTCCAACAGAAGCAGTGCCACTGAGTGTGGTCAGTAGGGCATGTGACTGTCTCTCACAGTGCACAGCAGTCTGAACATTTCACCTAAAATGTCCTGTGGTGTGCTTGAGTGTGATGTTATGTTACAGAATTACATACTTAGGATTTTGTAATAAAAGGTATAGATTACCAGCTCCTAAAAAGGGGACCTGTTTTGTGCCGGACCCTGTAGTTACCAAAACTTAAATCTGTGATATATAAGGAAATGAAATATAGATAAGAGGTTAGTAAAAATGAAGGATTTAGATTTAATTGAAATTACTGTTCAAGTTCATGGCCCCTGCTCAATTTAACAGGGCCTAAGTTAAGAACTACTGGCCTAAGGAGATGGTTGAAAGTCATAAGGTTAAAAAGAGCAGGAGATGAGAGGCAGGCCTCGGGGACATGTCCTGCTTAAGGACAGCAGTGGAAGGAGGGATGCTTGGAGGCTGTTCGCCCCCTGTAAGGTTTCTCTAGGAGTGCTCGCAATATTGGGGTTTCAGTCCAAGTTGTTTCTGGAAAAATTTTGTCAGGTTTTTGGAAAGGTGCTGAGGGTTAACAGACTGAAATAGCTCATTTTGAATTTACTTTTGAGATCCATTTAAACACTGGTGTGAAGTAGACAATTATATTGTGAAAATATTTAATATTTGGTTTTCTGTAATTTGAGTGTCTTAAAGATTGGGTTCATAGACTTAAGATGTAGCGAGAATCTTATTGTTACTGGTATCCTTTCCAGTAAAGCTCAGTGGAACTGGGTTTCATGTAGGAGTTTTTAGAATGATATTTCTGATGATTGTGTTGGGTATGCAGGGTTTTTTGAAGCTGTTTACTTACCTTAACAGCAATTACAGTTAAGTTATCCACATATGTTACGTATGTGACATTATATGTAAACCTTACTCTTTGAGCACTTGTTGGAAGATCTGCAGAAGCCCCCTCATGACGGGAAGCCTCCCTTCTGGAAGGTCATCTTGGTAGTGGCTACACAGCCTGTAGGGACAGCAGAGAACAAAACTAACTGGCTCACTCAGGGGTCACACCAGACTCCTTTCCTCTCAACTAGATACTCTCACCTTTGATTTCAGAATTCTCTGTACACAGGTGTCTCGAGCTCCACAGAAGGGATACAACTTAAATGTAAAATAATACCTTGGCACATTTGTTGCCGTTCATCACTTCGAAAGGAGAGGAAAGGTCTAGCCACCCCCTTGCCCAGAGGCTCTTCCTGGTAGTCACTGCGCCAGTGCTTGCATTTCATTCCTCATGGTCTGGACTTGAGGGGCTTGTCTGTTCTGCACTGGGGGAGGCCTAATGCTCTGTTAAAAATCCAGAATTATAAAAAATTGGGGAGGGATTTGAAGTCAGCAGGAACTAACCCTTTAAAAATATCATGTTTTCTCATTCCAGGCCAGCGTACTTGAAATATTCTTAACAGAGCAGGAGAGTAGTGTTTGCACTTTGTTTTTTCCGTGAGCTGGAATTCCCTGTTTTTTAAGACTTTTTTTCCCCCGGGGTGCAAGATGGTTAGTCTTGTTTATTATTTAGGTTATTTACTGGTCTCCCTCCCCCTCCCGTGGTGAGCCCTTGGGAACCAAGACCATTTTACGTAAGTTTTCATGTGCATGATGGGAATAAGTTCTTAGGTAGAATTACTGCGTCAGAGGGTAAAATGGCTGTTTTCCGGGAATGTTGTACTGATACATACTTCCGCTGGTAAGGAGATAGTACCCAGTGTCTGATATATTTTAAAATTCACCACCTCGAGTTAATGGGAAATTGTAATTTCTTTTAAATACTTCTGTTTTCTGCTTGTGTTGATAATGAGTGAGATGTAGAGGACCTTTTCTTTTGTATTTAAGGTGTCCCAACAAGCAGCAAAGTGCATTCCAGCCATGGTGTGTCCTGAACTGACGGAGCAGATCCGACGGGAGATAGCTGCCTCCCTTCATCAGCGAAAGGGGGACTTTGCTTGCTATTTCCTAACTGACCTTGTAACATTTACATTGCCAGCAGGTAACTCCCAATTTCAGTGTGAGAAATTCCCACTTACTATAATTATTTTTTATACCTAGTGAAAATGTTTCAGTTAGAAAGCAGATAACTCAGGTATTGTATGTGCATCTTAAATCACTTGACTATTCTATTTATACTGGAAGTGACCAGTTGTAAGAGCTGTTTATTATTCTTGGTGAGCCTGGGAGGAAGACCGCAGCTGCTAATTGACTTCTTTGTGGGCCTCAGATATTTAAAAAAGCCTGTCTAAGCCATTTATTTTTCCCCTTGGCTTTATTTTAAAATACTGCCAGTCTGCTTTTTTTCTTTTCATGCCTATTATTTTGAAATTAGGAAGCTATTGGTTATCTGGCATATGGAGACAGTTTTAGAATGTGGGCTTTTGATGGGTAAAATCAAATTGTTTGAATCAGGTACTGGCATTCTTTTGAAAGTATCATTACTTTCTTTACTCATTACATTGATATCTGCTGTATTTGTGAAGCAACTTTTCATTTTCAATTCAGTGATAATTGGGAAATGTCTTAGATGGTTTTTGTTAGATGGCTTTGTATAAATGCACCAAATACCAACATTTCTAAAATAAATCTTCCATCTTGGTTGTGGGTGTTTTGAGCTTTTATGTTCAGACATGAACAAGAGCATTTGCAAACAGTAGGAGATAATAACTAAGCCTTTCAGAATCAGACAGATTTCATTTGAAACTCTCTGTATATGGGACAGCGGTGGGCAAAAGTAGGTTTCCAGTTGTGAATATGAGAAACAGTTTATTCTTGTATTACTTCCTGGTTAATTATTGTGTTATTTGTCTTATTATTTTATATCCTTACCATTTATCTTTTAGGTAATCATGGCTGGTAATTTAATCTACTTTTGCCCATCCCCTGTATTTTTTTACCCTAAGTGATGATTAGATTTTTATTTTGCATTGAAAATAGCTTAAATATTAAAAAAACTTTTTTTAAAGGATAACGGTTTTTATTCAAATAGTAAATTGAGTAGAGTATGGGGAATAGAATGTAGAGAATTCGAAGAAGATGACAGTAACAGATCTGTGTGCCTCAGTTAATGGTTTATTAACTTTTATAAGATTTTAAAGTCTGAAAGTAACAAGACTGAGCAGAGGTTGAGAGTGGGAAGAGAGCAGATGAAAATTTGCATGTAATTAATTATTATTGTTTTAACTTTAATATTAGATAACCTGTTTTTTTGTCCTTTTAGTTCATCTTTATTGAAGTATAATTGACATAAAATTATCAGCTATTTAAAATGTACATCATGGTGATGTGATGTGAGACATAAGATCTTTTAAGACACTTTTTTTCTTTTTTAGATATTGAAGACTTGCCTCCAACAGTCCAAGAAAAATTGTTTGATGAGGTGCTTGACAGAGATGTTCAAAAAGGTATGCATGGAATTAATGAGTATAATTTACCTTTCATTGATTTCAGTGAACTTCTCACTTTGTTTTGTAGTAGTTTACTTTGGTTTGGAGTAGTTTAGTGTATGGTCAGCACGTTTTATTTTTACTTTAAATTAGCAATGTAAAGTCCTCAAGAACAGTGTATTGTGCTGTTAAAAATGCTCACTCTGTTAATCGTATTTTAAGAAAACTGGGGAAAAATGCACATTCACAGCTCATAACTGATAGAGTGAGCAAATAAAAGTATAAAAGTTTTTAAACTGATTTTCTGCTTCCAATTCCAGACTCAGTATACTTCCATATTAAACATTTTTAAGAAAATAAATTGTAAAGAATTTAGAAGTTGAGTAAATTGTTCTACAGCCCCATGCTGTGCCAGCTATTCAAGAGGTTCATATTCAGTCGGCAGGTTTATTTAGGTGCTTATTAGTCGATTACATATACACCTCCCAACTTCTAGAGAATAGATTCTTTTCCCCATTGAATTGTTCTTGATTGCATAGGTGTGAAAATGAACATGCTGTTTGAATTCCTTATGTAGAGTTAGAAGAAGAATCTCCAATTATAAACTGGTCCTTGGAATTGGCTACGCGCTTGGATAGTCGACTCTATGCACTTTGGAACCGGACCGCAGGAGACTGCCTACTCGACTCAGTGCTGCAAGCTACCTGGGGCATTTACGACAAGGACTCGGTGCTTCGGAAAGCCCTGCATGACAGCCTGCACGACTGTTCTCATTGGTGAGCTGGCGTCCTGGCTGGTTTCAGTCCGGGGTGCTCTTGGCTGAGTTCATTCCTAGCAGCGGTGGGACACTTTGTGTGTGTTACGCTTTCCGTGGGAGTTAGGGAAGGAAAGCTTTGATTTTGGACACGGAGACCCTTCGGCCGTCTCAGGGGTTTTTATACCTTTTGGCTGAGCTTTTTTTGGTACCTTTTTGCTGACTGTGAAAGTCACAGTTCTGAGCCGAGGTTGAGAGTGTGGGAAGAGAACAGATAAAAATTTGCATGTAATTATTATTGTTTTAACTTGAATACCTGATAGCCTTTTTTTCTCTTTGTGTTCTTTTATTTCATCTTTTCTTCAGGTAATAAAGTAGAAATATTTGAAGTAGTAGTAGTATCCTCAGAAATTAATGAGGTCTTTACTCCTTTTTTTTTTTTAAACATTATGTCAAGCCTCTTTGTGGTTCATTCTAAGTACCAGCTCCAAACATGGCATGTATGTCCAGGGTTGCAGCAAGAAACAGACAACATAAGCATATTGGGTAAATTGAGGAGTCTTTTTCTTTTTTTCTTTAAATCCTCACCCGAGGACATGCTTCTTGATTTTTTTGTTTTTTAAGAGAGAGGGAGAGAAACCTCGATGTGAATGAGAAATATCGATTGGTTGCCTCTTGCATCTGTACGACTGGGGATGGAACTCGCAACCCAGGCCTGTGCCCTGACTGGGATCGGCCGGGGCTTTGCTCATATTTTAGAGTACTTAGGATTTCATATTTTTATTCAACTCTTAAGAGATTAGTTGACATGATACTGCAATTTCTTTTTCTCCCTGAGACATAGGTAATTTTAAGACCACATTTTCTTTATTTCTAAGTACAGCATCTAATCAAATACACGGCCAGTCTTGAACTCTAAATTCACCCACTGAAGGATCAGTCACTGGAAACGGTGCTTGTTTGTGAATCAGTAGTTTGGTTTTTACATTTATTTGACTTAATGCTGTTTTCTTGGCTTTGAATATAATTGTCATTTAGTTATATTATAAATGAGAAAATTGAGGCTGAAAGAGGCTAAATTAAACAGCTCATTGTTGAAGTTAGTACACATTTTTAAATTACTTCTGCTATTTACTGTTTTCCCTACATTAATATCAAAATGTGCTTTTTATTCCCTTCTTACACCTAATCGCAAGCTTCCACAATAATGATAATGGCCTGCTCCAAATAACTTTATTGCCCTCGTATCTTTATATACCCTTGGAGCACTTACTAGTTGTAAATTTTTTTGTCAGTATTTAGGGATTACATGAAGTCCGTTAGACTATACACTCCATGAGAGATTTTGTTGTCTTTCATTGTGGAAGCTTTAATGCCTACAATAGCCTGACGAGTAATAAGTATGCAGCAAGTACTTACTGAATGCAAGTACTCCCTGGGATTTAAAAATAAGAGCGCTATAGTTACTTTCTTGAGAGCTAAATTATAGATCAAAGCATAATGCGATATAGTAAAAATTTGTGGACACCTGAACCACCCCCCCTGCCCCCCCCAAAAAGCTCCCTGGCTGGCAAGCCTAAATGGTAATAACCTTATTGGATGTATAACATAGTTAAAAAAAGAATATATTCTTCAGAATAGATGGTTTTTATTTTACTTTCACTTACTTCTTTGCTGTTCTTTATGTAGATCAAAGTTTCTGACACATACACACAAACACACGCACACATACATATATATAAAATCTCTAAAGAACTCTCGACATCTCTTGAGAGGCGGGTCTGTGGCAGTATATTCTTTCAGTTCTTGTCTGAGAAAGTCTTTGGCTCTCCTTCACTTCTGAAGGATAATTTCACAGGGCACAGAATTCTAGGTTGGAGTTTTTTCTTCTGAACTTTAAAAATATTTCATTCCATTTTCTTCTTGCTTGCATGATTTCTGAGAAGGAATCAGAAGAAATTCTTCGTTGTCCCTGTGATAGTGGTTTGTGGGCACTGCGGTTTCACAGGTCTGCCTTGCGGGTTTCGTTAATGTGACTCTGCCCCAGGAAGCTGGGTCCATTCGTGATTTTTTCTTTATCTTTGATTTTCTGTACTTTGAATATGACGTGTCTAGATATAGTTTTGCTGATACTTTTCTCCCCCTTGGTGTTTTTTTAGCTTCTTGGGTCTGTAGTATGTTCTGATATGAATTTGGGGAAATTCCCAGTTTTTATCTCAAATATTTCTTCTGTTATTTTTTCTCTCTTTTTTCCTTCTTCTGTTATTGCCATCATGTTGCATGTTACACTTTCTGTAGTTGTACCACAGTCTTTTGAAATTCTCTTTTCTTTTTTCCACCTGCATTCTCTCTCTTTTCAGTTTTGGAAGTTTCCGTTGTCCTGTCCTCGAGCGCAGGGATTCTTTCCTCAGCTGTGTTCAGTCTGCTAACGAGCACGTCTGGGGCATTCTTTGTTTCTGTTACAGTGTTCTTGGTCCCTAGCGTTTCTTCTTGGTTCTTTGTTAGGATTGTCCTCTGTTTACTGACATTGCCTATCTGTTCCTGCATGGCGTCTACATTATCCATGGGATCCTTTGGCATATTAATCATAGTTTTAAATTTTAAAAGTAAAATTTTAAAGCATTACTGCTGTGTTTTTATCTAAGAATTTTATAGTTTTAGCTTTTACATTCATGGTCTGTAATCCATTTTGAGCTAATTTTTACTTAAGGTGTGAGGTAATAAAGATCTAATAAAATCAGTTTTGCACGTCGCTGTCTGTCTCAGTACCATTTATTGAAGAGACTGTTGTTTCCCCCATTCATTTGCCCTGGTACTTTTGTTGAAAATTAATTTGACCATAAAAGTAAAGGTTTCTTTCTGGACTTTTTTTTTCTTGTTGATCTGTATGTCTATTTTTAGTCAACATCAGACTATCTTGATGATTCGTAGCTTTGTGGTTACGTTTAAAAATGAGGATGTAATAAGTCTTTCAACTTTATACTTACTTTTTCCAAGATTCTTTTTGCTATTCCAAATCCTTTGGATTTCCATATAAATTTTAGGATCCATACTCATTTCTGTGAAAAGTCCTCTGGGATATTGGCAGAGCTTGTACTAAACCTGTAGGCTAAGTGGGGAGAGTATTGCCAGGTGGATAATAGTGAGTCTTGTAGTCCACGAACATGGAATTGATTCTGCGTGTTAAACCAGTTTGTCACGTGTTCCTGGATTTGGTTTGGTTTTCTGTTCTTAATGAACCAGGAAGTCTCAGAGTCCAGGTCTTCGTGTGGTGGGCGTGAGTGTTTGAACATGATGATTTGACCGTGCTTATTTTTAAAGTGTATCTTTGAACTTCCTTGTTCTGTAGTCTTTGAGGAGTTCTGAGTACTCTTACCATCATTTAATTCCTGGCAGACTCAGGGATCTTTTTTATAAAATTATTCTAGGCCCTAACCAAGAAACTTTTAATAGTGCTCATCTTTCTGTTTATAACAACTTTCTTTTCTTTCTTTCTTTTTATTTTTTTTTTGTGGTAGTAGTTGATTTCTAGCTGACATTCAGTTTTGGATGGCAGAAAATGTAAATGGCTCATATAGTTTCTTTCTGATTTCCTCAGAAAGTTAGTTTCTGCGGGGAAGAATATTCATTTTAAACTTTCCATTTTCATATATGTGCTTAGAATAAGTTGGTTGTGGTCATTTCCATTTATAAACACTCTGCTGAAATTTGCAGAATTACATAGGGAAAAAAGGGAACAGAAAAGAATTCAGTGAAACCAGTGGATTCTATGCAGCTACATCATTGGCGAGAACCGCCTCTGGTTTTGGTGCTCACTCTGCCTAACCTGCTGTCACTCTGTGTTTATTCTGTTGTTATTTACTAAACTTCTCCATCTGGAGCTCAAATTCAAGGTGTGTAAAATCCAACTCCCACAAACTCGGTACCTTCCACAGACTTTCTTTTCTCTGTTAATGGCAACTTCATCATTTAGGCACAGCCGTTCCAAAAACTTCGCAGTCATCTTTGATCCCTTTCTTTCCCTCTTACCCCATCCAGTCCACCTGTGGATCCTGTGAGCTCAAACTTCAACATATATCCTAATTACCTTATTTCTTGTTACTCTGCTGCTGCGAGCTTAGTGCTAGGCACTGTCCTATTTCTCTCTTATTGTAATAGCCTGTTCCCTCTTTCCATCCCTTGTTGCCTACACACTGTTTCCATGACAGCAGCCCAGGTCATCTTGTCAAAGTACATGTCTGACCATGCTGTGACCACTTTCAGTGCTTTGTGATGCTTCTCCTTGAACTTGGTGTGGCTTTGTTGGCTGGAGCATTGTCTCAGACTCAGGGGTCGTGGGCTTGATCATTGGTTGGCGTGTGTACAAACAGGCAGCTGATTGATGTTTCTCACATTGCTGTTTCTCTCTCCCTCTCTCTGTCCGTCCCTCAGACAGTGAAATGCCCACCAAAGCCGTGAAAAATGTCCTCTGGTGAGGATAAAAATCAGTGTATTTTGTCATTGGTGCATTCAAGCATACTTTTGTGTTTCTTAGGTATTTTAAAAGAATGATATCTATATTTTATTTTTAAAACATTTGAAACTTAGATTCCTGATTTAAAAAGTCTTGATTACCTGGAGTAGAAAACCATTCAATATTTTTCTAATCGGCTGAGTTAAGCCTCTGTGAACAGTTACTTTTTGCGGAGCCCTCCATTAAGTAACTGTAAAGAAACTTGTCACACTACCACATTCAACTTTTCTTTGTGCTTGAACTTTTCAACAGTAGCAACAGATTTTCCCCTTTTACTTTTTTTTTTTTTTTACCTAGAATTCAAATACATAAAAGTAAAGTAACCAGGATTTTTAATTCTTTATGAGAGAGAGATGATGTTACAGATTAAATGTCTGTCTTTACTTCAGAGGTCTTGGCTGGATTGTTTTGTAAGATAGTGAATCACAAATTTGAGCGTAATTATATCTGGTTTTGCTTAATTTTATATTTGATATAAAGAACAGTAATTTTGCTTTTATTCAGTCTACCAAATGACCCAGTTTGATTTTCAGTCTTCATAATTTATTAGGCTGAAGTATGTAGCGGTTTTTAGTATAAAGGAGGAACTGATTTTGCAGGTAACAGAGAAGTGATATTACTTACTGTAAGAAATCTCTAGGAAGGGACTCGACTGATCTCAGGAGCACACGGGCTCTCCCCAGGCTGCTCGTCATGTGGTGACTTGGTGGTGAGCGCTGCACATCAGTGGAGAGACTGATTGTGTCCAGCCTCTCAGATGATCTTGAGTGGGTTTTTTTTAATTTGTAGACTAAGAGTAGATGAAATGAACTGTTTTCATCACTGGTGTTTGGAGTTTTGATGACAGTTTGGTGGGCGGTTAACCAAATTAAGTCTCAGGACATGTGCAAGGTGGCTGCTAGCAGAGTAGAAACATCTTTAATTTGAAAAATATATTGTAAGCCAGGTAAAAATAGTGAATTAATCTTTGAACATGAGTTGCTTAAAGGCTACATTAAATAAGTGATTGGAAAATTGAATGTTTATGGAAGGCTTATTTTTTTACTGTCTTGTTTTTTGTTTTAGGTTTTATACACGTTGGAAAGATTGGGAATCATGGTATTCTCAGAGCTTTGGTTTACATTTTTCCTTGAGGGAAGAACAGTGGCAAGAAGACTGGGCATTTATACTCTCTCTTGCTAGTCAGGTAAGACCGCTTCAAGGCTTGCTGCTTGTTTACAGAAGTTAGGCCCCGGGGTCTGAATCCCTGGATTTACATGGGCAAACCAGTTTGGGTTCCAGTTGTGACTGCTGTTTAGTAACTATATGTGACCGTAGCGAGTCCTCACTACAGAACAGGGAGAGCATGTTTCTTACTAAGTGATAGAAATGTCAGAACGAACGTTGTCCTTCGGAAGGGCCGTGTGGGTGATACTTAGACGGGTTACCGACGTGGAGGCAGTCACATAAACCCCCCTGCTGTCTGAGTCTCTTCGCCTGAGGCCGGCGTTTGACCAGCTCGTTTGCTTTCCGAGTTTGGAGAGTGAAGGGCGCCTGTGCGTAGACTGCAGATTTCTTGTAGTTATTTTGAACCTTGGGTATTTGAGGAATCAAAACACTTACGTAGCTTGATATTATTTTTAAAAAAATGCATTGAGATAGTGTGCCGAAGGAGGGTGACATTGTGTTTTACACGTTTTCCAGCGTGCAGTAATGTTTTAAAGAGAAATTACTTTCTTTTATTTTGTTCTGTGTAGCCTGGAGCAAGTTTGGAACAGACACACATTTTTGTACTTGCACATATTCTTAGACGACCAATTATAGTTTATGGAGTAAAGTATTATAAAAGTTTCCGGGGAGAAACTTTGGGATATACTCGGTTTCAAGGTAAGCCATGCACCAAGAGCATATGTGAAGCCTTTTGTTTGTGGGCATAGTGCAGTTTGCAGCCACGTCCTGAAAACCGGATTGTGATTTCCTCCCCTCTCTCCAGGTGTGTATTTGCCTTTGTTGTGGGAACAGAGTTTTTGTTGGAAAAGTCCAATTGCTCTGGGCTATACGAGAGGCCATTTCTCTGCCTTGGTTGCCATGGAAAATGACGGCTATGGCAACCGAGGTGCTGGTGCTAACCTGAACACCGACGACGATGTCACCATCACTTTCCTGCCTCTGGTTGACAGCGAAAGGAAGTTACTCCACGTGCACTTTCTTTCTGCTCAGGAGGTAAGTGTGTTTCTTCTGTTAAATACTCAGGTAGTAATGCTGTACCGGAACCAAGTGCAGGGGTACACATTAAATTTTGGAATATGGTTATAGTAGTTGTCACTTCTGAGACACTGGTCAGAGCTGCAGTGCAGAATGGGTTGCAGCAGTGAGGTGAAGAGAAAAGTCCCTCCCCTCGGGTGGTGGTGAGTGCTGAGAAGAGAAAGTAAAAAGCAGGGTGAGGGGACAGGGAGATATAAATGGGACAGGGGTTTGCGGTTTAACTAAGGTGGCAAGGGTTGCATCACTGGGGAAGTGACACCCGAGTTGAGCGCTGAGAGAGCAGTGACTCCTGCGGAATCTGGAGGGGGCCGGGCAAGGAGGGCTGAGGCTGCGGTGTGGGGTTTGCGTGGCCTTTCGAAGCTCTTGCCCTGTACTCTGGGGGCGGGGTGCCCACAGCCTATGTGAGTGCCGGCTGCTTGGGTGAGACTGGGTGCCAGGGCGGTGCTGGGAACAGGACACCAGGTTGCAGATCCAGGGAGGAGAAGGTGAGAAGTGTGAAAGAACATCTCAGAAACCCATATTCTTATAAAATTATCATTCTTTTATTTAATATGCTAGTAATTATTATAAAACTTTTATAATGACATTAAGAAAGATTCATAGACCATAATTCTTGTAATTTCAGCCTGTAGGTAATTTACTGAGTGAACTTACCTTGTATGTTTGAAGCTGCGACTTTCGTTATGTTAGCCTTTGCAGGGTTAGCTCGTCAGACGTTTGTTTTCTGCTCGTAGACAGATGACTGCCAGCTCATTTTCCCTCGAGGTTTCTGAGTGGATGTCCCAGTCGATTGACGTCTGAGTGTGACCACAGGAAGCTGGGTTTTCATTATCAGGTGGAGGAGCGGCTGAGACCGCGCTAAACCAGCTGGTTGCCTGGGCTTTTTTATTCGTGGTCACGCCGGAAATGTTTACTCTGAAGTCTCTGATCTGCTGTATTTTTCCCACTTTTCTTCCCATTCCTCGAAAAGCTGGGCAACGAGGAGCAGCAGGAGAAACTGCTCAGGGAGTGGCTCGACTGCTGCGTGACGGAGGGCGGTGTGCTGGTTGCCATGCAGAAGAGCTCTCGGCGACGGAACCACCCCCTGGTTACACACATGGTGGAAAAGTGGCTTGACCGCTACCGACAGATCCGGCCTTGTACATCTCTGTCTGATGGAGAGGAGGATGACGATGATGAAGATGAATGAAAAAAATCAACAAGCAGAAGACCAAGGCATCAGCTCTGTAGTGACCCCAAAGTTAGTGCGGTGTTCCAAGCGGCGTGCATGGCATGGAGCAAGCAAACCTGGCCGGACCTGCTCGGAGGGGTTTTCTGATCCACACCCAGCGGAGGCGGCGCACCTGCCGAGTGAGGACGCCGAGAACCTCGTTTGGACTACAGTCTGTAAAAAATGGATTTCACTAAGACAGCACTCTTCCTTTCAAATCGTAAATCTGTCTATAAATGTAACGCATGTGGTTGTGCAAGAAGTTGTGTAATAGGAAAAGTTGTACCAGCATCTTCACATTATTGAGAAGTTTTTTCAGCATGGGCACCTCCAGAAGCACACGGCAGATGACTCTGTCCCTTTGAGATGTGTCTTTTTAGTAGAACCTGGTATTCTGCTGGCATCTTCGAAGATCCATTTTACGTTAAGTCTCACTAGAGCTCTTTAGGGATTTGGAAACTTTTTGTACAAATTGTCCACAGGAAAACGTAAAAATAAAAACAAGCTTATTTTATTAATAATTTAGTTCCTGTTGTGCCCAATAAAATCAAATCTTTAAGGAACAAACAAGGAAAGTAAGAATTTTTTTATTGAGTGAACTTTATATAGATATTGCTCCCTTGTTCTGGTTCCTTTTTTTCTTTTTTCTCCTTTTTAAATTTCTGATACGCCCCCTTTCAGTATGTAGGTATTTGTTTGTTTGGAAGAATGCCCTGGAAACGAGGGTTCTTCTGCCAGACTCCGGCAGCGGCCTCCCGGCGAGCAGGCCCTCCCTGGGGGCACGGGAGGGGCGTGCTGGGGCAGAGCGGGCTGTGCGGCTCCGGCTCGCTGGACCCCGGCGACAGCGCTGCTCTTCCCGACTGCCCGGCAGTGGCGCCTGGGAGCCCTCCTGTTCCATCGCCGACTCCGCTTTAAGCGAACCGTTAGAAAGGCCCGCCTTTGTTGGGCTCACTGGGGACGCCAGTTCAGTACAGAATAAAGATTTAAAAATGCAGCAAAGTGGTAAATGCATTGCGTTAGTGGATTTCTCAGTGAGTAGTCTGACAGTTTTTGCATGTTGGTTAATTGTGGCCATCCTTATTTAACGTTAAAACGATAACCTTAGGGAGAAAAACTTTTTATAAGAAGTATCATTTGACCACTTCAGGTATACATTCAATATGGGTAAAAATTTCAGACCTATCTCAGGGACACACAGATGCAGTGCCCTGACAAGCACTTTGTAGACCATTGACATGGCCAAGAGTTTGGAGAGAAGCCCCACACACACGCACTTTCCCTTCCCTTTGGTGAAAAGGCTGTGAAACCGTCCTGAATATTTGCTTCTCATCTTCTAAGTTCTGTTTAGATGAAACTGAAATGTGCAAACTTTAAATTTGATTTTGAATACTAAAAACAGAAAACAGCCCGGGAGGTGTTATGTCTTTAGTTCTTTATCGCCTCTACGAATGCCTCATTGTGAGATGTTGCTGGAACGAAAGGATCCCTTTGGCTGCATGCTAAAACTTACAGAAAAAATGTTTGCAATAATTGGATTCCATATAAATGAATTTTGATATAATGTAAATGTTACTGTTCCAAGTGGTTAATATTTCCTTACAAATTGACTTTCTGTGGCTTGCTTTCATTTTGGTCGGTAATTAATCAAGTTTTTTTTTTTTAAGCAGGCTGCCTTTCTGACTACTTAGCGTGTAGCATGTCTGTAAACTTCCCTCCATGTGTAAGAGTGATTCTTTAGTGGGCAGAGATCCTGTCGTAGTGGCTGTGTAAGCAAAAACGACCTTCCCAAGTGAAGAAGCCAAAGAGATGTTTGAGGTGAAAGCATCTAGTCAGTCACCGTGGCTCACACTGACGTCAGCGCTGCCAGAGGGTCCCAGGCCCAGCGCTCCGAGCGCCTGCGTGTTGGGGCCGGCCGAGTGTTGTTTTCCCCGAGGTGCCTCTATTTATTTATTTATGATCAGTGACCCTGCCCACATCTAGGTTAGCAGGTACAGCATTCTTCCCTGTGGGAGAGATGGTAGATTACATATCCTAGGCTCCAGACACAGATGGGGCTTTAAGTGGTTTTCACAGCAGACTGGCTGGTGAAGGCCAGCATTTTGGGTGAGTCAGTGCTCTGTTAAGCTCTTGAATTACTAAACAGCCATATTTGTTGTCCCAAGATAAGAGTATGTAGTTGCCTAAAGGTTATGGGACCGGGTGACAGACTTGTGTATCTTTCAGTTGACTGGACAAGTAATAACTGTATGGACTTGATGGCTCTTTTTTTAGGGAGACTACAGTGTGGTGTTCTCTGTGCTAATTAAAAGTCCAGTTGCACCATGGATTTGGGCCCGCCTTTTTGTTGATGCTAAGGCTCATTGTGCTCCAGACTTCATGTGTTAAGGGGATACTGCTGTTCGTAGGCGGCTGGGGTCCCCTCTCATGCGTCTGTCACCCGCTCATGGGTCGCCTCTTTGACAAAGTGGTTATGAAGATGATGATGATCTTACCCCTCCTGTTCCTGGATGGCTAGGCCAGTAGCCACGTGCTGTTTCTGCCCTTGTGAGGTCATTTCACTGTGACATGTCACGGCAGAGTGGCAATGGGACCACTACCTTAAAACGAGCCAGGAGGTCGATGCTTTCAGATGCCATAACTTCTGGTTTTTGAAATGGCATGAGGAGGATAAGGAAGGGGTCAGAGGGAGTGTGGCGTGTGGAATGGTTGGACTTCGTTGGCGCTTGCAGATGCCACCAGAGCAAAGGGATTTAATGCTATTTAATGAGGAAGATCCATGATGTCAACTTAAAAGTTATTAACATATGGAAGTGGCTGATGTTAATTATTTTGCAACATTTCTTTGTAAATACTGTTTCAAAAAAAAGAATTTGGAGATTCACCTTCCTGCATTAATGCTTGAGCCAGGTGGTTTTGCCTTTGGGTAAATTAAAATCAAAACTCTAAAAACTTAACCAATTTTGTTTCTTGAATTCAAGCCTACTTTTTCATCTTAAGAATGACACCCGGTTTGGTAATGATGGGCTTATCTGAGGTCAAGACTGAGTCACATAAGGTAACTGTCATCGTCCTCGAGTCTAGTTATGGAACAGGCAAACAGCAAAGCGCTGTTAATGTTTGAATCCTGCAATAGTGGGAGTTGACAGCCAGCTATTTGAAAATGCAGTTGCCTTCAAACATCTCAAGTAGAGAACTTTTACATTGGTGAGATGTACTTGAATTTCAGAACAGAAATTTTTATTACTTTTTATTGAAAACTGCACTGAACGCTAAATGTCCACCTTTACAATAAACAAATACAGTAACGGTAACTCACACTAAAACAAAACATTTCTGATAGCCATCATTTTTCTGTTGGGACAGTTTTAAAGGTTTTTGTCACAAAAACAGGAATGTACCTACACAAAGGCTCCAAATAGGCCATCTTTAAACAAAAAGGCGATGGTTCACAAAAGACTATGAATATAACATGTAACTAGTTGATACAAATCTAATAGGATTTGTTAAAATCAGTCACATCTAATAACACACCTGAAGTGTTCTTGTATAAAATATCACGTGAAGAAAAGAAGACTTTATCAATGTCTAAAAAAGTGGGTTTGTTCATAGACAATCTGACAAGTTACCATAAAAAGTGTTTCCTGAGACATAAGGAAATGCAACATTATTCTTCTTGAACCCTTTCAGTTCAAGACTTTCCACTCAATAAAATAGCTGAGGATCTGAACTGAGAAAATATATTTGAGTACAAACAGCTTGTGAAACTTAATACTTTTTTTTTTTTTTTTTTTTTTTGCATCATTAGAGGGTATATACCAAACTCACAACCAACTCGCCCGCTCAGTGTGCAGTTCCGGTGGAGGCTTCTCTGTACAGGAACGTGGACTGTCTTCAGTCCTACGCTTCAGTTAAGTTGTCTCACGCAGGCAGACAGGTTCCTCTCCATTGTGTAGTAATTTAATCTTCCTGTTCGCAAAAGAGGTAACCAGCCCCCAGGGACTGAAGGGACTAGAGTCACAGGATGGGGATTGCCTCTTAATAATTTTTATTTTGATGTTTGGAACTCTTGACGCAAAATTCTATATAGCAAGGTGTTCGGGACCTGCTGTGCCCAAGGGACTGATAAAGGAAAAAGATCTATTTATTCTTGTGATTTGATGCACAGATGAAAAACTTAACACACAATAACAAAAGTTGGTCGTTAATAATCACGTCCTAGTCTTTTAGGGCCTCCGTAAGTAGAAGGCATCTTCCGTTTTCCCACGTCTCAGCTTCCAGCTCTTCGTAGTTTTAACACTGCAACGCCAATGGTGCGTGTGTCCAGAGTCAGTTAAAAAGACTGTCACATTCCTTTCCTCTTAGTTCATCTATTTTTCACTGTCTCTTGGTCCCAGGTTTATCTGACCTTCTGTCATCCTCTGCTATTGCTCGTTGGGGTGCTCTCGATTGTCCCCGTGTTTTGTGGGCTGGTTGGGAGAGGGCGCTTGGGAAGGGTGTGCCACTGTGGGGAGATTGTGGGTCACCGGGATGCCTCCGGGGATGATCCCTTCCATGGCAGCAGGAAGTCCGCCCGGGGCCACGCCCACGATGCCTGGCGGGTATCTAAGGAACACAGAGAAGGGGCAGGTAAGTCCAGGGTAGACGTCGTCACACTCTGGCTCTGCCTACTTCTGGTCTTTTCCTATGGATGGGATGACCTGTCATCCTGCTATCCCCAAAGCAAGGAGTAAGCGTATGTAAAAAAAGCTAAAAGTTCAATCAAAACTCCGGGCCGCTAATTTTGTAGCTGTCAGACCATCTGAGTAGCTCCTGCTCACGTTGTCTGTGGACTCTGCCCTGTTCGGAAAACAGTTGGCACAAAGTATTCATTAGTTACACCGACAGATTTAATGATTTCCCAACTGACAGCGTAGAGTCCTCTTGGATGCCAAGTGTGGCTTCCTAGGCCGGCTAGGCACTTGCTCCCCGGCCCGACGTGTGCAGCGGTCAGCGCTCCAGGGAGGGGGAGTGGGCGCGGGCCAGCAAGGGGCACCGCCCGGCCCTCCTGCAGACTCACCTGAGACTGTGGGCATGGGCTGCTGGGTGTGAGGGCGCGTGACATTTAGCCGCCCCTGGATGTGGGGTTTCCCCACACAGTAAGGCTCGGTGCGCTATGTCTGTGAGGCAGGGGCTTGATTCGGGATGATTCTCGGGTACCAAACCCTTAACGTTTGGGGTGAAGGAGGACGCTGATGGGTGAGATCCTGCGAGCCCCTCCAGCACAAGCTGTGTTCCGGGAGGCCATGGAGCCGTGACCTATGTAAAGGAGGTTGTGGCCCTTAACCCTGCGGAGGTCTCAGTCAAAAAATTAGAGCACTGTCCTGGCTGGTGTGGCTCGGGATTGAGCGCCAGCCTGTGAACGGAAAAGTTGCAGGTTTGTTTCCCAGGCAGGGCACGGGCCTGGGCTGCGGGCCAGGTTCCCAAGTGGGGGGGTGTGTGAGAGGCAATCTCTCATACATTGATGTGTTGTCTCTCCCTCTAAAATACAAATAAAATCTTTAAAAAAAGCATAGGTCGTATGTACTTTAGAGATACACTCATTACTAGTATGTACTGAAATGCAAAAATAAAAACACTGCAAATTTGCATTTATTATACTTACATAATAAAATAACACTTTTATTTACCTTCAGTTACAAAACATTAAGAAAAAGTTGAAAGTGTTTTTTTTTCAAATAACGGAAACACGGTTATTATTGAAAAAATACAACCCAAAGACGTCTTTAACCAGAATCTTCAATAGTTGGCTTTGCAAAATGCCTGTAACAGTCAACGCACACAATGTTGCTGTGCTCGAGGCATAAATACTTTTCGCAACACTTGCAAAAATACTTTGAAAAGCGATTTGCTTTGGATGCATGGCACCTAACACATCTTTTTCTTTCTCTGCTTGTCGAGGGAGCTGTATGTAAGTCGTCGTTAGAATTTCCTTCGCAGCTAGTCATGACCTTGAACCTATGCATCCAGTAAAGACAAGAGTTTATTTATTTCTCAGGCCAGCCGCAGCCTCCGCAGGGTTAAAGGGTGTAGGGCTGCTCGCTACACACTCAGCCTACAATGCACAGCGCAGGCCCCCGGCCTGGCCCAACCCGGGAACATTCCATCTCCTTCTGGGGTTTAAGGGCGTAGCTCCTCCTCTATGGGACCCAGCAGTGCTGGGGGAAGAGAATCCTGGAAAATGACCACGAATGAAACTCCTTGGTCGAACACCAGAGGATTCAAATCGGAAAACACAATCACAAACAGTCTCTATCTTCCCCACTGAAACCCTCTGCCTTTAGAGTGGCTTCAGAGAGAAGTGCGGTTCCTTCCATGGCCCTCGCAGGTCCCCCCTTTTACAGGAACTCTGTGCCAGGCTGCCTCGAGGAGCCCCCCAAGCTCTGCCCACCGGCCCTCTGCACCCAGGCCCAGCCCCTGCCCCCCCTCACCTGTATGTGGCACCATTGAGCTCTGGATGAATTGCTTGCTGATCTATTACTGACCAGGGAGCGGTTGTGACAAAGAATTCCTTGTTCACACAGTTTCTTAGGCTTTCTGGGATGCGACCTGGAATAAGATGATTAAAATCAATCACATGTAATTTTAAAGATGGAAATGAGTTAAATGTTATCACTGTACTGAAAGAAATTCGATAGGGCCAGTCCCTCTATTAGAGATCTGACTTTGATTTTCACAAAGCGTGGAATGTTTCAGAGCCTCGAGCACTGAGCTCTTCAACACTGGCTGCCAGCACAGAAAGGCGCCTCCTGCTTCTGGGGGTGGGGCAGGGGGCGCCCTCCAGTCCGTCATGGTCACCCTGGCTGATCCGAAAGGAAGCGAGTGTCCTCTTAATTTTGGGACGTGCATCAACAGGGCCCAACTCACAATTCAACCAACCTGAAACCCAATTTCTGCCACAGCAAGACCCGTAACCCCCTGGGCACCTCCTGAGAGGAGCGGCGGCGGCACTGCGGGCCCGGCGGGCGGCTCACCTGTGATCGCCCGGCGGATCTCCGTGGCGGCGGCCTCCCTCATCTCCAGTGACGCCTGCTCACTGTACCAGGCTGTGTGGGGCGTACAGATGAGATTCGGTGCGTCTTTCAAGGGACCCTGAGCAAAGCTGGACGAGTGCGCAAAACACACGGAGTCAGAACGGCGGGCCGCACCTTGCTCCTGGCCTGCTCACCCGCGGGATCGGGGCCAGGGAGAAGGTGGCTCTAGAGGGTTGGGGACTCAAGAACATTGTCGCTGAACTGTTCTGTAATTAGTGTCAGGAATAATCGGGGACTCAGAAGAAGGAAGAGAGAACTCTACAGAGGGCCGGCCTGCCTGTGAGCCAATCGGTGGTCCAGGGTACACGTGAGGCCACGCACTGGCAGACCTACCCGGCCTCCGCCGTCTTCCTGCCTCCCCATTCTGTGACAGCCTTTGGGGGCCTTCTGACCCTTTTACAGTTAGTGAGATCACACTCCAGTCCTTAAAAAACTGGGTCCTACCTAGGACCTGCCTGTCTGGGAAGGTGCCCCAAAGTGTGGGGTCAGGTAAGAATGCAGGAGCTCGGGCTACAAACCTCTGCGCTGCCTGCCAGACCCACCTGAAAGGCTCCGACTCGTGCACGTCGAGGGCTGCCCCTCGTATCCTGCCTTCTTTGAGGGCCTGGGCTAAGGCTTTCTCGTCCACCAGTCCGCCGCGGGCCGCGTTCACCAGGAACGCTCCTTGCCTCATCTGCGGGAGGAAAGAGGCCAGGTAACTGCAGGCTGAGGCAACGGGTGCTGCTGGCGCGGCTTAGAGCAGGTGGCCGCCCACCAGGGGCCGCTGCGGTCTGGCTGTTGGTGACGGTGGGGTCTCTGTGACGGCCGGAGGCCAGGCCCTGGGCCAGCTCTGGTCCCTTCCTGCTCAACAGGGCCCAACCCACAGAGGGGACCTCATCTGGCCCCTCACTGATGACACATCTCAGGGGACTTTCTTCCCTGCTCACTGGACATGTCTGTGGACCATTTCCTGTCCCCCCCTTTCATTTTCTTAGAAGTTGCCAGGCTCTGAGGGTATCTATTACAAGTTACCTGCTTTATAGTAAAGTCATTGATGAGGTGGTGATTATGTTCGTTGAGATTACAGTGCAAGGAGACGCAGTCGCTCTGATAGAGTAAGTCCTGCAGGGTGTAGACCCTCTGCACACCCAGGGACCGCTCTATCCCGTCCTGTAAGTAGGGGTCATAAAAGATGACGCTGAATCCGAAGGCCTTGGCTCGAACGGCGACCGCCTGCCCCGTGCGACCTGTGCAGAGAGAGTGTCCCAGCGAGTGAGTGTGCGGCCTGCCCCTCCTGCCGCTCGGGCCCCCGATGCCGGCGCCTTGCATGGAGTCCCAGCCCTGTGGCCTCCATTACTGCCGGGACCCAGAGCCTACGTTTGCTGTGCTATGAGCGGCTGGACCGACCCAAGGCCACTGCCAGAGGGGCTCTGTGCCCCTCGACTGGCGCTCTCTGGGTCTCTCTGGGGCCAAGCTTCCAGGGTGAGGATGCAGTGTTTGCCACGTCTAGGCCAAAGTTGTTTCCCAGTAAACTCCAGGTGTATCAACTGGTTGCCTCTCACACACCAACTGGGGACCTGGCCCACAACCCAAGTTTCTGCCCTGACTGGGAATGGAACTGGCAGCTTTTTCGGTTCTGAGGCTGACCCTCAGTCCCGGGGGCTGCAACTTCTCTTTACTGATCACCGGGGTTGCTCAGGGAAAGAGTGAAATCATCACACTGACCCTGCGGCCCAGCCTGAGCACAAATTGCTGTGAAAATCGCTGCGGTTGAGGGGCGGGGGCACAGGACCCCTCAGGTGTGCAGGCTGGGCCCTGACCTGCGGGTAGGGCCTCCGGAGCCTCCAGCAACCTGGAAGCCATTGTCGCCTCCCTGACTTCTGGGGGCCATAGTTTGCACAAACCCCCGAGCCCCAGGGACGGTGCCCTTTGGCTTCCCACTGCAGTTTGCAGCTTGAAATCAAAACTGTTTGATGCTTGAAATGGGGCTGATTTTGGAAGAGCAGAATAAACCTTTCTCTAGAACCAGGGCTCAAATGTGCAGGGAGGGAGGAACAAAGGAATGCAGGACCGCCCCAAACAGGAAGCCCCCGAAGGCGGGTGCTCTGCGGACTGTCTCCTCTGCCTACTGAGCAGCGACCTTTGGGCACGACTGACAACTGTGTGGTCTGTGGGCACAGGTGAAAGGAGGCTGCTCTGATGCAGAGGGGCAGCAAGTCGTTTTCCTTCTTCCCTCTTCAGAATCACTCCCCTGGACCGGGCAAAGCAGTGGGAGTCCGGCAGACGAGGAGTGCCGAATGGGGACGGGGGCACGGAGCCTCAGCAGTGACCTAATCGCCCTTCTGACGTACCGTCACGTGGCTGCTGGGAACCCAGGTTCAACAAGCTAACACCCTCCTTCCCCCCTATTTCTTGGGCCCTCCTTATCCCACAACCTATTGCACTTGGAAGGGAAATGGTAAGACCTAAAAATTCAATTCTGTTATCGACACAGCCTTTAAAAAAATGCTGTTAGCACTGGCTGGCTTTCCCTTCACACTTCTGTACACGGTCCCAACCTGGAGGCTGTCCTGGGCACCGACCATCCCACCCCTGGCTCAGCCCCTCGCTCGGGGGGCCTGCTGCCGCCATGTCTCCACCCTGAACGGCAGCAGCGGCGGTCAAAGGCCACCTAGCACCCTACCTCCCTGAAAAGGTATCAAGGACATGCCAGTCAGTGTGCATGGGAAATGGGACAGTGGCAGTAACAACTGCTGGGATGGCGGGGCTCAGAAGCCACTGAAATGTGTTCTGCCACTGCAGCTTGCTACCCTGTGGCTGGGCCACCCACTGCCTGAGGCCCGTGCTGAAGCTGAATGCATGAGGTTCTAAGAACCATCTAACTCTGTAAGAGCCACTTCCCCGAGTCCTGGGAAACCGGAGCGCCCGGCAGAGGGCGCTGCGGCTCCCACAGCGCTCCTGCCTTCCCTACACTCCCTGCACGGAACAGGAAGCTGACTTCCTGAGTGTGATTAGCCCTACTGCCTGGGTTCTTAAACTCGGACCCGGACGCCACAGATGTACACCCGCACCCTAACCCACTCACAGATCAGGAGGCAGGCAGAGGTCAAATTCTTCCTCAAGGTCACCGAACCCTCTACCATATGCAATATGCGGGTCCTACTCGAGCCCATGCTGCCATCATGGCTCACCGTCCTGGGAAACCTGCCTCGAGCCTCCCAGGGCCACGAGCTGCCTCACCTGGGACCACAGCTGACTCCAGGAAGCGCTTTTCCTGCCCCACTCACAGGTGAGCTCCCCAAACTGATGACCTCATGATTCGACCCTTCACGTCACCCCAGCCTGGCACTTGAGGATGCCCGGTGCCATGCCTTAGCCACTGTGCAGGCTTCCGCTCAACGACCCTACGCGAGTCCCAAGCCTGCCCGTTTCTCCACAAAGCACCTGTTTCCGGGGCCCCTGGCAAGCCTAGTGCCCCCTTGCCGCTCCACACCCGAGCCCTCCCTGCTGGCCCCGCCAGACCCGCTCTCCCACAAGCAGCCTCGACCCTGACCTCCCGCCCCAGGCGGCTGGCGGGAGGCAGTGAACCTGCCACAGGCCTCCTGTAGGGGCCCGACTCCCAGGGAAGGGCCACCCCTAGGGGTGGGGGACAGGGCAGAGTAGGCACGTACCGAAGCCGATGAGGCCCAGCGTCTCCCCGCGGATGCGGGCTGCTCCCGACGCGACCTCCCGGATCTGCTCGACACTCTGCACCCGCGTGCCTTCCCGCAGCGCCTGGTACAGCCACGTGTTCCTCCGGTACAGGTTGAGGATGTGGCAGATGGTGGAGTCGGCCGTCTCCTCCACCGCCGCCGACGGGATGTTGCACACGGCAATCCCTGGCGAGGACAAGGCCAAGGGCCTGGGGTGAGCCCCCTGCCCCCAGTTCTGAGGGGGCTCAGGGCCTGGCCCTGACTGTGGGGGTGGGCAGAAGCAGGGCATGTGGCCCCGAGGCAGGTCAGTCGGGGTCTCTGAGGCCTGCTAGTCACCCGGGGACACAGATCCTCTGGTTCTAATACTCAGGGACCCCCATTCCACTTCCGCTCAGGGCTTGGCTCACCCCCAAGTTCCCAGTGACCCCACATCCTGTCTACACTGTACTTTCAGACCTGTCCCTGGAAGTGAGCAGTGGGCAGCCGGAGGGGCAAGGGGCCAGCCCGGGCCACTGCCCGCACCCAGGGCCACGCAGTGGGAAGCCTGTGCGGCCCAGGGCAGCGGGGGCCGGAGTGCAGGCCTCCGACCGGCTGTGGGAGCCCCCTGCAGGATCCCCGCCGGGCTAAGGGACACTGGCTTTTTGTTTTATGGCAATTTACCAGTTTAGCAGAATAAACATGTTACATGTTGTTTTCAAAAAGGAAGAGTCAGGACTGACACTCCCAACCCAACACTGGTCCCGGAGCCCGGCCCCGTGGAGGCTGAGGGCAGCGGGCCAGGGCAAGCCCTCTGGCCCCGTGTAAGGAACAGAGATGAGGGCTGAGTGTCTCCACGAGGGGCCGAGACTGAGGGGGCTGCCAGGGGACGGGCGGGCACTGACCTGCCTCCAAGGGAGGGTGGCTTGGGGGTTGACTGGCTGCCACACGGGTGCAGGCTGCAGACAGCCTTCCTGTGCTGGCGGTGGGCACAGGGGCCTCACCAGGGATGGGGCCCTGGGAGGCGACTTGGAGGGCAGGCTGGGGTCGGCCAGCCAAGCAGCTGAGATGCCCGATGTCTGAGAAGCACAGAGGCCTAGCTCAAAGGTTCCTCCTTGAGGCCAGGCTCAGCACCACAGGAGGGCTGCCGTGGGGTCCTGGGTCTTAGAGACTGGCCCCTCAGGAGGACAGACCACTCAGAGTGCGCCAGTGCCCGTGAGCACTTCCCTCCACCCGCCCCGCTGGGCCGCAGCAACTGGGCAGCGGACAGGCGTGAATGAGAGCTGGGCCAACAGGCTTCCCGCGAACTGCAAGGCCGTAGCCTGGCGGAACACCCGCTGCGTGGCCGCCTCCACCAGAAATGGCCGGGCCAGGGGCTGGGCCGGACCGGGAGCCGCGGTCCATGCTGCCGCTGTCGGGGCAGGTGGAGGCAGAGGGCAGAGGCCAGAGGCCAGAGGCCAGAGGCCAGAGGCTGAAGGAAACTCTTTCGGCAGCCGGGACGACATTCGCCCCTCTGAAGGGCTCCATGTGCGCTGGCTGAAGCCTGGCGGCGAGGCTTTCCAGGGGGTGAGACCAGATGACACTGGACGAGAATCCAGGCCCAGTGCCTGCGTGGAGAGCCGAGGGCAAGTATGGGGGCGGCGGGCAGCGATGATGGGACGGGGGGTGGTGGGACTGTGGGCATCGCCAGGACTGCCCCTGCCCTATAGACAGCCCCCAGCCTGGGTCACCCTCGGGATGTGGAACTTTCTAAACCCTCTTCGGTCAGTGGGTGTGGTCTACCTCCAGGGAAGTTCTCCAGAGGCCAACAGGACAGTGGCGGCCTCCAGCCCCGAGGCCTGAGCCCAAGGCAACTCAGCTGCTGCTTCTGTCAGTGCCTTTGACCTTTGCTGTGACCCCTTCCGCATGGGACCGGACCAGGCCCCACGCTGCGCACCTTGCTAGGAAGGCCCGGGGGTGAGCATGCGTGCTTGGCTCCCTCCTGCCGCCACCCTCCCCACCCGCCGTGCCCACGGCCTGGGCTCCTTGAGGACTCCAGCCTCCTCCCCTTCCCCTCGCTTCGTTCTGGGTCTTGGGGAGGCACTGCAGACAGGAAGACCGCCTAGGCCCCCCGCAGGGACTGTAACGGATGGGTCACCACTGGTGCCCCGAGCCTCGCCCGCCCTTCCCCTCTGGGTGCAGGTGTGGCTCAGCCTGGGCCCCGAGAGCAGAGAACCTGCAGCCCCGGTCGGTTGGGCGGCCCCTGCGCCCTGAGAGCAGTTTTGGCCCAGGGCAGCTGAAGGGGGCCGGGCTTCCTCCCCCAGCCCCCGCCCCTGAAAGCCACCCTTCGAATGGCCCAGCAGGCGCCTCCCAGCGGCTCCCATATCAGATGGGACCGGGACCAATGAAAATGCCCCCGCGGACATCTCTACTGCGTTCTTCGGTGACTGCGGGGTTCTGGGGACAGAGCACCCGCCCCCCGGGCCTCCTTGCCAGTGGCAAGAACCTCCACCCCCACCTGGAAAGAAGTGGCTGGTGCCCGCCCCCCACCAGGTCAATGGCAATGCCACTGCCACGCTGCAGAAACGGGCGGATGTGTGCAGGGGACGCATCTGTGCACGCCTCCCTCAGTACGCTCAACCGCAGTCTGCTGCTTTCAAACCTGGGATTTCAGCTCCACCGAGAGCACAGAGAACATTTGTTTTCAAACAAAAGTATTCTTGTCGGTGCCAGGGAAAAATGGGGCATTTTAGTTTGCATCAGACACGAAGTCTCCCATCCTCCCAAGTGTCTCTGTTGCGAGGACGGGCTCAGAGCACCACTGAGGCCAGACACACATGCCTGGGCGGGGGTGGAGCCGCCCCCAGCCAGTGGGGACCCGGAATAACCCTGTGGGTCTTCAAAGTCATCTGTCATGTGGCACGTCCCTTTCAGGGGATGGAGGGAAGGGGGAAGGGTGCCTGTGGGGGATGAGCCCCCTGCTTCCTCCTTCGGGTCCAGCACGGCTCGGAGGGACCCCAGCGTGCACGCCCCTCTGCAGGGCGCCTGCCCCGGAGGGTCATCCAAATAAGCAGCGACTAACCACCTAAAAGAGCCCCGAACCCGAACCAAACCCCACACTGGGTGCAGGAGAGGGTGCTGGGGCCCGCTGGGGTCCCTTGGCCGAAACGGTGGCAGGCCGGCGTCCGTAACCCTCAGGTGCTCTCAGAGGCCACGCTCAGGGGTGACACCCACTCCGCTGTGCAAGCATCACACACATCCAGCCCGCCTGTGGAGCACAGGGCCTCATGGGGGGCTTGGCTGGGCTGGGAGGCTGAACTGGTGGAGGCGGGGTTCGGTGGTTCGGTGGCACATGAACCAGGCCAGGCTTCCATGGGCCCCAGGGCCCCAGCATAGCCCGAGGGTTGGGGGCCATAAAGTCCTGGGCTCCTAACACTTCCAAGGTGCCCTGAGCAGCCCTGGGCCTTTGGGGCGCCTCAGGCCCCCCAGGCAGTGCTCAGGCCCGCTCGCCCAGGTGTGGAGCTGCCATGCTTCAAAACCGGAGCGAGCATGGTGACCGGAGGGGCTTGTCTAGGGCCTCCCCGTCCCCTCCCAAAGAGAGGACAG
>PVJD01002612.1:0-195565 GCA_004026545.1 Mormoops blainvillei | reverse complement strand
TCCTCCCCATCTCGGTTTTCCTCTCCTCATATCTGCCCCCTATCCCTGTCCCCCTCCCCAATCCCTGCTTTAATCTGTTTCCCATCGCTCTTGTTTCTGTTGCTTCTCCCCTGTCTCTACCTCTCTCCCTCCGTCTCTGGTCTATACATCTCTGTTTTTCCTTCCCCATTTCTGTCCCCTCTCCCTCACCTGTCTCCTATCTCTGTCCCCACCCCGCTGCTGGCTGGAGCCCCATATCCATAGCAACCATTGCTGCTGTGGAAGCTGGCACCTGCTCCCTCATCCCGTGGGGTGGTATTTTTGGCACTGCATAGATTTTATTTTATTTTATCTTTGGTGTTGACTTTTACTCTTTGAGCAAGCACTGCACAGAAGGAGCTGAGGGCAGTATGCAAGGGGGCCTTTGCTCTGGGGGTACCTTGCCTCAGGGCCTCCCCGTGGGGTTCTGTAGACCTGGATCCTTTCCCATGGGGTCTTTGTAGAAATGGACCGTCCCATGGAGTCCAGCAGATGTGACCCTTCTCTGTGAGGTCATTAGATACAGCCCTTCTCTGATGGGTCCAGTAGACATGGCCCTTTCTCATGGGGTCCCGTGGATGGGACAGAGACACTGACTACTTTGTGCACTGTGTGAGGCAACAGATAATGGGGGTAACAGTTTGTATTGGGGCTTTTGGTCAGTGACTCTGGATGACAGGAAGATTCCAGAGCAGGTGAGCCTGGACATGGGATGGCCTATCGTCACCAAGCCTCAGCTGTGGTCAGAATGACAGTTCACCTGCATCTCCCAGGCCCAGTGCCTTTTGGCCCCAAGCTCAGCCCAGACCCCATGTGGAGCGCCACAAAGTGTTAGGCAGCCGTGCCCCGTCTATTATGTAAACAAGGGCACTGATGCTGCCAGAGCGGTGAGGGAACCTCAGCCTGGCGTTCCCTCTCAGCATCTTGCTTTCTCAAGGCCCCATGATTGGCGTGGCGTCTGGACTTCTCCCCTACCACGTGGGCCCCCCATTTCTTTGGGTGTCAGGGCTGCTTTCCCCCTCATTCTTGTCCCGGTAGCTGTGATCACATATTACCCCAGTGTTTGGCACCTACTGTGACCCGGCTTTACCCTTTGCCAGAGGTGCCACCAGGATGCCCAGGAGACCCTGTTTGATTCGGCACACTTGGGTATTGTGTCTCGGAGGGATGGATTTCTAGGTGTCTGTAAATTGGAACACCAGGGAGGGTGGTGGCTGCTTGGCAAGGGGTGGGTTGTCCTATGGGCCAGTGTTGGGGCTGACGTGTACCTGGCCTGCCCTCAAGGACTGGGTGCTGAGGGTGGTCCATGGTGCACCTGCTGCCATCAGGGAGGAAGCTCAGCCTGGCATAGCTCTGGCTCATCACACCCTTCTGTTGAGTTTTCTTGGGAAATGCTTTGAAAGCAACTGGGTGTGCAGTCCCTAGGGGCCACCGAGAGCCACCCCCGCCCCTTTGTCTCTTCATCTTCTGAGGGGGGAGTGATGGCAGCTTGTAGGAGTCCATAGGGCTGCCCCCAGTGCCTGTGCCTGGCCTGCCGTCCCGCTAGGGTCATGCCTGGTGCATCCAAATCAGGGTCAAGACTAGCAGCACTGGAAGCTTACTGAGGGCCAGAACATCCCAGCGTTGTTATTTCTGACTTGTCAGCATGGCCATTACAAACAGGCCAGGAAGTAGAGATAATGACTAATAAGCCATGTTGCACCCCCAGTTACCATCAGGAGGCTCCTATGTTTATCTTCTCTCAAACCCTCAGATCCTCGCCCCACCCCACGTGCACACCTGGGGATTGTCTGCCCAGGTCTAGGGCCCCGGGCTGCTGGCCCACAGGCAGCCTAAGAGGGGTGTCTCCGCCACTCAGTGCAGTCCAGGTATCAGTCCACCCCTCCTCTTTGCCCTTCGGGGAGTTGGAGCCCAACAAGGGGATGTGGTTAGAGGTTTGTGGGTTTTACAGAATTGGGATTCTGTGTCTAGTGAGTGTGTTCAGAGCAAACCCTGAACTTACTTATAGGATAGACACCAAAGGGGGCACTTGAGGAAATTGGTGCCACTGTCACCCACTCTGGAGATGAGAGCCTTATGTAACGTGGCTGCTGCCCAGAGTGGGGTCTGGGGACATGGCCTGGAGCTTTCTGCTTTTAGTTTACTGATAAGCAGATTACAGAGAACTAGGGACACCAGGAAGGGAGAAAAGGCCCTCACACACTCCTACTCCTCCCTGACCACAGCCCCATTCTTGCCGTTGTTGCTCTGGTGAGGGTAACTTTTATTAAATCCCAGCCTGGTGACTGTCACCCTTACCTGGCCCCTAACTCCCCTGAGGTCCACACGACCTTCGTCACCACCACCAGGCTCTTTTGAGATTTTTGAGTCGGTGTTTCTTGCAACTATAAATAACTGTCCAGTGAGCAATTCCAGACACATACAGGCTGTAAGGTTTTTGGATGACTCCCTGTGGGAGCCTGAGAGGTGCTGGATGGCATGTTGTGACTGGGTATAGAGTTCCGTGTTAATCTGTCACCCTCTTAACTTTGTATTCTTCTGAAAAATATTTTTATTTTTTAAATTTTATTTTTTATCCTCACCTGAGGACATTTTTTCATTGCTTTTAGAGGGGAGGGGTGGGGGTGTGTGGAGAGACAGAGAGAGACAGAGACATCGATGCCAGAGAGAAACAGTGATCAGCTACCTTCTCATATGTACCTGGACCAGGGTATACACCGTGACCAGGGATCGAACCCGCAACCTGCATATGTGCCCTGACAGGGAATTGAACCCATGATCTTTTGGTCTACAAGATGACACTTGTACTAACTGAACCACACTGGCCAGGGTTCTCCTGAGAACAGGAGAGAGAATACATTTTTACGGAGCAGAAGTGCCCCTTTCTGTGTGTCACCAGGCCGTCAGCACGTGCTCCCCTGTGTGTCCTACGTGTGCCTGTTCACACACGTGCAGTTGCCGAACCCTTGGCTGCCCACAGGCCTGGGGCCTACAGGGCTTGTGGGGTTTGGCTCAGGAGGAGCAGCTCCCAGGACAGAGTTGTTCCTGGCAGAGGGAACAAAGCCTGTGTCGTGCAGTGACTGTGCATGGCATCCTCCTCACACTCCTGTCGGTGTGCCAGCGAGGGTGCGACTGCTGCCTCCGAGCAGTTCTGCTGAGGGTGAGCTGGAGGGTGGGTCCTTTCCTTGTGTGCAGGGGTCCCAGAGTGATGTGTGTACTCCACTCAGAGACCTGCTTGCCATCTATAGTGCCGCTTCACTGGCACCAGCCATGCTTCTGAGAGTCTGCAGGCCAGGTCACAGGTCCATGTCCCTGGGCAGCTGAGTGAGAGGCAGGCCCTCTGCTTGGGAGAACCCTTGTGTCTCAGGGATGCTAAATCAGGGTCAGACCCTATACCTGGAAGGGTCCGCATGTGTTGGGGATGCTGAGTCAGGGGCAGGCCCCGTGCCTGGGAGGAACCCCTTACCTTGGGGATGCTGACGGGAGTAGGCCATATATCCTATGCCTGGGAGCCCAGTACACCACTGTGCCCGTTTTCTGCTTGGACCGTGCAGGGATGGGACAGGCGTGCCCTGCCCATCAGTGGTGATG
Source organism: Mormoops blainvillei (assembly GCA_004026545.1). Taxonomy (NCBI): domain Eukaryota; kingdom Metazoa; phylum Chordata; class Mammalia; order Chiroptera; family Mormoopidae; genus Mormoops; species Mormoops blainvillei. The sequence goes on along the minus strand of PVJD01002612.1, from coordinate 191,956 downwards.
GGTTTAGGGGGACTCATGGATGCATGAGGGGTGTGATGAGGACTTACGGGGCCCACTGGGCCCCCAGAAGCCCCCTGGGGGGCAGATCCCCGGAGGACATCTTCCAGGGTAGTGGAGATCCTCTTTGCCCCGCACTGCACTCAACAGGTTCCTGCCCCTCAGATGGTGCTTCACCCTGGCTTGGGCACCCTCACCTGCCACATGGACACGAGATGAGTGCCTCACTTTGCCAATTGAAGGTCTTCTTTGGTCATGTTAGATACTTCTGTACCTCTTTCGGATGTGATATTTAGAAGATGTGGATAGGCAAAAATGAAATAAAAATCACCCTGATCTCACAGAAAAAAGGGAGAGGCACAACTGTAGTTGAGGAGGTCATGCTCTGTATGATGTGACATGTGAAATGATGTGTGCCATGATGTACAGTGTGGTATGTGGTGTGACACGTGATGTGTGATGTAATGTGTGGCATGTGGCACATGGCATGGTGTACTGTACTGTGTACTGTGTGATGTGGTAGGCTTTTTTAGTTAGGGTCTTCAGGATGTGGCTGGTTTCTCCCTGGCTGTTGTGCAGGTTTGGGTCATCCTTCAGTCCCTCACTCATCATTCAGTTCACTCTTTCATCATCATTCATCATCTCACTCTTCATTCTTTCTGCCACTTGCTCCTTCATTTATTCACTCTCTCCTTGTTCATTGTTCATTCATTCACTCCTTCATTCACTAATTGTTCTCATCCCTTGGTTGTGGGGCATCCTCATACCCTGCAGGGAACTACAATACCTGCAGGAGTTCCTGTCCTTTCTTCTGGGGCTGCTGGATTTCAGCAAAGCCAGTGGCTGGAAGGTGAGATAAGCTGGTGTTGGTTTTAGGTGTTAGAAGTGATCCCCTTACTGTGCTTGGTGTATCTTATCTGCCAGGTGTGGTCACAGCATATGTGTCAGCAGGGCAGTGTCCTGATGGGGCTGGCCCCTGTCACTCTGTCTGATAGAGACCCTGCTCGTTTCAGTCAAGCCTCCATACCGCTTCCTACCCTGTTGTACCCTAGGCTTTGGGACACTCGGGTCTCCACCCACTTGGAGGCAGCAAGAAGAGCCAGGCTGGCTGGGGGTCATGTCTGACTTGCCGCTTGTGGAGGCGTTGAGCCTCTCTGAGCGTCAGCTTCCTCTCTGTAAGTGGGCAGTGTGCCTTCGCGTGGCTCATAAGGATGGGTACTAGGGGCAGAGGTCTTGTCTCAGGGTCATCTTTGTGGGCTTGGCGAGTGGCTGTCCAGTAGGTCATGGCCATCAGTAAACGTTTGCCTGAGGGCGAGATAAATGTGGGTATGCAGGGGCCCATTCCTCTCCCGCCAGGGTGTGAGCGGCAAGGAGGGACTCCCCACTCCAGCTCTCCTGACCTTGAGTACACATGGCGTCAGACCTCAGAGTTGCTCTTGGGCCCCTGGCTGTTCCCATCCGTTGGAGGTGACACATCACAGGCACAGGTGGAGAAGTCCTTGTGGGATGCCAGACACAGCCTCTCTAGGTCTCAGTCAGGAGATGGGGAGGTGGCTTTACTGGCACCTGGGGAGTGAATGCTCCTGCTCGGAGGGAGCCCCACTGAGCCCTGGCTCTGTGTTGGATTTGAGATTCTGTTCCAGTCTTAGGGAAGGACAAACATATCATCTTCTCATAGGTGATCAGGGTAACAAGGATGGTTGTACTTCTTCATGGACACACCTGGGGAGACCTGCACTGTAAAGCTAGACAACTGGAGAGGGCAGCATGGAGGGTAACAGAGAACCAGGGTAACTGGGCTGGCATGCCCATTTTACTGTGTATTTGTGATTTTCGGTCATTATTTCATCATATACCTGCGTATCCACGTAGTGGTAATGTTAACAACTGATGTGTGGTCTCAGATGTGTCTGCTCTGTAATTGGACAAACCATTCTTAGAGCTCTAAGCTTTGGGCGTTTGAGAGTTTGCACTTAGAAAGCCTGTTACGTTTTCTTTGATAGGTTTTTTTTTTTTTAAGTGGTCCACTAGAGATTACAGCATGTATCCTTGATTATTAAAGTCTGATATAAGCTTGTAGGTCTTAGAACATTGAACTCCATCTACCCCTACCCGCTCTGCCTGCCTTCTCTGATACTGCATCTAAGATTTTCTTTGCGTGCTCAGTTTTCAGGAGATTTTTCGTTTGTTTGTTTGTTTTTTTACTGTAATGTGCCTTGATGTGGTTTTGTTTGTTTTAACTTGCTTGGGGTTTATAGAACTTCTTAAATGTATGTCTGAATTTCTTGCTTCAGTTTTGCAAAACTTTGAGGCATTATTTTTAAATATTGCATTTGTTCCATTCTTTGTACCCTCTTCTTCCAAACTCCATTTACACTTAAGTTGAACCTTTTTACTGTGTTCTGTAAGTTTAAAAAAAAAATACCTTATTGATTATGCTATTATACTTGTCCCACTTTCCCCCTTTGCCCCCCTCAACCTGGTACCCCCTTCCCTCTAGCAGACCCCCTTTAGTTCATGTCCATGGGTTGTGCATATACGTTCTTTGGCTTCTCCATTTCCTATACTTTTTTTAACCTCTCGCTATTTGTTTTGTGCCTACCAATCATGCTGCTTATTCCCTGTACCTTTCCCCCTACTCTTCCCCTTCCTCCTTCCTACCAATGACCTTCCATATGACCTCCATATCTATGATTGTGTTCCTATTCTAGTTGTTTGCTTAGTTTGTTTTTGTTTTTTAGATTTAGTTCTTGATAGTTGTGAGTTTGTTGTCATTTTAATGTTCATAGTTTGGATCTTTTTCTTAAATAAGTCCCTTTAACATTTCATATAATAAGGGCTTGGTGATGACAAAGTTTTTTAGCTTTACCTTGTCTGGGAAGCACTTTATCTGCCTTTCCATTCTAAATGATAGCTTTGCTGGATAGAGTGATCTTGGTTGTAGGTCCTTTGTTTTCATCACGTTGTATACTTCTTGCCAATCCCTTCTTGCCTGCACAGTTTCTTTTGAGAAATCAGTTGATAGTCATATGGAAACTCCTTTATAGGTAACCCCCTGCTTTCCTCTTGCTGCTTTTAAGATTCTCTCTTTACCCTTTGGCATTTTAATTATGATGTGTTTTGGTGTGGTCCTCTTTGGGTCCAACTTGTTTGGGACTCTGTGCCTCCTGGACTGGTATGTCTATTTCCTTCACCAAATTAGGGAAGTTTTCTTCCATTATTTTTTCAAATAAGTTTTCACTTTCTGGCCCTTCCTCTTCTTCTGGCACTTCATGATTTGGATGTCAGCACGTTAGGAGACGTCCCAGAGTCTTCTTATTCTCTCCTCGTTTTTTTGAATTTTTGTTTCTTCATTCTGTTCTGGTTGATTGTTTATCTCTTCCTTATGTTCCAAATGTTGATTTGAACCCCAGTTTCCTTCCCTTCACTGTTGGTTCCCTGTGGATTTTTCTTCATTTCACTTAGTGTAGCCTTCATTTCTTCCGTTAAGCTTTTGCTGTATTCAGTGATTTCTCTGAGAATCATTATCACCAGTGTTTTGAACTCTGCATCTAATAGGTTGGCTGTCTCTGTTTTGCTTAGTTCTTTTTCTGGGGTTTTGTTCTCTTCTTTCATATGGGCCATATTTCTTTGTCTCCTCGATTTGACAGCCTCTCTGTGTTTGTTTCTCTATTAGGTAGAGCTGGTTTGATTCCCTGTCTTAGCACACCTGTTACATTGTATGGGGTGGAGCCCTAGGTATTCACCAGGGTAGAGCAGCTCGCTTCACCGCTTTGTGGCTCTGTATGTGGGGGAGGAGTTGGACAGGGGACAGTGCTGCTGAGGCTTGCTTAGTGCTCTCCTTGTTTCCAGTCACTTCACCTCCTTCCATATGTGACAGGTGCCCCTCTAGCTGCTGCCCTGGTGGTGGTTCCCAGGGTGGGTGGGTGGGTTTGCGTTTGTTCTGGAACCATGAGGGCCCTTTAAACGGAGTCTCCCAAGAGATCAGCAGTTTCTCCTGCCTCCCCAACAGCCACTGGTTTTTACAGCCAGAGGTTATGAGGCTTTCTTTTCCTGGTGCTGGAACCCTGTGCTGCATGGTCTGGCCTGGGGCTGGGATTGCCTGTTCCCAAGGTATCCCTCCTGATTTTGTCTACCACACGTGAATGTGGGACAGCTCCTCTTGGCCACACCACGTCCTTTCTGCCCTGGCTTCTCGTCTCCACCCCTCCTGCCTGTCTGGATGAATATGGCTTCTTTAAATCCTTGGTTGTTTGATTTCCATACAGTGTGATTTTCTGGCAGTTCTGGGTGTTTTTTGTTTTGAGGTTAGTTGTGATCTGTCTTTTGGTTATGGGAGGAGGCAAAGTGTGTCTACCTACACCTCCATCTTGACCAGAAGTGTTTTATAACTTTTTTATCCTCTTTTCTGTATTTTTCTATTCATTTGTCTCTCCATGTCTCACTGTATATATTTTCTATTGACGTGTCTTCCAGTTTGCTGATCATGTCTTCAACTATGTCTAACCTACTGTTAAACCTTTATATTGAATTCCCAATTTCATTTCTTAGTTCTAGCTTTCATTTGATTTTTATTTCACATGTTTTGGTTCTGGTGAAATTATCCATCTTACTGTCTATTTTCTTGACCACACTAATCACAGTAATTTAAAGTCTGTGTGTAATAACTATGCTATTTGGAAACTCTGGGGGGTGGCGTTTGAGGTTACTATTTTCTGGGGTTTTTTTCCTCTTGATTTTTGACTGGTTGCTTTTGTGTCTTGGTCTGGAGTAACAAGGCTTCCCTTCCTCAGCAGGCCCTGTCAGACTGTGGAAGCTCTGTCTAGCGTCTCAGCTTCTAGTCTGATGCATAGTGCTGACAATCTAAGATAGTACTGTCCTGTAGAACTGTAATTTGAGTCACGTGTGTAATACTCAGTTTGATAGCCACATTAAAAGTGTAAAAGAACTGGTGGAATTAATTTTAATAATATATTTTCTTTAATTCAGTATATCCAGAATATATCTTTTTAACATGTAATTAATGTAAGATTATTAATGAAGTCAAGAAAAATTCCTGTTAAAATTACTACATCTTAGAAATCTAGTGTGTATCTCACACTCAGTTTGGACTAGCCACGTGTCAAATGCTCATAGGTATTGTCTTGGACCACACAACTTTAGAGGAGAATGTGCTGAATGTGGGACTCCCTTCTCTCTGGGGCAGTCAGACCTGAAGCTGGTGACTCATCATGTGCATGTGCACTGTGTGCTTGCTGCCTAGTCTGGATTGGGGCCCCAAGACTCTTGCTGCCAACTTGGGGAAGAACCAAGAAGTTAATTCATAGGACTGGGGCAGACGTAAGTTGCAGGGCCTTCCCTCACCTCAGGCTGTCCTGGGCCTCTTCGGTTGTTTGTGGCCCTGATCACATGGGCTGGTTTATCTGTTGATGGCCCTTGCCCTCTGCCACGCACCCTGGCCTAGTGCCTGGCCCAGAGGGATACTCCCCTGTCTTATAACCTAGTGCAGTACCTGTCCCGGAGGGGCGTCGTGGATGTTCAGTCCTGGCAGCATCTCCACTCAGGCAGACACCGACCGGCTTGAGGCCATCAGTGGCCAAAGCCCCTGCTGCCTGTCCTGTGAGGTCATCTTAGATCTGTTGGTAGGATTGTTCAGGCTGCCCAGGGCCTCTGAACAGAAAAGTGAGGCCTAGGCAACTTTTGTCTGTGTGTGGGGCTTGGAGGACTTAACCAGATAGGACCTTCTGCCACAGGAGGCATCAGAGTCCCCGTCTTCTCTTTTCCTGAGCATCCAGAGCTATGGGTCTGGGCTTTCACTTGGGTGGGAAGTGTTTGGGCGGGGGGAGTCTGCTTTTTGGGGGAGGGTCCATAAAATTTAGCAGATTGTCACAAGAACTTTGCTCCCCTGGGGTGCCCTAGTCTTTGGACCCCTATAGGGTCAGGGCAGATGCTTGGCAAAGGGGGATGCCTTTTGACTAATCCCACTCCAGAGGGGTTGACCTGTCGGCAGCCAGGCCCTGGGGTTGTAGGGTATTGGCTGTCCTGTTCCTGCTCTCCCCATAGGCATGGATGATCCTCGGTTGCAGTGTTTGTCCTGGCGGACCATGTCCATCATGCGTCCACATCAATCTTTAGGTGTCCCTATGGGGCAGTGGCCTGGGATGGGGCTGACCCTTTCTAGAAACCAGAGATGTGGTGTGGTCATCAGAGTGGTGGTTGCTGACCAGCCTCTGTATGCTGGGCTTTAGGGCCACCTTAGGCAAATGCCGATGCTGTTCTTGGGGAGGTCGTCACGGGTGTCCTCTTGGTAGCCTGCGGAGGGAGTGGCCTGTGGGCACGGTCTTGTTGGCTCTTTGCATTTCACACCTTGATGACATGCTGCCCTGGACCACTGGGGTTACAGCAAGTGTGTCCTTGAGGAAAGCCAGGCCTTGCTTGATGCCATCATCCTGTGTGGTGCCTGTTGCCCTGGCCTTGGCAGTTTCTTTTGCACCACTTTGGGAGGGCCTGGGTCAGGAGGAAACCCGTCTCTGCCATGACTGTCTGTCCCTTTCCCAAACTGTCTTTGGGGCTGGACCAGGCCTGTCCATGACCTGTGTGGGACCTGAGCTTTCGGAGGGAGGTTTTGTGGGGTGGAGGGCCTGGGAATGGGTAACATGGAAAGACTTGGGCCTTCCCAGCTTGCTACTGCCCGTGGGGATGCTAGTGGCCTCTGACCATGTCTCTGAGCAAATGCTCCCTCAAGCCCCAAACTGCCTGCTCCCATCGAAGTGGTGCCTTCCCTGCCCTATCCAGGTCCTCTTCCTTTTCTTGGGCTCCTCCTTGGCCTCTTCCTGTTGTGTGGTAACAGCTGCAGTTGGCCTTCAACAATGGTCCTGCCGGCACCTGGTGATGAGGGTGGTGAGCCCTGCCGTTAGCCCATGGCTTGGGTGGGGGCGGGGGTGGGGGAAAGGCATTCATCCCAGGGGTGGTGTCCAGCTCAGAGGGCCTATCCCAGCAGTGACTCGCTGCACTCATGTCAGGGATGGGATATCCCTGATAGGCAGGCAGGGGGCACACCTCCCCCCACCCCCCACCCCCTGAATTTCACTTCACGGTCAACCCCACCCACCCAGACCCCAGTGAAAGCCTGGGCATGGGGGTCGCCATGGATGGGGTGACTGACCATACCGTGCTCACAGAACCTGAGGAGGCCCTGTTGGTGCTGGAGTGGGGCCGTGCTCAGTTGAGTCTAGAGGGCTCTTCGACGTGGCATAACTGGCTCCCTCCCCCCATCTGCCAGCCGAAGAGCCCAAGGTGAAGAGAAGCAATGCTGGCCGGCCTCATTCTAGCGATAAATTAAGGTTTACCATATATGGCTTGTGAAGCAGTTGCGAGAGATGCGTGTTCAGTCACATTTGTTATCTGGTCAACTGCAAACTCCTGATTTGTCAAGGTAACTCGTTCCAGCAAAAGCTGACACTCAGAGCTGTGTGACCATAGGCCATAAAATGGAATTCCAATGAGCACTATCTTATGGCAGAGAAGTGTGCTCAGGAGGTCAATAACAGACTTTCAGGAAAACTGTTACATTAGGTCCCTGGGAGAGGAAATATGGCCTTGGGATGCAGTCTTATTCATGTATTTGTAAAATGGCCAGAGAGACTATCAAATTCTGTGGGAACCGTTTCGGAATGTTAAAATAATGTCAGTAGTTACAAAATGCTGGAGATGGTGTCCTTTATAACTTCATAAACTTACGACAAAATTGTATAGACCCCAGCTTGCCCCTGGAGAGGGCACCTAGTTTTCCGGTTCCTGGGTGTGGCAGTCAGGGCTGGCCTGCCTGCTGGCTGCTGGTGGCTTTGCCTTTGGAAGGAAGAGCAGGGTTCCCAGTATGGCCTTTAAAAAAACAGCAGTCCCCTTAAGGACACGAGTTTTGAGTGATTTGTGCACCTCCCCCCTTTAAAGATAGTATTTGCAAAAACTGTAAGGAGCCAGATAGCAATGTTCAACTGTCCTTCTCTAGGAATCACAAACTTGTTGGCTCTTGTGACAGAGAAGGCGTGAGTGTTGAGTGCCTTACCTTCCCTGAGCCTCCTGTCCACTGAGATTTACCCTCAGCCCCTGCCCAGTGAGATCTTCCTCAGATGCACCGCCTCAGACCAGGGTTGGGGGCGTGTTGAGGATGGCATGCCTTACGTGGTAGTAGCAGCTGGAAGACTACTTGCTTTAATAATGAGACCTTTATATTAAATGTGAACTAGAAAAAGCATGTAGCACTCACCTGTGATTTCACATATTGTTCAGATGAGGTTAAGGAAAGTACTTGGGTTTAAAAGAAGAGAATTTATTTTTAAAACTGCAGTAAATATTGGAGCAGGTCACAGCCCAAAAGTGCGAGACATCACACACTGTCGAGGTCTCTCCTTTGGTGGCCTTTGGTGGGAGCTCAGTCCCAAGAGGGGTCAGGACAACCCCTTTGGGCTGCCGGCCTGCCTGCTCTCCCTGTGATGCCGGCCCCTGAGTGGACATAAACCGTACTTGGCCTGCTCTCCCCCGACCTCACACCTGCATATAGGATACTTCCTCCCAGGATACCTGCACTGCCCTTCTCCAAGGCCACAGGAACTTTTCCTCTGGCCCAGGGATGTTGCCGGCTGGCACCACCCACCTGTTCCTCAGTTGCTTATTTATCTGTTCCTGGGCTGCCTGTTCCCGGGCTGGCTGTTCCTCTGGCTGCCTGCTCCCCATGCCTGCAACCCAGAGCCTCAAAGAACATCTGGTAACTGAATTGGGCCTGTGGATGCCCACTGGGGGCAGGGGTTGGGAGGGAGGGAGCTGCGCCCTTTCCCCCGGGCCAGCCTGGTCCCTAGATCTCCATTCTCGGGCCGACCCCTGTCCATGGAGCCCCTGTCCTGCGCCAGCTCTCTCCTTCCGTTGCCTGTATTGGGCCAACTCTGTCCCTGGAGCTGTTTGTTCTGAGCTGACTTAGTACCTGGAGTCCTTTCCTGGTCTGATTTCCCTGTAGAAATGACAGGTCTCTTTGAAGTTTTTTTGTTTTGATTTATGACCTAATGGGGCTGAGGAGAGATCCCAGGCCAGCTTATCACCCCAGATTCTATACTAATTCTGGACACTCTCCTTCCAGCTACATCCTATCCCTCTGCCCAGTGTGTGTGGATCCCACCTTCCCCTGGCTGGACTTGGGGTCCCCGGGCAGTTCTGTCCTCATTTGGTTGGTTGGGCTTTGCCCTGCTGAAAGGAGATGGCTGCAGAACCCCACCGGGAACAGGAGGAGGACTTTAACCCTCACTGGTGAGGCTGGTAGAGCAGAACTGGTAATTCCTGGGCCACTTGGGAGAAGCCCTTCAAGTCCAGGGCTGTCGTCCTCTGACCACTTTGGCTACCTGAGGGTACCTTTTGGGACTGGGTGACATTTACTGCAGGCTGGGCCTTTTTCCTAGGAGATGAGAGCCTGTGTTGTCCAGAATGCCTTCTGCTTTGTAATCCGATTGGCTCTCACTATTTTGGGGGGAATAAGAGCCATTAATTCAGGCAGCACCAGGGCCTGTTGGCAGGGAGGCCGGTCTAAGTGACCTGCCCACCCTGTCTGCATGCCTGAACCGTCCCATAGCAAGGCCCTGTGAGCAGCCAGAGCCCTCCTTCTCACTACCGCACCTCTATTTGAGGGTCCTGCAAGGGTCAGGACCTCCAGCCATCCCAGCACATCAAATAATCAGTTTATCCCACAAGCATTGACTACGGCCAGTTGCTGAGGTGGGTCTGCCTCTATGGAGTTACTGATCTCATGGGGCCAACTAGCGATCTACAGGCAGTGAGAAGGACTTAGGCCAGTCCTGTGAGGGGAACACTCTGAAGACACACCAACTGACCTTTTAAATTATCAACAGTATGTCACATAGTTAAAAATAGCCTGGTGGCTTAGAACATAAAATGAGGTCTGTTTCCTCCCATCTCCACCCCCCCACCCCAACCTGATAAGCTCCAAGAGGCACTGTCTAAAGATCTGACTTTGTATTATACCCACATCTTTGTCACTATTAGCTTGTATCTGTCACAGAAAATGAGACTGTAGCATGTACAGGGCACTTTCCTCCCTTCTTAGTTGTTGTTAATTATGTTATTTATATAATGTGAACCTTTTGCTCTGAAACTACAATGAAATCTTTTACTTTGCTCCTGGTTGGTGCTGAAGTACTGGCAAAAACAATTTATATTATAAGTGATTCTCTGAGTTTCCTCTAGAATCAGCGACCAGACCTTTGGAAGGGAATCGGAACTGAAATATCATCGTCCGAAACCAGTTGCCCTGCCGAGAGTGGTGCAGGGAATGCCCATGTCCTGGCTTTCTTCTCTGGCTTCGGCCTAGTTCACCTGCAGGCACCCCTTGCCATACTCCCTCTGCAGTGCTGTGTGGAAACACTCCTTCCAGTGACTATTTCACCCGGGGTGCCAGAGAGTCAGCTTTGAGTTCTCCAGTGTCTGAGAATCAGTCCTGGGGCTGTGAGTTTGACATCTGTTTGGCTGGGTATAGAGTTCTAGGTTGGAGTCGGCACTTTGAGGAGGCTGCCTCATGGGCTGCACCCATGACGGTCAATGAGACCTCCCCTCCCCCAGCAAACCGCCCCTCCTAGGTGAGTAGGGCTTGTTTTCAGCCCTCAGGAGCCTGAATTTCACTGGAACTGGTCTGGTGGTGGATCATTTTTCATTTACTCTTTCCTGGTTGGGGCACACACTTTTATTTTAAATAGTTCTGCTCTCAGCTCGGGGAAATACTGTTCTGCCCTTTCCTTCTCCCTCTCCATTCCTTCGAACTCCCGTAACATATCGTCAGGACTTTCAGCTGGTTTACCGTGTCTTTGATATTTCTCTTCTATTTCTCACGTTTGGTTTTTGGATGTTTTCACTTTATTTTATTTTTTTACATTTGAAAAATCAAACCCTAGTTGATGTACAGTAAAACATATCTTAAGTGAACAAGGAGATGTACGTGTGAGTGTGACTGCATCCTCTGTTATCTGAGCCTTCCCCACCCCAGAGGCAAGCACTCTTCTGGTTTCAACCCCACTGTTAGCCCTACCTTTTCTGGAGCTTGGGGCTATTGTGAGTGGAGCTGCTCTGAACCCTCCGTACCTGTCTTCTGTGGCTTCCTGTTTCTTTGTCTTTGGTGGGTAACCGGTGGGGTAGGGCCAGATCTAGAACTGGATGTGAACCTGCCAAGGCTTTTTTGAGGCTTGTGCCATCTGCACTTCCAACAGCCTCATTCCAGGAGGGCTCAGCTTCCCCACTACCCAGCGGTTGGCATGACCCTTTTTATTTTATCCAGCTGGTGGGTGTGAAGTGGGATCTTGTGATTGCAGTTGGCATTTTCCTGGTGACTCAGGATGCTGAGCTCCTTTTTATATGCTTATTGGTCATTTCTGCATCTTCTTTTGCGACACATACCCATTCCTCTTTTGTGTTATTGAGTTGTAGGAGTTCATCTCTACTCTGGATCCATGTCCCATGTCAAATACATGTATTGGGAATAGTTTCTCCCAGTTGGTGGCTTGACTTTTATTTTCTCAAGTAAATATTTGATGAGTTGGATGTGTTCCCATGTTATTATCTAGATTAAACATTGACTTTTTGTACTTAATGTTTCATTGGATTACAGAATATCTTACTCTTAAAACATCAAGCTTTAATTTTCAGGAGCTCTTTCTTGATTGTTCCTTTTTAAGTAGAAGCTTGATCTTTTGTGTTTCAGCCTCTTAGATCCTTATGAGGACTTGAACTAGGTATTTTTGAAGTTATCTTTGTCCCTGAATTATTGTGGTTTTTTTGAGGGGGAGGGTGGGATCAGCCGTGCCAAGGTTTCCTCCTGGCATCCCTTTGCCCTGTTGGTGGTCACGCTGTCTGGTCCCACTTGTGCGTGGAGAGGCTGATGAGGGCTTGTGGTGGGTGGGGTTGGTGGGAAGGGGAGAGTGCATAGATGGTTACAGTGCCACTTGGGATAGAATTCCTTAACCAGATGAGCTCGCCATATCCCAGGGTCTCCCTTTCCTCCCTGAATTGGTTGGGATCCGGCTTGATGTCCTTTGGGGAAGGACCCCAGGGGTCTTGGCCTGTGTTTCTTTTCAGCTCTGATTTCTCCCTCCATACGTCCAAGTGCACCTCTTCTATCTTCCTGCAGCTCCTCAAAACCTCCCATTCCATGTTCAGTTGTGTTTCTGTTTTCCCTGGTGGGGGTCCTTCTGGTGGGAGTGCCAGGCGAATGATGCGTGGGCTCTGTGGGCCTCTTGGACAGGGGTGGAGGTGACATTGGGGGTCATGTACTCAGGACAGGGAGAAAAGGCTTTGCTAGGGTGTTAGGAGGTGAGGTTCATGTGTGAGATGAAGTTGGAAGCAGCAGGTTTCTTGGACAGATGAGGTGGGGGCCTGGTTGATGGCAGATGTGGGTCAGGGTGCAGCCTTAGGATCCGGGTGCTGGAGTGTGTTCAAGTTGTGCTAAAGGTGCTGGGCGCAGGTGACCCCATACCCAGGAAACGTGTGTCATGTCCTTAGCACTGACATGGGCTTGGCTGGGACTCTAGTCTTTCTTCTTTGCTCTGATCTCTCTTGGTTTTCTGCTTGTTATCCACCATGGTCATGCGGTCATGAATGCATCCATAAAGTCATGTAAATTCCTCTAACCTTACTCTATCAGCAGGTGTGTCATGAGTGAGACCTCAGGTGTTTTTAAGGAGGAAGTACATTGGCGTTACAGTGGGTTTCAAGGTTGCTGTGGCTTCTGGAGATCTTTTCGATGAGCTACCTGTGTAGGGTGGGACCCCTCAGGTTTGGCCTCTCCCCTGCCCCACCCCCCACCCCCTGAAGACCAGGTGCTGTGAAAGTCCTTGTAGGTATCCCTCTCAGCTGTGTGTGTGTCTCTCTAGGACCGGAAGCTCACCAAGCTAGAGCGGCAGCGGTTCAAGGAGGAGGCTGAGATGCTAAAGGGCCTGCAGCACCCCAACATCGTGCGTTTCTATGACTTCTGGGAGTCCAGTGCCAAGGGGAAGCGGTGTATCGTGCTGGTGACCGAACTGATGACCTCGGGGACGCTGAAGACGTGAGTGTGTCGCCTCCTGACCAGCCAGGGCATCAGGGTGGGCTTGGCCCAGGGTGTGCGGCCCACAATAGCTAGGGGGTCCTCCCTGGCATTTGGTCAGCACTCCACTCGGGTGTCCCTGTTTGGATGATGAGTGCACGGCCCACAGCAGTGGGAAGCCCTGACTTACATGAGTAGCTGGTGAGCCACGCCCCCACCTCCAGGTACCTGAAGCGGTTCAAGGTGATGAAGCCCAAGGTGCTGCGTAGCTGGTGCCGGCAGATACTGAAGGGGCTGCTGTTCCTGCACACCAGGACGCCCCCCATCATCCACCGGGACCTCAAGTGTGATAACATCTTCATCACTGGGCCCACCGGCTCTGTAAAGATTGGTGACCTGGGTCTGGCCACCCTTAAGAGAGCATCCTTTGCCAAGAGTGTGATAGGTAAGCTCACCTCTCTGAGGCCCCTTCAGCCCCTTCAGCCCCCTCATTCCCCTCAGCCAGACCGTGGCCCTGCATGGCCTGTGTAGGTCCCTGTGGCCCAGGATGACCTGTGAGGCTGGCTGGTACCTGTGGAGCTGTTGGGCACTCGGTAGTAGGAAGGAGGCCTGAATGCTGGCGAGATTCTGGGACTCTGGCTGGTGATGCTAGAGCTGGCTTTAACCTGTGAGGGGGTGTCCCCTGGGATGTGAGGCTGGCAGAAGGACCCACCGAGCTGTTTGGGGCCTGAAGTGACCAAGTGTTTGGATGGGCAGGGCCTGGGGGCTTCTGTGTGGGTGCTGGTTTACTGGCTATTTTTGCCCCCGCATTCCTTTTCTTTCTCTGTAAAGCTACTCGGCAGCCTTTCTGGGTGGGGCCCTCAGCCTATGGCTGCAGTTAGGAGTGGAGACAGGCTGCATCTGGCATTGTGTGTGCTGGCCCCAGTGGGCACAGAGTGGGTGCTCTTTTGCTGCGGGGGTTCAGGCCCCAGGCAGTGGGCCCTCCCGGCTTTTCCAGGAGAGCACTTGGAGGGGCTTTGGGGCAGAGCTGTTTATGTAGTTCAAGACATCTGAAAAATGCCAACATGCTGTATGGCTCGAAGGCTCCCATTGTGGCACTGAAAGACATCCCAGAATAGTGGTATAAACGTTTTGATACTTTTTTAAAGGTTTTATTTATTTTATTTTTAGAGAGAGGGGAAGGGAGGGAGAAAGAGAGGGAGAGAAACATTGGTGTGAGAGAGAAACATCGATCAGTTGTCTCTTGTGTGTGCCCTGACTGGTGACTAAACCCACAACCCAGGCATGTGCCCTGGCCAGAAATCGAACCAGCGACCTTTTGCTTTGCAGGATGACGCCCATGCAACTGAGTCACACTGGTCAGGGCCTCCATGTGCTATTTTGTTTTTTTAAAAACTGGGACATTCTGAAAATCTTCCAAAGTCAACCGAGAGCTTAAAAGCAGCGTCACTGAAGTGGATTCTCCTCTTTGCATTTAGCTTGACAGATGCTCAGTGCGACCTATTTTCGTAGAAGGGTTGTGTGATTATTAAAGCAAAGGTTGGTTACAGAAAAATTAAAAAACCTAGACCAGTGTAAGTAAAGGAAAATTAGCTGTAATCCCACCTGCCAGATGAGTCATTTTGGTCTGTGCTTGTGGTTTTATACAGGTGAGGTCAGCGCGTGCACACTTTGTATATTTTGTTTATTTCGCCCAGCCTATCGAGGTCTTCATGTCCTTAAAAAATCAGAGTGAACATTATTTTTAAACTTTTTGTGTTTAGAAAGCACAAGCAGTTCCCACCTTAACATCTCCCTGGTACCTGCCAGGTGAGTGGAACTTGTCCAGGTACCCCCAGATCATCATCTGTGCGTCCTGACACTCTGCCGTGTGGTGTGCCTGTCGGGATATTTGGGGCCTTTTTGGGTTTTTGTGCTTTAAATAGCTCTGTGGTGACCATGAGCTTTTGTCTGTTCTGGGTTATCTGGCATGTGGAAGGAGAGTGTCCTGGCAGCGTTCTGCTTCCTCGATGGGAGTCACCTTCAGCATTTCAGACACAGACCCTCTTCCTGGGAAGTAATGGCCTCCCAGCTCTGCGGGCTGATCCAACCCAGAATCAGGAGGGTCTAGGGGGGATTTTTGGAAATTTCTGTCTGCAGAGCACACCTGTTGAAGGAGGATTCCAGGACCCATGGCATGACA
This sequence comes from Mormoops blainvillei, assembly GCA_004026545.1. NCBI lineage: Eukaryota > Metazoa > Chordata > Mammalia > Chiroptera > Mormoopidae > Mormoops > Mormoops blainvillei. The sequence goes on along the minus strand of PVJD01002612.1, from coordinate 176,705 downwards.
CATGGATGGGGGAGGAGGCTTTGGGCTGTGAGGAGCAGAGGAGGCTTCTGGGTTGACGACCACTGACCCTGCATCTGTTGCTCCTGGGCACAGGCACCCCTGAGTTCATGGCCCCTGAGATGTACGAGGAGCACTATGACGAGTCCGTGGATGTCTACGCCTTCGGGATGTGCATGCTGGAGATGGCCACCTCAGAGTACCCCTACTCAGAGTGCCAGAACGCTGCCCAGATCTACCGGAAGGTCACCTGTGTGAGTCCCTGGCCACTGAACTGGCTCTGTGTCTTCATGAAATCACAGCAGCTGTGTGACAAAGGGTACAAGGCCATTTCACAGGTGGTGAAACGGGTGGTCGCTCAGGTCTCTGAGCTAAAAGTAGAAGCCACACAGCAGTAATAGTAATGTCAGTGCTGGGGTCAGTGCCTAGAGGCAGTAATTGGGGCCTCACAGTGCTGCCAGTCTGGGACCCCAACCAGGTGCCCAGGCCGCCTGTCCCCGGAACCCCTCCTCTGGGCCGTTCCAGGGGCTGCTCGCTTTTCCGTCTTCTGGTGTGTCCCCAGAATTTGATTGGACCTATCATCCTGTCCTCCCTGTGCACTCATTCTGCTTAGTGGGGAGCACGGAGGGAGTGACCAGGTCAGGAGAGCTGGACCATGGCTTTTCTGGGCCCTAGTCTGTCACTCTCCGTCTGCACCTATGGCACGAGGTTCCATGGCCCCCAGGCCTTGGCAGTTTGAGCCCAGACCTCCACGTACCCTCACTGCTTCTGCACCATCCCCTTCCCATACGCCCCTTGAGCCCTCTCTGAAGGTCACAGCTTGTCTCTCTTCTTTGGTTCTTAATCTGAGTTAGAGGTCATGTGTTTACTCTGAGCGCTTTCTATGTGCTGCGGAGGTTTTGAGGCAGGACGGCAGGGTCCTTGGTTGGAGGCACTGTGGGGATGGGCCGGAGACCCACAGATAGATATGTAGCTCCCAGTGGTGCTGGCAGGAGAGGGCTTTGGGCAGTGTCCTCCAGAGGGCTGGGCAACCTGAGGGATGTCAGAGCCTCACTGGCAGACCTTGGAGGTGTCAGTGCTAGAGTGTGGGAAGAACAGCCTGAACATCCTCCTTCTGGCCCATCTGCTGGCCTGGGGAGACAGGGACTGAGCCCCTGAGCCCGTGCTCCTCAGCCACCCCAGTTCTCCTAGCAGCTCCACTGCCCCTGTTTAGGCCCCCAGAAGCAAGACCTGGCTGGGGGCTTGAAGCTCCTGTGTTGCCCATGTTAGTTTGGGCAAAGTAAGGCACGGGTAAACCCTGCCTCCTAGAGGAAACCAGATGGGAAGAATGTTTCCTGATCCTCAGCGTGTTGGTCCTCTGTTCAGAGACACCCTTGTGCTCCTGCGGGCAACTCACTCACTGTGTACCCACAGGTGGTCCAGCCTCCAGCATGTACCCCTAACCCAGGGTCTGGCAGGGTCGCTGTGCCCTTGACTTTCAGCTACCCTGACTCCATGTGTCTGAACCAAGACATGTGAGCCCCTTCAGAATAGTACCTTGGCATGTTCTTCACCAGCTTTGGGGGCTTTGGTTTTTCAGAGATCTAAATGACAGTGTGTGTACACACTTGCCTGTGCTTAGCATTCCTCAGACCGCCTGCTCCTGTGGGGACCCTGGCCCTTCTCCCTGGCATATTTAAGTCTATTTTTCTATTGGCTTCAGTGGGAAAGCACAGGGGTCTCACCTCCAAGGTTTCCGTGTCTGCTACAGACTCCCTCCCATGTTGGACACAACATGACCCCCATTAGTTACAGGCATAGGTCCTGGGGATCAGGGATTTGGTGGGTGCAGTGGGACCGCACCTGGGCGATGGGAGTTGCTGGGATTACTACAGTTTCTAGTCTGCCCCCGGGCTGCCCTCCCTCACTGTGGGAAAATATATGCTTCCCATTCTGTACATTAAAAAAGAAATCGGGACAGGCCTTTGAAGGTAGAGTTTAGCTGAAGGAGGAAGAACATGGTGGTTGCGCCCTCAGTGTGTTTAAAATGTTTGAAATCCAGGTGGCCCTCAGATAAACCCCCTCTCCCAGCAGGTGACAAATAAACCCTGTGATCTGGCCCCTGCTTCTGGAATCCCTTCGGTCTGCCAGTTCCCTTCCCCCCATGCCATCTCTGGTCAGTGTGGATGCTTGGTCACACCCTGGCACCCCCTACCACAAAGTCATCTGGCCTGGTCGTTGACCAAGAACGTGAATGGTGGAACTGCATAGCACCGTTGTTTGCAAAAGTCTTGAGCTACAGGCCTTGGAAGTCAATCCTGCTGTGGCCACAGTCTCTGGTGGCCCTTCGTCAGCAGCAGTGACTGTAGATCATGTCCTCAGCACCATTGAACAAGAGTGTGGTGAGAAAGGCTGACCCTTGCTTAGTATCACTGAGCAAGGGTGTGGCGAAAAGGCTGACCATTTCTTCTCCACCCTCTTGGTGGCACGAGAGGCCCTAGCCTCAGGCAGATTCACCCTGCCTTAGCCCTCCTCCATGTATCAAAGTGAGCGAGTGTCCCCAGCCTTTCTTCCCTAGACTTCACTACTACTTTCACCCCACCCTCTAAGCCTCCCCCTTTCTCCCCTTTCTTTGGGGGTTAGTAGGAGGTGAGTGGGAAACCTCTTATAGAGGCGAGTTCTGTGTCCGGTGACCCTGCTCATCTCATCTTCAGGGTATCAAGCCAGCGAGCTTTGAAAAAGTACATGATCCAGAAATCAAGGAGATTATTGGGGAGTGTATCTGCAAAAACAAGGAGGAGAGGTGAGTTTCAAGCGTCACTGAGTCTGGAGTCTTTCTCCTGCTGAAATCTTTCCAGCTCGCCTGCAGAAGGCTTGGGGAGATGGGCTGTTTCAGGTCCAGGTGCCTGCAAGCCAGCTGAGCAGTCGGTGGGAAGCCCCTGGAATACGCACAGTCAAAGCCTCCTTGACTTTGGGGACTGCCCTGGAGCCCCCTTCTCTCCTTTACTGTCTGCTTCTTGCCTATCCAGCCTGGAGCGAGGGGTTCATGGGGCCTGGCTCTCTATCCCTTCTAGCTTTTTCTCTGTGTCGTCCCTGGTGGACCCATCCATTCTCATGGCCTGCAGGATACCGCTGTACCCAGGCGTCATGATTTGTCTCGTTCTGCCCTCTCTCTTTAACTCCAGGCTGCATATTCCACATACCTCTGTATGCCCATTCCAAACCCTCCTGCTGGCTATCATGTTCATGTCAGATGCCACCAAAACCAGCCCCCACCTCCTCTGGTGGTCACTGGGAAACTGGGCGTGCATCTTGAGCTTTCTTCCCTTCTCTCCTCTTCCCCCCCGCCCCCGCCTTCTCCTTCCTTCCTGCTTCTCCTCTCCTGCCCACCCTCTGCCCTCTCATTCCTTCTCACCTCCTACCACCTCTTCCTCACCCCCACACGTGCCCTCCCAGCCCTCGCATACCCAGCGCATGGCCACCCTGGTCACTGTCTGCAGCGTTGATCACTGTCCTTTTCCATAGCCATCGTCTCTCAGGCAGGGGTCCTGTCCCGATCCCTGGCAATTTTCTCCTATCCCCTTCAGGTTATCATGTTTTATTTTTTAAGGAAAAATAGTAAAAAGTTGTGAAATATAACCCATATCAGAAAAGTACAGGAACAACCATGCAGAGCCAAAGAATCCTCCCAGCAGTCCCTGTGAGACCACTTCCTAGATCAGGACCTATAGCACCCAGAGACCATGACCTTGGCCCCTTGGCAGGGATGCCACAGCATTTGTTGACCTCACTGAGGGTGGCCTCACTTGGTGTCCCCCTTTCATGCGTGGTAGCCATGGCCCCACGCATGAAAGCCATGGCTACCACGCGTGAAAGAGCAGGGCTGGGCCACTGGAGCTCCCATCTCATAATGACTGGATTTTATTCTGGAGGAAGCCATGCCTGGGACAATGCACGGATTCATCTGTGCCAGAGACAGGAACTAGTGCTTGGAATGCTGATTTGGGGGCAAAGTGGTTACTGTGGCAACACCCAGCAGCACACCTACCCTGTCCTGAAGAGCTCCCAGAAAATCCCCTGATGTGGGCTTCTGGACTCTTCTGGGTTCAGTTCAGTCTTATTGGAGGCAGATATCTTTGTGACGACTGAGCTCACCAGCCCCTCCGCAGACCTGTGTCTTTTCAGCAAAGCCTGGTTTATAATCCTTCTCTAGATTTCCTGAGTCTTTCACCTTGGGCATGTTTTCTTTTTATAATCAGAGAAAAAAAGTCTTAAATACTACCCAGTGAAATGTGTTCGGGAGTAATTTTTTCTCCTCCCTTGGGAGTTAGGGAATGCACATGTAAACTGTTGTGTGCCCCCTGGAGGGCAGAACATGCCCAGCAGGTAGTGCAGTCATAACTGTAGAAAAGAGCTGGGTGGGTCTCAACTCCAGCACCCATGTCCAGGGCCCCCCAGCAGGTATGCTCTTCAACTACTCCCTCCCCAGGTACCAGATCAAGGACCTGCTCAGCCACGCCTTCTTCGCGGAGGACACGGGCGTGAGGGTGGAGCTGGCTGAGGAGGACCATGGCAGGAAGTCCACCATTGCCCTGCGGCTCTGGGTCGAGGACCCCAAGAAACTGAAGGGCAAGCCCAAGGACAATGGGGCTATAGAGTTTACCTTTGACCTGGAGAGGGAGACGCCGGACGATGTGGCTCAGGAGATGGTAACGTGATGCTTGCTGGTGGTGGGTAGTGGGCGGGCTGGGCAAATCATGGTGCGCACCTTGGACACTTGTGGTTTCCAAAGATTAGAACAAAGTCAGAAAGGGCGTGCGGTCTCTGGTGTGAGGACAGTCTGGAGTGAGGACTGCTGGTCGAGTATAGCCGTGAAGGACTCTGCAGTTCAGAATCCCCTGTTGCATAGGTGCCGGGCCCACACAAGCACAGGTCTGCTCAGAAGCAGTGCGGAGAGGGGCCCAGGGAATCTGGGATATCAGAAAGGCCCTGTTTTGGCCAGATTCTTGTTGAGTTTGCATAAATGTGGGCCTTTGAGTTTTATTTTGTTTTCAAGTGGAATTGTGGCCTAGAAGGCCCAGAAGGAGCAGGAGTGTAGGGGGTGGGGTGTTCAGTGTTGCTGAGAGAGGAAATGTACCCATGAGAAATTAATGGGACTAATTTCTGCTGGAAAAACCAAGCAGAAGTAAAAACCAGCATGGTTACTGCCAAGATCAAGGACTTGGCTGTGCCATAGCTATAGGAAGTATTTGTCTCTCTTCTTCTTTTTGTAAATAAATGTTTTTTGGAATAGAACACATCTACCAAAAGTGTACCCAAGTCACAAGGGTATGGCCAACAGATTCTTCACAATTGGACTCCCTGGCCCCAGGTGGGTTTTAAGAATAGGAAGTAGGCTGGGTGCTGGAGGGTGGCCTGGAAGAGGTGGGGCGAGGGCACCTGTGTAGTTCCTGTGGGCAGCAGGTCTTCCTGCTGTTTCTTCAGGCCCCGATCAGATGAAGAAACAGAGGCTTGCCGTGCCACGTAAGCTGTGGGAGTCACTGACTGAGGGTGGGTTGATGGGCTCATTGGGGCCTAGGCATGTGGTGGAGTGAGGATCCATGGGACTTGGTAGTGCAGTAGGTCAGCGTGGGATGGAGCAGGTGCTGCACGGCCAGTCAGTGCCCCCACTTCCACCAGACAGCGGCCTGTGCCCCTACTGCGTCTGGCATTTGCAGTGTGCATGACGTCCCGCTGATGTCCTGGAGCCCAGGTCAGGACCACCCTGCACCTTCCCAGATGTTGGTCCCATTCCTGGGCCCAGAAACAGACACATGCTCTAAGTGGATTTCTGGGAGGATTTTCTGCAACTTTGCTTGGTGTGCCGTTGAATTGCTGCATATTTACTGAGAGTTGCATTAAGGTAATTACCAGCACAGCTGTCCTGTGAATATAGTGCCACTGTTTCTCCTCATGCTGCACCATGATCCCTTCCCACTTTCTGCTGAAATTTAAAGCACAAACAAAAGTGACAGTTGAGGTGCTGTGTAGGCCAGCAGCCTGTGAGCCGAGATTCAGAAGTGTGGGTCATGTGCAGTGTCCCGGAGGGACTTTGGGCCGAGGGGCTTTCCAGCAGTGCACACTGAACAGGTGGCAGGAGGAGGAGGGGGGTAGGGCTCCCTGTGGAGATGGGGTGGATTCTTGGGACGGCCTTGAGTGGGTATGTCCCTCTGGGCTTCTGAGGTTGGGGCCAGTGCCAGTAGCTGCGGAGACATATGTGGTAAGCAGCTCTTCTATTTCCTGACAGCACTGTGCCTGTTCTGCATCTGTGTGGGCACCAGAGGAGCCTTTCTGCCCCGGGAGAGATTTGAGATTCAGTGGGAGCCAAGCTGGGCTAACTATGCAATGACAGGAGGACAACAGGGGTGTTGGCACAGAGGAATTCCACGTGGTGGCGCTTCCCAGTACCACCTGCGCCTGCTCAGGGTTCTCTGATTCAGCTGTCCTTCCTGGGACCTGCCCACCCTCCCTAGAGGACTCTTCCCAACCTAGAATGCTGGACCCTCCTGCAGCACAGCTGCCCACCCTCAAGCCCACCCTTACCAGTCTTTGGCACTTGAGTGACCTGGTGGGCTTGCGGTGTCTCTACCTGTTCATAGTGGAGGTCCGTGGTCCCAGTGTTTCTTATTCCTCCCTTCTGCTCTCCTCCCCCTTCTTCCATCTCCTTCCCTCTTCGTAGGACACAGAGGAGCCCAGTGCCTTAGGTAGAGCTGCCAGTGCTGAGCCAAAAGCATTGCATTCTCCGAGGCCTTGTCCTGCCTTGAGTGTGTCAGTCCTCCCTGGCCACTGCCCCTGGCTCCTGGCTGGGCCATGTGGTTTATGCTGGGGTTTATGGCTGGCTGTTGGCCTGGTTCTGACCTTCCTGCCCATATGTAAACACTAGAGTTGACACTAGGGTCTGGAGCTGTCCCTGGGCCCGTGCCAGGATCCTGAAGAGGCTCACCACCCCTGGCTGCTCTGTTTGGCGGCAATCACCCGTAGCTTTCACTCAATATTCATTCTTCTTCAAAACTTAAAGTAACAGATGACCATGAGTATAGCATAGTGTCAATTGTCATAAAGGTAAGGTAACTTCACAAGGAAACTGAGTGAGAGCACAGAGGCATCGTCAAACCATGGGCCTGGGGACCTGGAATGGTGTTTGGGCTGCCTTGGTCTTACCAGCCAACATCAGTGAGTGCTGAGTGTGGAACATGTTCCAGAACCTCATGCTCATTCTGATGAGGCTGCCTCAGGGTGGGAGGGAGGCACGTGGGACCGCTTTCTCCTTTCCCTCTAAATTCACATCTAAAGTCACCTCCCAACAGGTCCTAGGGCAGTGACTGGGATGGGGGAGTGGATCAGAACAATGATGCCTGAAGGGCTGAGAGAAGGGCAGGTCTCTGGTGCTTGGGCTGGCTCTGATCTGTAGGTATCCCCTCAGTATGGACCCCCAGGAGAGGGAGAAGGGTTGAAGCCCAGCCCAGGATGTTCTTGAGGTCAGGGTGCCAACCCTTCCTTCTGCTTTTGCAGCCTCCAGATAATGGGACATTCAGGGTGACATACAGTGTGCCTAAATTCTTCCCTGATTGGAAAAAAAATAGAAGAAATCGCTCGGGGTTGAAGTGGAGGGAGAGGGGACATCTGTAAAGACGGAGATGGAAGGGAAAATGGGTCATAGGCAGAAAATAGAAGTGTCAGGCAGGAGTGTCTGTGGGGCACCTTCTTTTCAGTTGCTGTGTGGGCCCCCTGGGTGATGGATGGTGCTGACACCAGGCTCAGCCCCTTGCTCTCGCCCTGGTGTCAGCATGGTTCATTCTGTCAGAGTCATTTCCTGCAGTGTTTTCAAAGTAATTGCAAACTTTCAGAAAATTTGCAAACAGGGACCAAGAACTGTTTGAGATGATATTGCAGGCTGATGCCCTATGACCTGGAGTTCACCGTGTTGGTTTCCCACAGATGAAGTCTTTCCCGCAGAGCTGCTTGGGCTGTCAGAACTGGAGTGCGACTCAGCCCCACTCAGGGTCCTCAGTGGTTCGGTGACACCTTCACGGCTGGTGCTGGTCGGGGTTGTGTCTGTCTTCAGGATTCTGACCCTGAAGGGCGCAGCCAACCTGCCACATCATTCAGCTCCCTCTCAATCCGTTAGTGCGTCTGCAGGAACACTGGGCGCAGACCAGCCCACTAAGGACTCTCCCTGTGATCATGTGGTTGAGAAGTGTGTGCCAGGGGTCTGCAAATGCAGTCATCATCAATAAGTGTTTTGTGGGAAGGTACTTTGGAACTGCGTGAATGTCCTAGTTTCATCAAATTTTCCATTTATTTCTATCTCTGTGGACTCACAGTTTGGTTTTACTCAGTAGGTTATATGCTCCATTGGTGAGTTACCTCTCACTGTGAAACAAATGACCCAACTTTGTACTGTGCACACACAGTCTCCCCCAGTCTCCAAGGTCAGGAGTCCAGGAGTGGCTTAGCAAGGCAGGCTGGGATCAGGGTTCCTCATGAGGTGTGGCTGGGGTGTTGGCCAGGGCTGACCTGGGCCGATGGGGCTGACTGGGGCTAAGGGTTGGCATCTCACCTCACTCACCTGGCTGTTGGTGGGAGGCTCAGTTTCCAACCAGGTGGGTTGTTCCAGAGGGCCATTCATGATGTGGCTTCATGTGAGCCAGTGACCCAGAGGAGGGAGAGAGACAGAGACATAGATACTGAGAGACAGTACGAGAGAGAGGTAGAGACAGACAGATTGACACAGAATGAGAGTGACACGGAGGCACAGAGAGAGAGACTGGGACAGAACAAGAAAGACAGGGAGAGATAGAGACGGAGAGGGAGAGGGACAGACAGAATGCACATTCATGGACCCCCTTTGTGTAACCTCATACTGACAGTGACACCCTCACTCCTGCCACCACAGATCACTTGTGTTCCTCTGGTGTGCATTGGTGGGCATGGCCTTTAAACCATCATGGTGTCACTGCGTATTTTGATGCTCAGAATGTCCCAGATTCGGCTAGTGGGTAGCCCTGGGTACTGGCTTCTTTGTGTTCCTGCATGTCCTCCATTCTCTACTCATGTCCTCACTTCCTGGCAGAAGAAACGCCCAGCCCCCCTCTCCCCTCCCTACTGAAATCTCAGTGGCTGAGTTCTGGCATTCATATGCGTTCATTCGGTCATATACACACACGCTCCTGTCGACATTTGTGTGTTTGCCTGTCGTACATGGAAAACTGTGAGTTCACACAGTTCATGACCAGCACTACCAGGCTTTTCTCTGGTTTTCTCCCTTCCACATGGGGATCCCATGCTGCTACATGAAGAACCTGGCTTCCCCTCTTGTGGTTTGGTTGTGAATCTCCTTGGAGAGAGCTGTGATGTTTCCTGGAGAGGCACGGCTTCTTTACAAACACTCTCCAACTCTGTTGGGTAAATCGGGTTCATAATGTTGCCAGGCACGGTGTCCACTTTCCTGGTCTTAAGCTACAGAATGTGCCTCTGTCCCCAGCCTCCTTGACTTCTCAGAGAGTGCTGAGAACAGCGCTGGTCTCGGATCCTTGTCCCTGTCCCCAAGCGCGTGTAGTTGGCCAGGACCACACTCCCACCCTTGGGCAGCCCAGGTGTTGGGTTCCAGGAAGCCTCAGGGCTCAGATGGTGGGCTCCAGCGTGGGAGGCAGATCAGGGTCCCTCTTTCTCTTCACTCATCCAGCTCATGTTAGTGCAGGTTCAGACAGTTACCCTCCCTGTGGATTTACAGTTGGTGGCTGGAGGTTATGTCCTTATGGGATGACAAGAGCATCCTTGAAAGAAGGGGGTGAGGGGCCCTGAGGAGAGGACTTTGGGCAAAGACTCCATAATTGGGGGGTGGCAGGACAGGCCTGGCAGTGGGATGTGTGGATGGGGATGGTCCCAATAATGACGGGTGACTTCCTTTGTAGATTGAGTCGGGTTTCTTCCATGAGAGTGATATGAAGATTGTGGCCAAGTCCATCCGCGACCGCGTGGCATTGATCCAGTGGCGGCGGGAGAGGATCTGGCCAGTGCTGCAGCCCCAGGAGCAGCAGGACCCGGGCAGCCCCGACAAGGCCAGGGGCCTGCATGTGCCCCTGCAGGTCCAGGTGACCTATCACGCACAGACTGGGCCGCTGGAGCCTGAGGAGCCTGAGGCTGACCAGCACCTCCTCCCAACTGCGCTGCCGACTAGCGCCACCTCCCTGGCCTGTGAGTGCTGCTCTCCCCACATGCCCACCAGCTCACTCTGTGGGTGTGGAAGATTGGTGCGGGCAAGTGTTCTTCCAGGGAGGGCATCGGGAGCATCTCTGATGTTGCACAGAAATCTGTGACCAGAGAGGTTTAAGACTCGCTGAAGTCCAGCTTCTCAGGACAGGTGGGGACAAATGTGCAGGCAGACCGAGACCTCCTGTGCCCAAAACCGGTAGGGACTGGAACAGCTCAATCAGCTACTTACCCCACCTGGAGGATTCCAGTCCTAGCAACATGGGGCACCCGAGGGCTGTTTCTCGCCCTGGGCTCAGACCTGGTGGGGACATCTATGCCAGAATACTGTCGTCCTTTGGGGCTGCCAGTGACCGAAGGTTGAGTAGTCATGCTCCTGTGACCTTTGTCCTCAGGAGTGTCCATCCCCAGGATTATCTGTCTTCTAGTGTCAAACCAGAGACCCCTAGCTCATTTCTCAGGGTGGGTACTGGTAGGTGGTGGGATCACTTTGTCCCTGGCTTCATTTCAGAACACTGAAAGGGTCTAGACAGACACATGTCCTGCCTTTGCCCTCAGTGTCCCCAAAATGCAGCTGTGAGCTGAGTTTGGAAGCCATGGTCTTTTCTGTCTCTGAAAAAGCACAGAGAGTTTCAGAGCTGTTCAGCCTGCCCAGGCCACTGTTTCAGGTTGTTCAAGTGGAAAGACTGAAATAGTCTGTTTGATTTATTTAATAGGCACATCCTTCATTTACCATGAAAATAGCTGAATGTTTTTCAAAGTAGGCTATTTAAACTAAAACTAGTGGCTGGCTGTCACTATGAGATGATTTGCTTACTGTTTACTTCTTTCTAACCTACTCATGCTTGTTTCGGAGAACAAAATTGCTATAAAATTGCTGTATCATCACGTTCCATTTTATGATAAACCAAAATTATTGAAGAGCATAAATTTTTTGTAGGAAAAAGCATTATACACTTTAAAAATGTAATTGTTGGTTGAACAATTTCTAGGACAGAATTTAGAAAGTGCCTTTTGTTGCACTTTGAAGAGACACAGTCTGGGACCTAAAATCCACTCCACTGTGGTACGATGTCAGGTTTGACCCACTGTATAGACAGAAAGCGTTCAGCAGATGAGTTCACTTCTGGGTGGTCATTCTGTCTGCAAACAGACTCTTTCCTGTCCAACTCAGAGGATTCGATGTGCTTGATGCAGCAGCCATGCTTCTTTGCCATGAGAAGTAACCGTTTAGGGATAAAACATTTTTACCTGTTTATTATAATTTCTTTAAAGTAGACAACATATTCACATAATATACAATTCAAAAAATCCAAGAGCAAAAACCAGTTAATTTCCTTCCCTGGAGGCCACTGGTGTTGCCTGTGTCAATTAACTTCCAGAGAGAGCCTACTCATGTAATTATTCACATGCATGACACACACGCTCCCTCACACATACCCGTGTCTCCCCCTGTTTCTCAGCCCAGAGCGCCCTGCACACTCTTAGCGCCTTGCCCCAGGTCAGAGTAGAAAGCCTGTGCATAGCCATCCCTCTGGCCACTGTGCCTGTGGATGGCTGGAACATGCTGTGCTTTGTGAAGGTGAACTGCCAGGGACACCAGGCAGCACACATAGCACCAGAGAAAGGAGCTGATCTGACAGTAGGCAAACACATTGGCAGGTACAGCAGACATATTTTATGAGTCTTCGTTATGTGCTCTGTTAGTTGCCCACCACGTCCCAACCAAGCTCAACGAGGGGGTTTGGTTCAGCACCTGATGACTGTGAGAATGCAATTTGTCGATAGGTTTAAAAAAATTTTTTTTAATTTAATTTTTAATTGTGCAAATAATAAATATGTCCACTTAAAAATTGAAAAGTTACATAATACAGCTGGAGTTGCTTCCTGTGAAATTTGTCAGGTCTCCTCACATTCTGTTGTGCAGCTCTCTCTCTGTCTTTGTTTCTGTCCGCCTTTCTGTCTTTTCCTCAGTCTCTCGTGCACTCACTCTTTTCTCTGTCTCTGTGTCTTTGTCCGTGTGTCTCTTTCTGGTGACAGACTTTGCTTCTCCCTCTCCTCTCTCTGTATTAAGTGGAAATGACTACCAGACACCATTAAAAATCAGAGCTACTTGTCTAATTGGTTTTGCATAATCAGACTTCAGGATTCTTATGTCTCCTAGGCTAAAGTAAGTTCTAACAAGCCCTGGGAAAAATTATTTTTATACAAAGCTGACAAGATTTCTCTCTTACTTTATTTGTTTAAATTGCAAATGGACAGGATGTTGACAGTCCGAAAGGTGGCCCCTGTAGAAATAGCTTGGTGTTCATAGGTGACATTATAATGTTTGTGTAGCTTTTGGAACCTGGAAGCAATAAACTGGAAGTGTCATTTTAAATAGGTTTTTGTTTTTCACTTTTTACTGGCACAGCCACACAGGTGACCTGTCCTCCAAGGTGCATTTGGTCAGAGGAACCTGTGGGCCATGTGGGTCCAGTCTGCTCTACTGGCCAGTTTCACTGGCTGTGCTGGGCTGACTGCAGGTGAGGCCGTGGAGCATCGGGTCTTCTCTCATGGCCTCTTTGTGGGGTAGGAGCCTTGTCAACCTCATTTTCCAACTGAGTTAGACCTGGCCCACGACTTGAGGGTGTATACTTGGACCCAGATCTCCTGCCTCAGACTTTTTGCCTCTATAACTGAAGGTGATCAGGGTCTTGAGACCCCCTTCCCCCATCATAAAACACAGGCGATAATTGATTGGAACTTTTCCTAACTTGAACATTCCAGACTCCCAAGACCTCTTGTGCCTTTGAAAAGCTGAATGAGGGTTCACGTTCAAGGCCAAGTTTGGTGCTGTGTGAGGCCCCTGTCTAAGCCATGATGGAAGCATCTGTCTTGCCTATGCGGACTGTGTGAGGTGACCCCCTGGGATCCGTGGTGGTCCATGACACCCTCTCCAGGTGTCAGGCAGTGTGACGGGCTGCCAGGGCCATCTCTGGGTGGTGCTGTTAGTCCCTGTACTACTCTGTAGTTGTTGTGGAAAATGATGTACATTCATTACTTACATGATCTGGAAACACAACCAAGTCTTTGTTTTACAGAAGAAAACATATGGATGAGCTGAGCGTTCATGTGTGAGCCTACATTTGCGTTCCCTGAGCCTTGTGTGGAATGCCATGGGGGTGATGTTTGGGGTCCCCACTCTGAGCCGTGCCTTTGTCCTCCCCAGCGGACAGCACATTCGACAGCGGCCAGGGCTCCACCGTGTACTCGGACTCGCAGAGCAGCCAGCAGAGCGTGGTGCTGGGCTCACTGGCAGATGCAGCACCACTCACCGCCCAGAGTGTGTGCAGCCCCCCCGTAAGCATGAGCGAGGGGCCCGTCCTGCCGCAAAGCCTGCCCTCGCTGGGGGCCTACCAGCAGCTGGCCACGGTGAGTCAGAGACCCCCATCCACACGGCCTGGAGTCTGTGAGGGGCCATTTAGGCTGTGCTGGCCTGTGGTCAGTTCCTGGCCATGCAAAAGCAGGTCCACAGGAGGTCCTTCCTTGTCATTAGCTGGAGAAACCTGTGACCTGCCCTGAGAGACCTGCCTGGTGAGAAAATACAGTAAACAGAGCCCAGTGACACCTATTGCTTGCAAAGCTGTGATAAGCTGGCAGGGTCCCACCCTCAGACTGGTGCAAAGGTAACAGAAAGGCCTCATTTATAGTAATGAAAACTTTGATTTTGTCTGTCCAGCTTCACTGATGGGGTGGCACCTCTCTACTGGATATTATGCAGCCGTTAAAAGTTAGAGGTGTGGAAGGGGCTGAATCATGAGAAACATTTTCAGTGACATTTAAGAAGCAGAATTCAGAGGGCCTCATGCTTATGTCTGTGGAATGATTTGTAAGCCTGATAAATGAAATGGAAATTGCTAGGTGGGAGGTCACATTTGGCATTTATTTTTCAATTTTGATTTATTTTTGAATGCCAAAGAAAGCAAAGCAATTGCTTGCTTTGCAGTCCTTAGCAGTCGGAGAGGTTGCCCTTGAGGCAGATGGTGGAGTGGGGTTCAGAGGGAGATTTAGACCTTCTAGACCCAGGAGTGGGTCAGGGCCAGATGCCCCTTCCAGTGGGAGGTGCTCCTGCCTGGTACCCTGGTTCCCCGGGCTGTCACTCAAGCTTGCACCCACACACTCCCTTCCTGTGGCCACTTTTTGGGTACTGCGGCTTCTCTAGCTACCCATCTCTCTTTCCTCCTGTTGTCCACTTGGGCTCAGAGAGTCCCTTTGGAAAAGCAGTGGAAGCGTTTGCCTCTGCTGATCAGAGTCCAGGACTCATTGGTAGTTAGCATTTGTGGTTTTGCTCGTATCATGAAATGAGCAATGAAATAACCGCTGGTGCCACAGTTGTAAGCGGCATGAGCAGCTCCTTTAGGAAAAGGCTCCTTCTTGCTTAGAGCTTTGTTTCTTGGCTTTGGGTTTGCTCATGCTGGAGTTGAGCAGGCCTTCAGCCTTTCCAGGCACAGGGTCAGGGAGTCCCTGACCCACAGTGGGCTCTTGGCCGGCCCGTCTGGCAGCACTCTGATTGTCCCAGCTTCTACTTGCAGACTGGGAAGGCCAAACACAGGGAGAGCAAAAGGCTGACCAGCCAGGCTATACCCCAAACTCGGCCAGAGCACTTTCTCCCATTTCTTGCCTGTTAATGCAAAAATAGCTTGGACAAAAGGGTGGGGACAGCAGGGAGTCCCCAGGGTGTACCTGGGTCTCCTGGGGAGAGTTGTCCTCGTGTTGTGGCCCCGAAACCCAGTGAAGGAGGAGAACAGGGTGGAGAGGTTGGTAGCAGAGGAGCCGAGCCATTACTCTGGGTCTCCTTGTGCCTGAGTCTTGTTGGGCTGGGGCTGGGGCTGGAGGAGCAGGTGGGTGTGGCCACTCATTCCTCACCTTGCTTCTGCTAAATGCACAGACAGGTTTTGTGCCACCTGTGCTGCTCTGCATAATATTTTTACTATGAAACATGGAAACGGCCAGTAACAGTTTTCAGATGACAAACTGTTGTCACCTGATTCATCCAGAACACCTCCAGTGAGAGAACTTTCCCTGTCACTGTGGAGAGCCAGGCCCTTACCTCAGTCCTCTGTGTCCAAGCCTCTTTCCTCCATCTCCCCACCTGCTTCTCACATACTTCCCTATTATTTCGAAGTAAATCCCAGACAGAAAGACATTTTGCCTATAAATATTATAGTCTGTATCTTTGGGTTTTGAAGACAAAACCCAGTACCATTACTGTACCTAAAAAATGAATAAATTAACCGTTCTGAATAGCATCAAACACCTAGTGCTCAGATTTCTGACTCTCTGCCATTCTTTGTCTATGCTGTAGACCCATTTCTCTGACCAAGCCACTGGAGACCCTAGCTCTGCAGAACGCCCCTCTGTCTGGTGCAGTCCTGCTGTTTGTTTCCATGTTTCTGTATTCTGTGAACGTATATATACGTATACGTGTTATACAGTTCTATAGACAAGAAGCATATGCATTTGTATCTTTGCCCCACTGGTGTCATAACAAGCGTTTCTCCACGATTCCACAAAGCCCTTAGAATGGTTTTTCTCACGGTTGCATAATATTCTGTGGTGCTAACCACAACCTTAAGGGTAAGGTTCTAGAACATTCCTTGGTCAGGAGTTGTGGCCATTCTTGGTGTAGGGGCCACCACACCTTGCTTCTGTGAGTCACATTCCTAGGAAAACCATCTCTGGCAGGACGATGGGCATGGGGAGTAAAAGATGGGTCCTTGTGGCTGTCAAACTTGTAACTGGGTGGGGGTCCTCAGGCCCCCCACTGAGTGTGGCACCTGACGCTCTCTGCAGCCTGGCCTGTCGGTGGGCTCCGTCCCGCCCCCCACTCTTGCTCCGCTCCCACCGCAGCATTTCCCGGAGCCGGCCATGAGCTTTGCCCCTGTGCCGACTGGCCCAGGCCAGCCCATGCCCTCGGGCCACCAGGTGAGTGTGGGCTGTTCCTTCTTATGACCGCCATTGTTACCTCAGTCTCCTCTGACAGTCAGTCTTGGCTGGCCTGGGCCCCAGGTACTTTTGGGAGTGGGGGCGTGTCTCTTGTGTCTGCCGAATCCATGACCCATATCACTTGGAGGGGCCTCATTCACACAGCAGTTCTTACAGATATGCATGTCCGGGGCTCCTGTGCTGGGTATGCATGTGATCGTGCATATATGCGTGCATGTGGGTGGGTATGCATGCATGTGTGCATGTGTGGGTACACACACTCTGATTTTCTCTGTCATGTCTAAGCACCTGGGGCCCCCCTCAGCAGGATACTGGTCTAAGAGAAGCCCCTTCTCCCTCCAGCCTCCTCCACTGGCCCAGCCAGCGCCCCTGCCACAGGTCCTGGGCCCAAAGCCTGTGGGTCCTCTCCAGTCGGTGCCCCCCCATCTGCCTCCGTACCTGGCTCCGACCTCCCAAGTGGCCCCGGCTCAGCTGAAGCCCCTCCAGATGCCACCAGTGCCCCTGCAGCCACTCACTCAAGTCCCTCCACAGGTACCTCACCCTTCCTGTTCTCCATACTCCTCCTTCAGTGGGGCTTTGATGCGTGCCTGCCCTCTGTGTCTGTATCAGGTGCATCTAGGATGGGGAGAAGCCAGGAAAGAGCTGTGAGGACACAGCTATGGTCACTGCCTATCCTTGGAGCCATTCGAGGCCATACTGACCATGGCTCCTTAGGGGCGGGGGGGGGGCGGGGCGTCACATGACCAGTACACTTGATAGCACGTGGTTGGTGCTTGGGTGCCATCGCCTAGGCTAATGTCATTTGTGGTCATGGGGACAGCTTTCACTTCATGGTGTGTCACAGTGTGTCACACGGCTATGATGGGAAGTGCTGTTTTATGTGGAAGGCGTGAGTGTATCTGAGGTTCATCCCACTACCCAGAAGGTTCTTACCTGTCTGCTGTCACCGGTCACCTGACCTCATCCTTGTCCTGTCGAGTTAGAGTTGCTTTCACTGTCTAGTTAAACCACCACCTTGCTTGTTGGTGGTCATTGTACTTAGGTGCTCTTCAAATACACAAAAGTCTATCTGCACATTTTCACTGCCTTGAAATCACACAAAGGCATTGATTGTGTGATGCTTGTGTACCTGCCACCAGAAAGGCTTTAATTTTTTAAAAATCCTTTCCTGAGTACATTTTTTTCATTGCTTTTAGAGAAAGAGGAAGGGTGAAGGCAAGGGTGGTGAGAGAGAGAGAGAGAAAGAGAAAGAGAGAAACATTTACTGGTTGCCTGCCATAGGGTCCCTGACTCGGGATTGAACCTGCAACCCAGGCATGTACCCTGACTGGCAATGAAACCACAGCCTTTTGGTGCACGGGATGACGCTCCAGCAAACTGAGCTACACCGGCCAGGGTGAAATGCTTTATTTCAGAGCAACAGTTTTCAACCTTTTTTATTATCTTGTGACACACATAAACTAATTAATTATGAAAATTCTGTGGCGCACCAAAAAGATACATTTTTTGTTGATCTGACAAAAAAAGTAGGTATAATTTTGATTCATTTATACCAGATGGCAATTGTTGTGTTCACTGTTGTTATTTTTCCGTTTGACAACGTAAAGGAAAAGAGGTCAGTGCCCTGACTAAATAGTCGGGTATTGCATGTTTTAAAAATTCTTGCAGCAGATGAGTTGAAAATCACTGTTTTAAAGAGAGAACTGTCGGAGAATCTGCTGAAGTGTTTAAAGTGCAGAATCTATGATATTAGATATCAGGTGCCTTTGACGAGACATGGAAGGTTTCGGAGCTTCCACTGTGTGGACATGCTGTCCTCTGCCAGTCCTTGGGGCACGGCCAGTGTGGGGACTCGGAGGTGTGCTTTCCCCAAGAGAGCCCAACAAAGAATTCAGTCTGTGTGAATTTATGCAGATTGGGGTGAATTGGGCAGAGTAATTTCAGATGTTTGGGGTCTGTGTGTTGGCTTTGACTGTCCTAGCCTTTTTGAAAGGAAACTGAAGCTGGTGGTCACTGCGGTGACTCCTTGTATCTGAGCCGCTCCTCCCATTCTTGGACCCTCCGTGATGGTGCCTAAGGGGGCTCCCCTACAGGTTGTTGTTCCCCACCCCCTCTGCCTTTCCTTCTCTGGTCGAAGGTGTCATGCACTTGGTTTCATTTAAGTTGGGTTTACCTTTGGGATACCTTGGCAGCAGCTGCATAGAAGTGTCTCAGGCAGAACCTGCAGGGGTTATGGCTGTTCTGCCTGAGGCAGGCAGGCCTCCAGTGGGACTGAGACCTAGGGAGCTGACACGCTCATGTCTCTTTCAGATGCCTCCACTTCCTGTCGTCCCACCAGTCGCTCCGCTGACCACAATCGACAGCCTCCCCGCAGCCCTCTCAGACCTGCCGGCTGCGAGCGGGCCTGCTGTGCCTCCCCCATCTCAGTATTTCTCACCTACCGTGATCTTGCCAAGCCTCCCGCTCAGTGCTGCTGCTCCCCTGCCCATGTCGTCAGCCCTGCCTCTGCAGGCAGTGAAGCTGCCCCACACCGCCGGGGCCCCACTGGCCATGCCATGCCGGACCCTTGTGCCAAATGTGGCGGCTGCCACCACTGCTGTCCCTCTGCTGGCCGTGGCCCCACAGAGTGCGGCCGCCCTGTCTATCCATCCTGCTGTGGCCCAGCTCCCGGCCCAGCCTGTGTACCAGGCAGCCTTTCCACAGATGGTGCCCAGTGACATTCCCCCTTCTCCCCTCCACACGGCACAGACTGTGAGGGCCACCCCTCTGCAGCCAGCGCCCCCCATGCTGTCGCAACCCCACCAGCCAACCATCGCCCATCTTCCTGAGCAGACTGCTTCGGCCTCCAGGGTGGGGAGCCAGGTAATCCACCTGCCGGGCAAGGCCTGTTCTCCAGGCACTGGGAGACCCCTTAGTACCGAGAGATGTGAACGGTCCGTGGGCTTGTGCTCCTCCTCAGCACCTTGGCTGGAGGGTGCGGGCAGGGGCAGGTCAGGTGAGCAGGTAGTGCTGTCCGGCAGGCTTGGCTTCTCATCATTGTGGGGGTATCTGCCACCTCTTCCCACTCCCATCACGTGTCAGGAGCCAAAGGTCCCACCATGGGCCCTTCCCAAGGGTTAGTAGCATCTGCTCATGGAGGGTTTCCCAGCCTTGCTGCATGTCACGGCACCTGCCGTCTCCTAGATGGGGCCGGGCAGCCTCCATGCAGCTGTGTCAGGCCATCTGTGGGAGCTGGGGAGGCTCACACTGCCCGTCTTGTCACCTGTCAAAATGAGGTAGGTGGATAACCCCATGTCAGCAGGGAAGTGGGGTACCAGGGTTTTAGGAGGGGTGGTCTGTCAGTTGTGGTCTGGGCAGGGCTTGGGGCACATGGCTGCTGGTTCCAAGGTGGTCATGGTAGGCAAGGATGATGTTCCAGAGTCAGGAGTGGATCTCAGACAGCTCATCATGCTGATTGTGAAGGGACACAGGGAGATGTGCCATGCTGGTGGGTGAGCCTCCCTGTGGCTCTGCATACCTGCGCAGTCCCAGCATGTGTTAGAGTGTCAGGGCTGTTATCCAACTTTGTGTTGAGGAGAGGAGTGGTGTGGGACACCTCTCACCTGGACAAGTTCTCCCTTGGGTGCCCTCCTACCTGGCGCTAAACCTGAGCAGCCCTGTGCCTGTGGGCACCATTCTTTCCTTTTAAAGCTTAGGCTTTTGCCCTATAAGATGGGGCTGATGCCCCCTTTTGATTCTGTCAGGGAGATTCATCCCAAAGCTTGAGAGGGTGCCAGATGACCCAACTCATGGCCACTTACTCCAGTCTAGACCAAGACTCCACATCCTGAGTGAACGCAGATGATCTTGGACGTGCTTCTTCCTGTTTGTGTCCCAGGAGGGATTTGTACTTGGAGAAGGAAGGGATGGTTTCTGTTGGCAAAGAGGATGGTATTTGTTTAAACATGAGTGTGAGGAGGCACAGCAGTCCAGTGCCCTGACTGAGCAGGCAGCTGCGCAGCTTGTCAGAGTAATGTCCACTCATGTGTCGGCCATTTGAGAAAATACAGGCTCATTTGGAGGTTTGGGGTCTTTGGCATTAGGACCTGGACCGGCACATTGTTGCCCATGCTGACCTGGCACACTATTGGCACTGGGTCGTTTGCTCAGTGCCTGGAGAAGACGTTGTGGACTCAGAGGTCACCCTCTAGGCCGGTGACCTCCTACTGCCTGGCCAAAAGTGGGTCTGGGCTTTATTGATAGGCCGGGGCACCCACCCCACAGGCTTCTCTGTGGCTGATCAGTGTTGTGCCAGCAGGCCCAGCAGGGGTCATTCCATTCCTGACCACATCCCCAAACTGGGGCGGGACCGAGTCTTCCACCCTTTCAAGTTGAAGCCCTATTAGCATTTCCACCAGGAGCTTTTAAAGAGGGAACAGCAGGGAGTTGGACCCAGCTCCCAGGTTGCCCCCAGGAAGGCAGAGATCCAACCATTCCCTGGGGAAGCAAGGGCTAGGGCAGTGTTTGGTCCACTTAGGGCTTCTCAGCCAGACTCGGCTAGATGTGCGTAAGTGAAGTGTGGTTTTAGGTTAGATTTTATGCAAGTGGCAACTCGAGAAGGCTGTTTTTGTTGTTGTCGTTTCTTCTAAGACTGTGTAAAACATTTTCTAAGGCTAGGACTTACTTGTGACAGGTGTGGGTACATTAGAGAGGCACCCTTCAATGCCCACACTCCAGGTGTGCTCAACAGGGAATCACTTGCTGTGCCACAGGATGCCCAGGGTCCCTCAGGGATGGCAGTGGCTCCCCGACTTGCATCCCTGTCTTCTTTGCCTATAGATCCTGCTTGGCCACCCACCTCCGTATGCGGTGGATGTCACTGCCCAGGTACCCACGGTGCCCGCTCCTGCAGCCGTCCTCTCCCCGCCTCTGCCGGAAGTGCTGCCGCCTGCCACCCCGGAGCTCCTGCCTCAGCTCCCCAGCTCCCTAGCTCCCTCAGTGGTGGCTGCTTCTCAGAGCTTGCCCGTCCAGACCTCTGCGCTGCTGCCACCTGCTAACCTGCCACTGACCAGTGGGCCTGGGATCTCCAGCTTCTGCCCAGCCGTCCAGTTGGCTGTGGAGTTGGCACCAGAGGTGTGTGCCCTACCCTTGGGACTAGACCTCCAGCATGTCACCTTGATACCTGGCCCCTGGGCTTGGTCTCAGCCCCTAGAAGTGGGGAAGGTGGAAGTGTGCGCGTTGGGACAGCCACGGGTGTCTTATCGTCCTCCACTGTCACAGTTACTTTAAATGCACATCCAGGGGGAAGGTGTGATCTTTTACACATAAATTGAGGATGCTTTCCCTTTAAATTAAATTAAATTTAATCCCTCAGGGGATTAAATTTAAATCCCCTGGGGGATGCACCCCCTTTGGGGGTGATGGGAAGGCCTGTGGCAAGTCTTCCTGGGCCTATGTGCTTCTTCGTAGGAATGATCAAAGTGGGTTAGCATGTTTGGAAAAGAGAGGGCCCCAGCATTTAGGAATCTGCTTGGCTCCCACAAGATGAAAACCCTCACACCAGCTGCCCTGTGTGGTCAGCTTGCTGAAGTCAGAAGGATCAGGCAGTGGGCTGGGCTGGGCTGGGCTACCTATGGCTATGCTGTGGGGGAGCGAACGTGACCCATCCTCCTTTCCATGGTTTTATTTCAGGAGCAGGCCTCACAGGACAAGCAGTCTGGCCTCCTGCAGAGCTGTGAAAGGTAATGGCTCAGCTGGGATGGAGATGGCATTGCCCATGGGCCAGCTCAGCCTGCCTGCTGCTGTGTCACAGGGCTCTTGCCTCGTTTTCCCCCTCTTGTGTCAGGGCTTCTAATGACATCAGCAGTTCCCAGCCTGACCTGGTGGAGCCTCAGGGAGTTCCTCTGAGGTCTTTGTCAGCACTTGCTAAAATTGGTTGTCCAATGCCCCGGGGTGTGTTCTGGGTTTTAACACCAGTCTGTGTGCCGACGGGGTTGCAGGTCAGAGGCTGGGGACCAGGGCAGAGTTCAACCCATATCCCTGGTCTCCCAGCGCCTCACTGCTGGGCACCTGTAGTCACCCAGTGGCCGGGCACGTTGAGTTTGGGAAGGAATTGGTTATAGGAAGTAACCCTGTGTCCCACCCTTCTCTAGTATGTCAACACCAAGCTCACTGCTTTGCAAGCTATCCTCAAATCTTGCAACAGTCCCATGCAGTGGGCATGTTCTAGTTGCTGTTGCACAGATAGGGAAACTGAGGCAAGAGAGGGGATTGTTTCTTAATTTTGATGTTTACCATGAGCAGGTCAGGAGGCTGAGAGGACCAGGGTCCTGGGTCAGAAAACCTATGCGTCCCCCACAACCTCAGCGCTGCCCAGGACAGGGGGAGGAGGTGCTGCAGATTTGGGGGTTTCTTTCCTAGTCATGGCTGGCTTCAGATCCTCTGGATTTTCCAGCTGAGGACACCCAGATGTTAAATCTTCTGGCTGTTTCCTGAAGAGCTAGGCTTCAAGTGAGGCCAGATTGCAGGTTGTTTTCGTGGACACAGTAACATTCTTAGTTTTCCAACAGCTATGGAGGATCTGATGTCCCTTCTGGAAGAGAACTGAGTGACAGCTGTGAAGGCACATTTGGTGGGGGGAAGCTGGAAGGCAAGCCTGCCCGGAAACATCACCGCAGGTCCACACGCATGCGCTCCCGCCAGGAGAGGGCCAGCCGGCCCCGGCTGACCATCCTGAATGTGAGGGGACAGGTGTGGTGGGCGCTGGGTTGGCTGGGCGTGGTTTCCCACCTGGTCTCACCACCCTGGTGTCCTGTAGGTATGCAACACGGGTGACAAGATGGTGGAGTGCCAGTTGGAGACACACAACCACAAGATGGTGACATTCAAGTTTGACTTGGATGGGGATGCTCCCGACGAGATCGCCACCTACATGGTAAGTGCGTGTCCTGCCAGACTGACTCAACAGCCACGTCTTCCGGCTTGGTAAGGCTGTCTCTTCCATCTCCTTTGGACACTCGGCTGTCTGCCCTGCTTGTTATCGGCCTTCCCTATCCTCCAGCTTCTGCAGGTGGCTGCCTGCTGCTCAAGCCATGGCTTCTGTTGCAGAGCTGTGCAACCCAGGCCCCTGGTCATGTCTCCCCACCAGGGTTTAGTGCAGAGCAGGAATCAAGCAAATCAGTCATTGAAGACCTGGCAAATTGGTGGCGTGTCCCCACCAGCAGAGCTGTGTGTATGTTGCAGGTGGAGCACGACTTCATCCTGCAGACTGAACGGGAGACATTCATCGAGCAGATGAAGGATGTCATGGACAAGGCGGAGGACATGCTCAGTGAAGACACAGATGTGGACCGTGGCTCTGACCCTGGGGCAAGCCCACCACCTCTGAGCACTTGCAGCCTCGGTGCTGGAGAGGTGAGTCGGATCACTGGGATTTGGGAGGGCCAGGTCCTGCTTACACCCCAGCTCCTGGCTCTGAGAACAACGCTGGGACATTGTCTGGTGGCTGGAGGAGCCTGTAGGGTGTGCAGTGTTGGGTGAGGTGGCCGGGCACGGGGCGCCCTCAGCTCAGTTGGAAACGCCCGAGCTCCAGTGCCCTTGGATGTTCTGAGGCCATCTTGTGCTCCCATTTCTCAGTCCATGCAGTCTGCTGATATCTGACCCTTTACCTCCCTCAGGAGAGTCGCCAATCCCAAGCAAACGCCCTGGTGTATCAGCAGAATGGTACGTCTGCCTCCAGGGCCATGACCCCACCAGGCTCACCTTACAGGAGGCATTTCTGTCATTGTTCTGTCTGTCTCCCAGCAGGCATTTGATGAGAGACCCATTGAGCATATTGTTAGGGGTTAGGTCATCACATTGAGGGGCTGTTGGAGTGTGTATATAGTGTCCTCACCT
This sequence comes from Mormoops blainvillei, assembly GCA_004026545.1. Taxonomy (NCBI): domain Eukaryota; kingdom Metazoa; phylum Chordata; class Mammalia; order Chiroptera; family Mormoopidae; genus Mormoops; species Mormoops blainvillei. The sequence goes on along the minus strand of PVJD01002612.1, from coordinate 152,615 downwards.
TCCCCCACCTCCAAATGTCTGCCCTGTCTGTCCCATTATTTGAGCATGGCTTGGACTTTCCATTGCCTCCTAGTCCCTGGCCAGCATTAGCCCTTTAGAGATAGTACCTTGGGTATCCTGGGAACTAGGCCCATATTGGGGGTGCTTGTTAGGGCCTCTGGCTGCCAGCAAGGAGCCCGAGAGTGTGTTGTATACACCGTCACTGGTGTGAGACAAGTTCCCCAAAGTCTCATATGGCAAGTCTGGTGCCAATGGTGAGGGTCATGTTGGGAGAAATGTGCTTGTTCTCATCAGCTGTTTTTGTCCTGCCCTTTAGTTTTGCACACTGGGAAGAGGTGGTTTATCATCTGTCCAGTGGCTGAACACCCAGCTGCAGAGGCCCCCGAATCTTCGCCCCCACTTCCTCTGAGCTCCCTGCAGCCAGAAGCCAGCCCAGGTAGGAACAGCCAGTACCCCTGAGTCCTCCTGTCTGGTAACTCAGCACTCCTCCCTTCTGTATCTCTCTGCATTACCTGGCTTTACTCCTGCTTACAGCTCACTGGCCAGTGCTGTGTGCCCAGGAAGGGACTGGTCCTGCACAGTCACTCCAAAACCCAAAGCAGCCTGCAGGGCTGTATTCCTCTCCAGGTTTCCCGCCAAATGAACCAAGTCAAGGCAATACTCAGGCTTGGGGCTGCTGGTCACCTTTGCTGTGGAGGTGATGCACATGGGCTGCACAGGTGTGTGCTGAAAGGACTCTACCCTTACTCTTTCTTGCAGCCAGTGTCATCTTGCAACCCTTAACTCCCTGCCCCTTCCCTCTGTGTGGCTCACCTACAGGGGTGCCCTGCTTGTTTGTCTTGTTTTGGGGGAGATAGGAAAATGCCTCGTAGTGCTAAGACTCTGGTTTGAAATTGTCACCAAGGAAAATGACAGGGATATTGATCTTCACTTGTGTGGACAGATGCCAGCAGAGCTTGCCCTTGGGGCTGTTGGTTAAGTTCTGATTTTTGTGGTCCATTAGGGGGTGAAAATAATCACTTAAACAGATTTAAGCTTTAATTCCCTATAAGCTGGCAGGGAAAAGTTACTGATTATATAATTTGACCTAACTTTACGGTACAGTAGTCTTTCTTAGCCGTGTTTTCACTTTCTGTGTTTTGAGTTACCTGCAGTCAACTGTGGTCCAAAAATATTAGATGGAAAAATTCAAGAAATAAGCAATCTATAAGTTATTTATGTTTATTTTTTAAATTTTTATTAAATTTATTGGGGTGACATTAATAAAATTATATACCTCAAGCGTACAATTCAATAATACATCATTTGTATATCATACCGTATGTTAACCAGACCAAGTCAAGTCTCCCTCCATCACCATTTATGCCCCCTTTACCTTCTTCTACTGCCTCCCACCCCTTTCCTTCTGGTAATCACCATACTGTTGTTGGTGTCTGATGTTTGTTTATTTATTTAAAATGCATTTTTATTGTTTTTTTATTACCATTTTATCCCCTTATATTCTCTTCCACCGCCACCAACCCACACCCTCTGCAGTCACCTCACTGTTGTCCATGTCCCTGAGTCCTTTTTCTTTTTTGCTTGATTCCTCCACCCCCTAAACTGCCCCACCCCCAGAGCTGTCAGCCTTCTCTCTATCTGTGAGTCTGTCTCTATTTTGCTTATTAGTTCAGTTTGTTCATTAGATTCCATGTATGAGTAAAATCATATGGTATTTGTCTTTCTCTGAATGGCTCATTTCACTTAACATGATGTTCTCTAGGTCAGTCCATGCTGTCACAAAGAGTAAGATTTCCTTCTTTTTTATGGCTGAGTAGTTTCATATTGTGTAAATGTACCATAGTTGTTTTATCCACTCATCTGCTGATGTGGAATCACTGGGACATGAGGCAATTCCATTTTTAACTTTTTTGAGGAAACTCCATACTGTTTTCCACAGTGGCAAACACTGTGGAAAATGGGAACTTTCCCATTTTCCCACAAAAAGGAGAATGGGAATGCAAACGAGTCTGCATTCCCACCAACAGTGCAGAAGGGTTCCACTTTCTCCACATCCTTGCCAGCACTTGTGTGTTGTTTGTTGATGCTAGCCATTCTGACAGGTATGAGGTGATATTTCATTGTGGTTTTAATTTGCATTTCTCTGATGCTTAGTGAAGTTGAGCATCTTTTCATAGTCCATTGGCCATCTATATGTCCTCTTTGGAGAAGTATTCAGGTCCTTTGTTCATGTTTTAACTGAATTTTTTTTTTTTTGCTATTGAGTTTTATAAGTTCTTTATAAATTTTGGATATTAACCCCAGGCAAATATGTTTTCTCAGTGAATTGTCTTTTTATTTTGTCGATGGTTCATTTGCTGTGCAAAAACTTTTTAGTTTGATGTAGGCCCATTTGTTTGTTTGTTTGTTTGTTTATTTATTTGTTTTTGGTTCCCTTGCCTGAGGAGATATATCAGAAAAAATATCGCTATGAACAGTGTCTGAGATTTTACTGCCTATCTTTTTTCCTAGAATTTTTATGGTTTCAGGTTTAACATTTAAGTCTTTAATCCATTTTGAGTTTATTCTTTTGTGTGGCATAAGAAGGTGGTCTAGTTTTATTTTTCTGCATGAATCTGTCCAGTTATCCCAACGCCATTTGTCAAATAAGCTGTCTTTAGCCCATTGTATGTGCTTGCTTTCACTGTCAAATAGTAATTGACTATAAATGCATGGGTTGATTTCTGGGCTGTCTATTCCGTTCCATCGTTCTACGAGTCTGTTTTTATGCACGCACCATCCTGTTTTGATTACTGTGGTCTTACAGCATAGTGTCATATTAGGTAGTGAGATTACTCCAACTTTGTTCTTTCTCAAAATCGCTTTTGATAGTTGGGGCCTTTTTTAGTTCCATATAAGTTTTTGAAATATTTGTTCCAGTTCTGTAAAATACATCATTGGTATCTTAATAGGAATTGTGTTGAATCTCTAAATTGCTTTGGGTAGTTTAGACATTTTAATGATGTTAATTCTTCTTATCCATGAACATGGTATGTGCTTCCACTTACTTGTATCTTCTTCAATTTCTTTCTTCAGCGTCTTATAATTTTCCAAGTACGGGTCTTTTACATCCTTGGTTAGATTTATTCCTAGGTATTTTATTCTTTCTGGAGCAATTGTGAATGGGATTGTCTTCTTAATTTCCTTTTCAGATAGTTTCTTATTGGCATATAAAAATGCAACTGATTTCTAGATATTAAATTTATATCCTGCTACTTTACTGAATTCATTTATCAGTTCTAGTAGTTCCTTGGTCACATCTGTAGGATTGTCTATGAACAGTATCATGTCATCTACAAATAATGCCAGTTTTCTTCTTTTCCGATTTGGATGCCTTTTATTTCTTCTTGTGTGATTGCTATAGCTAGGACTTCCAGTACTACTTTGAATAGGAGAGGTGAAAGCGGACATCCCTGTCTTGTTCCTGATCTTGAAATTTTTGCCTGTTGAATATGATGCTGGCTGTAGGTTTCTCATAGCTGGCTTTTATTATGTTCAGGTATGTTTCCTCTGCTCCCACTTTGCTGAGAGTTTTCATCATTAATGGGTGCTGGATTTTATCAGATGCTTTTCTTGCATCTATTGATATGATGATGTGGTTTCTATTCTTCCTTTTGTTTATATGGTGTCTCACATTTATTGATTTGTGAATCTCGTTCCAACCTTGCATCCCCAGAATAAATCCCACTTGATCATGGTGTATGATTTCTTTAAATGTATTGCTGTATTTGGTTTGCTAATATTTTGTTGAGGATTTTAACAACTATGTTCATCATGGATATTAGCCTATAATTTTCTTTTTTTGTAGCGTCTCTATCTGGTTTTGGAATTAGGGTAATGCTGACCTTGTAAAATGAGCTTGGGAGCCTTCCTTCCTCTTGAATTTTTTGGAATAGTTTGAGGAGGAGAGGTGTGAGTCCTTCTCAGAATGTTTGGTAAAATTCACCTACGAAGTCATCCCGTCCAGAGCTTTTGTTTCTTGGGAGTGCTTTAATTACTGCCTCAATGTCACTAGGTGTTATCTCTCCATTCAGATTCTCTGATTATTCTTGATTTAGTTTTGGAAGATTGTATGTTTCTAGGAATTTATCCATTTCATCCAGCTTATCCAATTTGTTGGCATATAGTTGTTCATAGTATTTTCTTACAATCCTTAGTATTTCTTGGTGTTAGTTGTTACTTCTCCTCTTTCATTTCCAATTTCGCTTAATTTGGTCCTCTCCCTTTGTTTTCTTGATGAGTCTGGTTAAAGGTTTGTCAGTCTTGTTTATCTTTTCAAAGAACCAGCTCTTGGTTTCATTGATCTTTTGTATGTTTTTTTTTAGACTTTATTTCATTTATTTCTGCTCTGATCTTCATTATTTCCTTTTTTACTCACTTTGGGCTTTGCTTGTTCATTTTTTAGTTGTTTTAAATGTAGAGTTAGATTGTTTGAGATTTTCTTCTTTCTTGAGGTAGGCCTATAATGCTATGAATTTTCCTCTTAAGATTGCTTTTTCTGTGTCCCATTGGCTTTGGGTTGTTGTGTTTTCATTTTCATTTGTTGTAGGGCATCTTTGATTTCTTCCTTGATGTTGTCCTTAACCCTTTCATTGTTTAGTAATATGTTATTTCACCTTCATTTTATTTTTTGAGTTTTTTTCTTGTGATTGATTTCTCATTTCCTGTCATTATGGTTTGATAAGATGCTTGATATGATTTCAATTTTCTTAAATTTATTGAGAACTTGTTTTGTATCCTAACATGAGGTTTATCCTAGAAAATGTTCCATATGCACTTAAAAAGAATGTATATTCTGCTGCTTTGGGATGAAATACTCTGACGATACCACTTAAATTCATCTGATCTAGTGTGTTATTTAAGGCCACTATCTCCTTGTTGATTTTCTGCCTGGAAGACCTATCCATTTTTACCAATGTGGTGTAAAAATCCCCTAATATGACTGTTAGTGTCAATCTTTCCTTTTATGTCAATCAAGATTTGCTTTATGTTGTATATTTAGGCACTCCTATGTTGAATGCGTAAGTGTTTACAAGAGTTATATGCTATTGTTAGATTGATCCCTTTATCATTCTGTAGTGTCTTTCTCACTTACTATAGTGCCTGTTTTAAAGTCTGTTTTGTCTGATTAAGAATTGCTACCCAGTTGTTTTTTTTTCATTTTAATTTTCATGAAGTATCTTTTTCCATCCCTTTATTTTTAGTCTGTGTGTATCTTTTGTCCTGAGGTGGGTATTTTGTAGTGTGCTTATATATGTGTATTTTTTCTTATCTTTTCAGTTACCCCATATCCTTTGATTTAATCTATTTACATTTAAAGTGATTAAAGGTATGTACCATTGCCATTTTATTCTTTTTTTTTTAAAGATTTTATTTATTTTTAGTGAGAGGGGAAGGGAGACAGAAAGAGAAGGAGAGAAACATCAGTATGCGAGGGAAACATCAGTGGGTTGCCTCTTGCATGCCCCCCTACCTGGGGACCTGACTTGCAACCCGGGCGTGTACCCTGACTAGGAATCAAATTGGCTATCTTTTGGCTTGTGGTACAACACTCAGCCTACTGAGCCATACCAGCCAGGGCATCATTTTATTCTTTTAATTATGGTCCAGTGGTTTTTTTTTATTTTTTTAATTACCTTCTTAAAGGAGGTGCTTTGACATTTTTTGTAATACTGATTTGGTGGTAAAGAACTGCTTTAGCTTTTCCTTATCTGAGAAGCTCTTTACTCCCCCTTCGATTTTAAATGATAGCTTTGCTAGGTAAAGTATTCTTAGTTTTAGGTCCTTGCCTTTTGTCACTGAATATTTCATGCCAATTCCCTCTGGCCGAAAATGTTTCTTTTGAGAAATCAGCTGACAGTCTTATGGGAGCTCCCTTGTAGGTAACTAACTTTCTTTCTTTGCATCTTTTAAGATTCTCTATTTGTCTTTAACCTTTGCCATTTTAATTATGATATGTCTTTGTATGGTCCTCTTTGCATTCAACTTGTTTGGGATTCTCTGCACTTCCTAGAATTGTGTGTCTTTTTCTTCACCAGGTTAGGGAAGTTTTCATTCATTATTTTTCAAAGAGGTTCTCAATCCTTTGTTGTCTCTCTTCTCCTTGTGGTACCCCTCTGATATGCTTCATTTTGTCCCAGAGGTTCCTTAAACTGTCTTCTTTTTCTTAAATTCTTTTTTCTTTTTTCTGCTCTGATTGGGTGCACCTTGTCTTCCAAATTGCTGAATCAGTCCTCTGCTTAATCTGTCCTACTGTTTATTTCTTCTAGTGTATTCTTCATTTCAGATACTATATTCTTCATTTCTGACTGCATCTTTTTTATGGTTTCTAGGTCCTTTTTCATCCGTTTGTAGTTCTCACTAAGTTCCTTGTAGTTCTAAGTTTCTTGATCATCCTTATAAACATTTTTTTTTTTTTGAACTCTGTATCTGGTAAATTGCTCACCTCCATTTCATTTAGCTTTTTTCCTGGAGATTTCTCCTGTTCTTTCATTTGGGACATGCTTCCTTATCTCCTCATTTTGGCTACATTTTTTGTTTGTTTGTTTCTATATATTCAAACAAACTGCTATGACTCCCAGTCTTTGTGGGGTGGCCTTATGTAATAGATGTCGTGTTGGGATCCAGTGGCACAGTCTCTTTGATTACCTGATCCGGGTGCTCCAGGAATGTCCCTTGTGTAGGTTATGTGAGCTCTCCTGTTATAATTGGGTCTTGATTGCTGTTCGTCTGTTTGTGCATGGGTTCGCCCCTCAGCCTGAGATTCCACCTCAACCACAGTGAATGAGCTGTTGTGTACGTGGTGACAATATTCAGCTTCATGAGCAGAATTCACTTCGGCAGGGTCTGGTGCCTGCTGAAATCTCCCTTAGGATATGCTGCTTGTGAAACTAATTGGGTCCTGTTCTTATGTTGTCTGAAGCTGGCCGCTGGGTGTGTTGGGTCTGGTGCATCTTGGGATGGACTCTGGTGCAGATCAAGGTCAGATGCTGTCTGTGAATGGCCCTGGGCAACCTCTTTGGAGCTACAAAGTGATCTACAGTTTATGGCTGCCTTTCTTGAGCCTCGAAATGCATGGGAAGGACGAACCTGTACACCAAAGGTAGCTTCCATCAGCAATAAGTCTGGGGGTAGGTCAGCAAAAGTCCCAAAGGACCCCGACATCTGCCTCTGCCTCCCTCCACCTGCTGGCTGCTTGTTAGGCTTAATCCCTGAAAGAGTCTCTGGCAATACTCAAATTGCATGAGGAAGGTTCTCAGTGAGTCACGAGATAGTGGTGAGTAGTGTTCCCCAGACTGATACAAGTCCAGTCTCAATGCCAGTGCTGGGTCTGAGGCCACTGAACAAAAATTTCAGTATATACCAGGCCTAGCTACTGCCTGCCAGGTGCCCACAGACCTTTGTGGTGGGGTGGGGTCTCAGGAAATTGTCAGGGTGAGGCCTGTAGAGTTTTTCAGGCCCAAACAGACCAAAATTTAGCCCTGTGAAGGGAGGGCTCTGCATTGGTCGGGTGTGTGATGGAAAAATGACCGTTGTCTTAGAGCCACACGACTCAGCCTGTCCTAGATTTTCCCAGGAGCCTGAGCTCACCAGGGACAGGCTTCTGGGAGTTGGAAGGGTGCCGCTAGTGGATCTCCTGTAAAGGGGAGTACTGGTTAGATTTGGGGAACTAGGGAGGAGTGGTCCCAGCCCAGGAGCCACACAACTCAGTTACTGATACCCTCTGAGTCTGTCCTGACCTCTGACCAGGGTTTGAGCTCCATAGGGTGATATGGCAGGGAGTCCTGAGGGTGAGACTATTCTGTTCTCCCATAAGAAGGGTAGTCTTCCACCCAAGAAAGATGGCATCTACGATGTGGGAGATAGACTCAGCACAGGGATCCTGGCCATTGTCCCTTTAGCTCTCTTCGAAGCCACAAACACCATTCTCTCCTCACCTATCTCTAGTCTACTTGCCCTCCCTCTACCAGAGCTCAGGACGAGTTACTGCAAATGAGATTTTGTGAGTTGGCTCTTTAAGAAGGAGCCTGTATCTTTAGCAGACTCCTGGGTCCCCCTGGCAGACAGAGTTCCTGCTGATTTTCACAGCCAGATGTTATGTGGATGACTCTGCCTGGTTCTTCTGCTCCGGGCTGGGGAGCCTGGTGGGAGTGGGTCTTGCTATTCAAGGGGAACCTTCGAAGCTGAGATACCCTCCAGACTCTCAACCACCACACGTGGGTGCAGGGCCATCTCTTTGTGTTCTTGGTCATCCTACCAGTGTGAATGGGGCTTATGTAAATCCTTGGATGTAAGACTTCTGCTCAGCTAGTCTTCTGTTGGCTATTCAAGTTGATTTTTCTTTTAAAAGAATTATTTATTTATTTTTAGAGAGGGGCAAGGAAGAAGAAAGAGAGGGAGAGAAACTCAATGTGTGGTTGCCCCTCACTCACACACCCCCTTACTGGGGACCTGGCCTGCAACCCAGGCATGTACCCTGATCGGGAATCGAATTGGTGACCTTTTGGTTTACAGGCCAGCACTCCATTGACTGAGCCACACCAGCCAGGGCGATTTTTCTATATTTTAGTTGTAATTCCAGTTTGGTTCTGGGAAGAGGTGAATGCAGCACTCACCTACTCCACTGGATCTTGAACCTCCCCTAAATCCCTTAAGTTTTAAGCTGTGCAATGTTCTTAGTAATGTGATGAAAGCTTACATTGTCCTGCATTTTGCCCCGTACATGAATCATTCCTTTGTCCAGTGTCTCCATGCTTTATGTGCTCCCTGCTCCTTAGTCACTTAGCTGTGTAGGTTATCAGATTGACAGTTGAGGTATCACAGTGCTTGTGTTCAAGTTATTTTACTGTATATTATTTTACTTAATAATGTCCTCAAAGTGCAAGAGCAGTGATGCTGGTGATTCACATATACCAATGAGAAGCTGTAAATTGCTTTCTTTACGTGAAAAGGTGAAAGTTCTTGACTTAATAAGGAAAGAATAAAGATTGTATGCTTAGGTTGCTAAGATCTATGGTAAGAACAAATCTTCTACCTGTGAAATTGTGAAAAAGGAAAAAAAATTAGTGCAAGTTTGCTGAGAGTACATTCACATATGTTTTATGACAATATATTGTTGTAATTGTTTTGTTTTATTATGCTGTGTTTAATCTCTTGCTGCACCTAATTTATAAATTAAACTTTATCATAGCTATGTTATGTATAGGATAAACATAGCATATCTGGGGTTGGGTACTGTCTGCAGTTTCAGGCATTTCCTGGGGGTTTGGCAGTGTATCGCATGTGGAGGAACTACTGTACATTCATGAAAAATAACTCTTAATTATTTTAAACTTTGTACCATATGTTTCCAGTGATTTTCATGCTATCTTTGGAGATTTATTCAAATAGGAAAACTGTAATCCAAATAACCACTAGTGGAACCACAGACAGACCTGGTAAAGGCCTTGTCCTAACCTGGATTGAGAGATAAAGGAGAAGCAGCATTGTCTGTAGTGGTACTTTATTTTATTTTATTTTATTATTTCATTTCATGTCAGTTTATTTTATTGTAATTTAATTTAATTTCAATATATTTTATTTTATTTTTAACATTAAAAGTTCAATTTATTGTTTATGCTTTTACAGTTGTTCCAATTTTTCCCTCTATTCCCCCTGCGCCCCAATTTCTACAGGCAGTCCCCACACCATTGTCCATGTCCATGGGCCATGCACTTATGTTCTTTGACTATTCCCTTCCCCTTCTTTCATCAGTCCCTACCTCCCTCCTCTTCTGTTAGGGCTGTCAGTTTGTTCCTTGTTTCCATGTTTCTTTTTTTTTCCATTTTATTTATTTATTTTTTAAGACATAGGGGAGGGGAGTTGGAGAAAGAGAGGGAGAGAAACATCAATGTGTGGTTGCCTCTCATGCGCCCCCTACTGGGGACCTGGTCCACAACCCAGGCGTGTGCCCTGACTGGGAATCGAATTGGTGATCCTTTGGTTCTCAGGCCGGCGCTCAGTCCACTGAGCCACACCAGCCAGGGCTATGTTTCTGATTCTAATCTGCTTGTTAATTTATTTTGTTCGTTAGATTCCACTTATGGGTGAGATCAGATGGTATTTGTCTTTCACTGGCTGACTTATTTCACTTAACATAATAGCCTCTGGTTACATCCATGTAGTCTCCAAAAGTAAGAATTCCTTCTTTTTCACTGCTGCATAGTATTCCATTGTGTAAATGTACCACAGCTTTTTTATCCATTCATCTACCGATGGGCATGTAGGCTGTTTCCAAATCTCGGATATTTAAAATAATGCTGCTATGAACATAGGAGTGCATATATTCTTTGGAATTGGTGTTTCCGGATTATTAGGCTATATTCTTGGCAGTAGAATCACTGGGCCAGAAGGCAGTTCCATTTTTAATTTTTTGAGGAAATCCCATACTGTTTTTCCAGTGGCTGCACCAGTCTGCATTCCCACCAACAGTGTGCTAGGGTTCCCTTCTTTCCACATCCTCATCAGCACTTGTTCTTTGTTGATTTATTAATGATAGCCACTTTGGCAGGTGTGAGGTGATATCTTATTGTGGTTTTAATTTGCATCTCTCTGATGGCTAGTGATATTGAGCATTTTTTCATATGTCTATGAGCCATCTGTATGTCTTCCTTGGAGAAGTATTTATTCAGGTCCTTTGCCCATTTTTTATAAAAGGCTTTTATTATTTATTTTTAGAGAGAGGAGAAGAGAGGGAGAGAGAGAGAGAGAAACATCAGTGTGTGGTTGCCTCTCATGCGCCCCCTACTGGGGACCTGGCCTGCAACCCAGGCAAGTGCCCTGACTGGGAATTGAACCAGCGACCCTTTGGTTCACAGGCCAGTGCTCAGTCCACTGAACCACACTAGCCAGGGCCCTTTGCCCATTTTTTAATTGGATTGTCTTCCTGGTGTTGATTCATATAAGTTCTTTATATATTTTGGAAATCAAACCTTTGTTTGATGTATAATTGGAAATATATTCTCCCATATGGTATGTTCCTGTATTATATTTATGATGGTTCTTTAACAGTGCAGAAACTTTAATTTGATATAGCCCCATTTGTTTATTTTTTCCTTTGTTTCCCTTGCCCTAGGAGATATATCAGCAAAAATATTGTTATGCAAGATGTCTGCAATTTTACTGCCAATGTTTTCCTCCATGATTTTTATGGTATCGTGACTTGTATTTAAGTCTTTTGTCCTTGCTGAGTTTATCCTGGTATATGATTTAAGTTGGTGGTCTAGTTTCATTTTTTTGCATGTACCAGTCCAGCTTTCCCAAAAGCATTTATTGAAGAGGCTGTCTTTACTCCATTGTATGCTCTTGCCTCCTTTGTCAAATGTTAGTTGACCATAAAGATTCAGGTTTGTTTCTGGGCTCTCTGTTCTATTCTATTGATCTATGTGTTTGTTCTTGTGCCAGTACCAATCTGTCTTGATTACAGGGACCTTGTTTTATATCAGGTATTGTGATCCCTCCTACTTTGTTCTTCTTTCTCAGGGCTGCTGAAGGTATTCAGGGTCTTTTTTGATTCTGTTTAAATTTTTGAAGTATTTTAGCTCTGTGAAATATGCCGTTGGTATCTTAATAGGAGCTGTGTTGAATCTATAGATTGCTTTGGGTAGTATGGACATTTTAATGATGTTAATTCTTCTAGTTCCTAAACATGGTGTATGCTTCCACTTATTTGTATTTTGCTCACTTTCTTTCTTTCATGTCCTGTAGTTTTCTGAGTACAGATCTTTTACCTCAATGGTTAAATTTATTCCTATGTACCTGATTTCTTTTGTTGCTATAGTAAACGGGATTTTTTTCTTAGTTTCTGTTTTTGATAGTACATTATTGATGTTTAAAAATGACATTGATGTCTGAGTATTGATTTTGTATCCCACTACTTTGCAGAATTCATTTATTAGGTCTAGTAGTTTCTTGGTGGAGCCCGTAGAGTTTTTTGTGTACAGTATCATGTATCTGTGAATAATGACAGTTTTACTTCCACCTTTCCAATTTGAATGCCTTTTATTTCTTCTGCTTGTGTGATTGCTGTGGCCATGACTTCCAGTACTATTTTGAGTAAGAGTGGTGAAAGCGGACATCCTGTCCTGTTCCTGATCGTAAGGGAAATACTTTTAATGTTTTCCCATTGAGTATGGTGCTGGCTGTAGGTTTTTCACATAAGGCCTTTATTATGTTTGAGGTATGATTCCTCTGTTCCCACTTTGCTGAGAGTTTTTATCCTACATGGGTGTTTGATTTTACCAGATGCTTTTTCTGAATCTATTGATATGGACATGTGATTTTTGAAATCACATGATGAAAGAATTTTGTTTTTGTGATATATCACATTTATTGATTTGTAAATATTGTATTAACATTTGCATCCCTAGGACAGATCCCACTTGATCACAGAATATGATCTTTTTAATGTGTTGCTGGATCCAGTTTGCTGATATTTTGTTGAGGATTTAAGCATCATGTTCATCAGGGATATTAGCCTATAATTTTCTTTCTTTGTTGTGTTTTACCTGGTTTTGGAATTAGGATTATACTAGCCTTGTAAAATGAGCTTGGACAACTTTCCTTCTCTTGAATTTTTTGAAATAGTTCGAGAAGGATAGGTGTTAGTTCTTCTTTGAATGATTGGTAAAATTTGTCTGTAAAGCCGTCCGGTACAGGATTGTTGTTTGCTTTTAGTTTTTTGATTACTGATTCAATTTCATTAGCTGTTGCCGGTCTATTCAGGCTTTCTGCTTCTTCATGATTCAGTTTTGGAAGATTGTATGTTTCTAGAAATTTATCCATTTCACTCAGGTTTTCCATTTTCTTGGTGTATATTTGTTCATAGTATTTTCTTAACAATCCTTGCTATTTCTGTGGTATCAGTTGTTAATTTTCCACTTCCATTTCTGATTTCACTTATTTTGGTCCTCTCTGTTTTCTTCTTGATGAGCCTGGTTAAAGATCTGTCAGTTTTGTTTATCTTTGCAAAGAACCAGCTCCTGGATTCACTGATCTTTTGACTTGTTATTTTTAGTCTCTGTGTCATTTTTTTCTGCTGCGATCTTGATTATTTCATTCACTTCTATTCACTCTGGGCATTGTTTGTTGTTGTGTTTACAGTTCTTTTAGGTGTACGGTTAGATTGTTTATTTGAGATTTTTCTGTCTTCTTGAGGTAGACCTGTAATGCTATGAACTTCTCTCTTAGGACTGCTTTTGTTGTGTCCCATAGGTTTTGGGTTGTTGCGTGTTCATTTTCATTAGTTTCCAGTTACTTTTTTGATTTCTTTATCTCACCTGTTACCCATTCACAGTTTTAACATGCTCTTTAGTCTCCAGGTGTTTGAATGTTTTTGAGGGGTTTTTGGGGTTCATATCTAGTTTCATGCCATTGTAATTTGAGTAAATACTTGATATGATGTCAGTTTTTTTGAATTTATTAAAACTTATTTTGTGTCTTAACATGTGGTCTTTGGGAATGATCTGTGTGCATTTGAGAAGACTGCATATTCTGCTGTCTTTTGATGAAATGTTCTGTAAATATCAATTAAATCCTTTTGATCTTTTTTTTTTTTTAAGGTTGCTGTTTTTTGTCTGAAGATCTACCCATTTGTGATAGTGGGGTGTTAAAATCCCATACTGTGACTGTATTGTTGTGAATATCTTCCTTAAAGTCCATTAAGATTTTCTTTATATATTTAGGTGCTCCTATATTGGGTGCATATACGTTTACCAGGGTTATATCCTCTTGTTGGATCGATCTCTTTAGTATCATGTAGAGACTTTCTTTGTCTCTTGTTATAAATGGCCATTGTTTTGAAGTCTGTTTTGTTGGTTTTAAGTATTGCTACCTTAGTTTTTCTTTTGTTTCCATTTGTGTGGAATGTTTTTTCCATTCCTTTACTTTCAGCCTGTGTAAATCTTCTTTTCAGAGGTGGTTCTCTTATAGACAGCAAAATATATATGGGTCATGTTTTCTTATCCATTCAGCATTTAATCCATGGGTCATTTAATTCATTTACATTTAAGGTCATTATTGATACTTATTCATTGTCATTTTCCCCTCTTTATACCCATGTTCCTCTCTCTTCCCCTTCTTAAAGCATTCCCTTTAACATCTATTGCAGTGTTGGTTGGTTATAATGGACTCTTTTAGCCTTTGTGTGTGTGTGTGTGTGTGTGTGTGTGTGTGTGTGTGTGTGAAGCTCTTAATTTGCTTTCATTTTAAATTTAAATGGATAGAGTAGTCTTGGTTGCAGGGCCTTGCTTTTCATTACTTTGAATCTTCATACCAATTCTTTCTGGCACGTAGCATTTCTGTTGAGAAATCAGCTGATAGTTATGGTAACTCCTTTGTATGTAACTAACTGTTTCTCTCTTGGTGCATAAGAGTCTCTCTTTTTCTTGGAACTTTGCCATTTTAATTATTATGTGCCTTGGTGCGGGCCTCTTATAGCCCATCCTGATTGAGACTCTCTGTGCTTCCTGAAGTTGTATAACTTTTTCCTTCTTACCAGGTTCCAGACATTTTCTGTCATTATTTCCTCAGACAGATTTTCTGTCCCTTGCTCACTTTCTCCTTCTGGTATACCTATAATGTGGGTATTGTTACATTTTATGTTGTCCCAAAGTTCCCTTAAACTATCCCTGTTCTGTTTAAACTTTTATCTTTTTGTTGCTCTGAATTGGTACTTTTTTCTACCTTGTCTTTAAAATCACTGATTCAGTCCTCTGCTTCATCTAGCCTGCTTTTAATTCCTTCTAGTTAATCTTCATTTCAGATACATTTCTAACTGATTCTTTTTTAGTTTCTATTTTAGCTTTTTTCATGCCGATGTAGTTCCCACTAAGTTTTGTGTAGTTCTCACTAAGTTCCTTGAGCATCCTTATAACCATTACCTTGAACTCTATGTCTGATAAATTGCTTGCCTCAATTTCATTTAGCTCTCCTTCTGGGGAGAGGAGCTTTTCTTTTCTCCTTTTCTTTTCTTCCTTTCTTTTTCTTTTGTTTGGGGGTTGTTTATTTATCTCCCCATTTTAACTGACCCTTCTTGTTTGTTTCTGTGTATTAGGTCTGCTTTGACTCCCTGTCTTGTGGGGTGCCCTTATGTGGTAGGAGTTCTGTGGGATACTGTGGTGCAGTTTTTTTGGTCTCCTGCTCTGGATGCTCTAAGAATGTCCATTTTGTGGGTTATGTGGGAATGTCCTTTTTTGTATTTTGGGTCTTGATTGTTATTGACCCATTTGTTGTGGTATTTCTTGTCTAGCTGACTGAATGAGAAATTCAGCCCCAACCACGCCTTGTACAATGTTGTACAGGTACTGACAGAACAAAAGAACAAAAAACAACACAAAAGCAAGCAAACCACCCCCCCTAAAACCCCAACAATAGCAAAATCAACACCAAAAAAGTAACAAATAAGAAAAGAGGAAAGAGAAATAGAACAGTGAAAAAAAAAAAGAATATGAGAAGACCAAAGGAAAGAAAAATGATTATGAGAGGAGAGATGAAAGAGAAACAAAACAGTAAGAGAAAGGAATAGGATGAGGAAAACAGCATGAAAAAAAACAAAGAGGAAGAATAAAAAAATAGTAAAGAATGAAAACTATAGAGTAAGAGAAAGAAAGAGTGAAATAAGAGATATGAAAGAAAAATAGAAGAGAAAGAAAAATACTAATAAAAGGCTATGAAAAAGAAAAATAATGAAAATTTTGCCTCAGCAGAGTTTAGTGCATGCCCGCTGGCTTCTGCCTTTGGCTACAGCTGATGTTTTCTGAGGCCGATGTAAGCTATTGTCAGTTCCTGTCCATGTCTAGCCCTCAGCCGCCTGTTTTGAAGCAACAGGTGATTCACTGTTTGTGGCTGTCTCTTCTGGGCGTGGCTGAACAAGGGATGGGCCAAGCTGTGCTGCTGGCTTTTATCAGCACAGGGACCCTGGGTGGGCAGCAAATCCCAAGGCACCACAGGATCCACTTCTGCCTGCCTCTGCTTGCTGGCCTGCTGTCAGTTCTAGTCACTGACCTGACCGTTTCAGAGAGATCTTCTGGCAGAATCAGAAGGATGGGACCTCCGGATCTCCCATGGGGGCAAAGTGCTGTTTAGAGTTCCCCAAAGATGGCGGATGTGTTCCCTTGCCACTGAGCCACATGTCTGAGTCTATCCCAGATTATTTCTCTGAACTCAGCAGGGCGGAGCCTCCAGAACCCAGAGTTTGGGTCTGCTGGAAACCAGTAGGGTGTTTTTCTGGCTCTCCTGTGAGGGGGAAGTGCCAGTCTGGTTCCTGGAAAAGTGTATGGAGTGGCTTCACCCTAAAGCCAGTCTCTGACACCCCCTGTGTCCGCCTGTGTTGCTGTATCCATAGTAGGAGTTACGATGCAGGGTGGGAAATAAAAGAAAGGAAAATAAGATACATGGTGAGGCAAGAGGGATGCCAGAGGATGGTGTGAGTGGCATTTCAGAGGGTGGGGTGAGTGGTATCCCACAGAGTGAGGTAATTGTTTTTCTCCTGGGAAGAGCTTGTTCTTCTCAATAAAAATGGCAGTTGTGGTATTGGGGTGTTCCGGCACAGGGATCCCAGCAGCTGCTCCTTCACGTCCCTCCCCAGTGCCTCCCACTCCAGACTCTACGCAAGCAGCTCCAACCCATACTGCCCTCCCTTTGCTGGAGCTCAAGGTGAGTGGCTGTGAACAAAAACCTGTGCTTTGGCCCCTTAAAAAAAACAGTGGAGGCTTTCTCTCCAGTGGGCTCCGTCACTCCCCAGGAGATAGAAACCCCGTGGCCTTTTACCACTGGATGCTACATGGGCAGTTAATCTGAGCTGTGTCACTGCTCCGTGCTTTGGAGCCCAGTCTGGGATCCAGGCTTCATTTCTCTCAGGGAGAAGTTCCCACATTGCAGTTCCCGGTTGCCATGCAGTAACCGTGGTCCACCACCTGTTGGAGCACAGCTAGCCGCTTTTGCTTTCCTGCCCTCCCCGCTGGTCTCAAGGTTAAAAGTCTCCTCTTCAGGTAGTCTTTGGTTGGTTATTTTGGGTGTCTCTTCCCCTCTTTAGTTTTATTTCCAATTTGATTCTGAGAGGAGGGGTGAGAAAGATCCTCCTACTCCACCTCCATCTTACGACCCCCTTACATATCTTTTAATTTCTCTAGTGGCACAATTTTAAAATAAGAATGTGTTCATGTTTTTGATCCAGACAATTATTGGGGGAGGAAAAACGCTTACAAAAATAAAGCTCTTTTTCATTACGGTTTAGTGGTTAAAAGGACATGCCTGGAGTTAAACTCTAGTCCGTCATCTATGCACAAACCTCAGGAAACCTTTCAGAACCAGTTTCTTTTTAAAAAATGAAAGAAGAGGTGGCAATTTCCAGGGATGGCACATCTGTTATTTTGGTTTAATTGTTCACTGAGTCCAAAAACGTTGGATGAATTGTAAAGATCATCTGCTTGAAAATATTGGGAAATATGAAGACTGTGGAGAATTATCAGGTGGGGATCCAGAAGAGGATGGAGACCCAGAATGTTAGCCCAGTATTGTTCTGTTTTTCTGGGGGCATTTCCCATTTCTGCAGGATGGCTGAGGCTGAGCATTGATGTTTGCACAGTTTGCCAAACTGTGGAAAAAGGGGCCTCAGAACTCCCAGCCAGGAGGCTGGCCTTGCTGGGTAACTGTGTTGGGGAAGAAAAGACCACCAGATCTAGGCCAGACAGGGCGAGGATCTATTTCGGAGCATGGTACCCTCTTGAAGGCAATTTCAGAGTGCTGTGTGCTGTGCTCAGGCAGAGGTACAGAGGTTCTTTTTACATGAAGATGACACCAGTCTGGACCACACATTACTTGTACAATCAATTTTGTGAACAACCATTTGGCACATAATAAAAAATAACTGGGCAGTCCTGGTTCTGGATAAGATTGTGTATGCATATCCCATCACCCCTTTTTTTTCCCCAGAACCTAACTATACACCTGGGTCAATCAATACAGGGCATAGGACTTTGAGTACTCAGGAAATAAGTAGCAGCCGGAGAATGAGGAAGCAGAATTCCAAGTACCATTGAGCTAGTGGTGAGATTAGTGTTTTTCCTCTGCTATCTCCTGATCTTAGCTTAGGGTAATGTAATGACTGCGAGTGAGCTCTTGGTACAGACAGAGAAACTCCAGGAGACACCATCTGGTTTCAGCTTAAAGAACCAGAACGGGAACTTCTCAAGCTCAGAGAGAAGGGGGTGGATTCTTCCTGTTTTTCATTCTCTCACTTGCCTCCCAGCCCTTGGAAAGTTCTGAGGTGCATCAGCAGGTAACAGGAGATAAAGATCTGAGCGGGGAGAGCCTTTTTCTCTATTGTGTGGAGCTGGGGCTCAAAGAGATCATAACTAAACCCATTACTTTTTTTCTCTTTCCGTCCTCCTACTATTTAGCCATGCTTCTCACAATTGTACAGGTGGATGGTTTCTCTCCAGAAGCCTGTAAGGGAAGTCCCAGGGAACCAGGAAATACCAGGGAAGTCATGGAAAGAGAGGAGCTTAGAAAAGCATCCTGATAAAGTTTTTACCTGTGCATGCATGGATCTGATCCTAATTAGCATATATAAAACTTCGAGAACTGAGTTGGTAGATGGACTCCCACCTAGGTTCCAAACTGGTCCCTGGTGGTACACATGTGTATCAGATTCAATTAGTATACCAAAGACACAGATAATTGAACTGACAGTGTAGCCACAGCTCGTAAAAGGCTGGTTGCAGCTTGCAGCTTGAACCTAACCAGGTCAATTGCCTGCTAAAGCAAAAATAACAACATTCCTCATAGGATTTAAACAGACTTAGAATCTCATAAAATTATGCAAAATTGGGTCTAATCCAGTCCAAACCAATGCAATCCAAAATTACTTGTCAAATGAGGAAACATAAAAGTGTCAACTTGCATGGAAAAAGATATCCAGCATATGATAATGACAAAATAGCATAGATGCTGGAATGATCTGACAATGACTTTAAAGCAACTATTACAAAAACGCTTGAACAAGTGACCACAAAAATTCTTTGGTTTCTTTTTTTTTTTTTAATTGCTGTTCAAGTATAGTTGTCTCCATTTTCCCCCCACAACTCACCCCGCCCCACCCATTTCCACCTTCCACCCTCAAAAAATTCTTGAAATAAAGGTAAAATAGAAAGTATTAGCAAAGAAATAAAAGATACAAAAAAGAGAAATGGAAATTTTAAAACTGGAAACTGAAATACCTACAACTATCCCATTAAAACTCAGGAAAAAAGATACAAAACAAAACAAAACAAAACAGAACCTATGGAACAAGAACAAAGATCTAACATTTGTGTCATTAACGTCCCAGAGGAAGAGGAGAAAAAGTGCAGCACTGGAACATCCTAAGTTTGGTGAAAGACATAAACCTACAGATTCAAGAAATTGAGTGAACGTTAATAGGATAAACCTAAAGAAACCCATACTTGGACGCTAATGTTCAGGACAACTGGAGTTTATCTGTGGAGCTGAGAACTTTGCCCAGATTGAAAAGACAGAGAAAGAGACCCCTGAGAAAATAATGGGGAGGAGTGAATTAGCAAGATGGCCAAGTAGGAGGTACCAGCTTTCATTCCTTCATAAAAACAAGACATTTATCCATAAATGGAAACATCCCTGCAAGGAATTAAAGAGTCTAATTAAGAACCTATGGGAACACAGTAGAGTAGTATCAGAGAATAACTGCACAGAAAGGATTGCTGGGGAGATGGCCTTAGCTGAGATATCAGGAGACAGGAACAAAGAAGGGCAGGTATCTGTATCAGTCATGGCAGGTGCCATCATAGTTCCTACTGGTCTGCTCTTAGAGGACCCATCATCATCTGCTGCTGAGGCCCTGTACAGTCCCCAAAACAGCCATGGGCTCCCCACAGCATTCACAGCAGAGGACCCCACAGTGTTAATTGGCAGAGAGCCCAGTAGCCTACTTTGCAGAAGACATATGCAGCTTCACCATCAGGGTAAGCGGCAACCATTGCTACCATCAACCCTCCAGGGTGGAGATGCTATTGCACCTTCCCCCCAGAGGAGCTGCTGTTGTGATGCCCTGTTGGGACTAGAACAGCCAGCTGCCTCCCCCAACCCTGTGCATACCCATTCCCCAGAACTCTGGCTGCTTTGGGTGCACCCATGCTCCATACCCTACCCAGCTCCATGGCAGCTCTTCGTCCCTGTACCTCAGGCGCTGAAGCCACTGCTGCTGGGGGCTAACCAGAGCCTCAGAATTTGGAGTCACCATCACTCTGCAAGCACCTGAACTTTTAGATGTCTGCTCTGTCTCTGCACCATGGGTGCCTACACATCAGACACCAGTACTACCACTACCTCTAGAGTGCCCACACCTGAACCCAGTGCCAAGAGGTTTCCCCTTAGCCACAGCATCCCCATGGGAGAAAAGGAAATTGGGAGTTGACAAGCAGCCTTCAACACTGAAGATCTCACCATCCCCCACAGCTGCTTTAGCTGCCTGCAGTTGAAGACACCTGCAGTCTTTGCCAGTCCTGATCCCAGCTGATGGAACTGCACAGAGACAACACTGTTGGGCCTCCCTGTAGCTGGGAACACCACACCACATTGCAACTGGTGTCTCTGCGTCCACCCGCAAATGAAGGTCTTTTCCTAACAAAACCTCTCTGTAATGACTAGAAGGGATGACTGCTCTATCAAATGCACAGATACCACCACAGGACTACAGGAAACACAAAAAAGCAAGGAAACATGATACTACCAAATTAGCAATAACTTTTCAGTAAGTGATGCCCAAAGAATTGAAGACCCATGGATTGCCAAAGAATTCAAAATGATTGCTTTAAGGAAGTGTGGTGGCTTCAAGAGAACACATGTAGACAATGCAACAAAATTAGAAAAAATAGTATATGAACAAAATGAGAAGTTCAAAAGAGAAATATTGGGTTGGGAAAAATTTGTGTTTTTTTGGTAAGATGGCCCTAGTAGTGCTTTGTTGTCTTTCACTTCACTTAAAACAATTTTGTTAGATTGTATTATGATAGCTGTTTTATCAGTGTGCATTAAAAAAAAATCAAAATCGGTGAATTTTTGTGTAGCCATTTTAATATTGGAGATGGAAGAAAATAAGCAACATTTTTGGCATATTATGATTTATTGTTTCCAGAAAGGTAAAAACACAACTGAAATGCAAACAAAGATTTGTGTATGGAGAAGGCGCTGTGACTGATTGAATGTGTCAAAAGTGGCTTGTGAAGTTGTATGCTGGAGATTTCTCCCTGAGTGATGATCCAAGGTTGAGTAGACCAGTTGAAGTTGATAGCAATCAAATCCAGGCATTAATTGAGAACGATCAACATTATACCACATCAGAGATATCTGACGTACTCAGAATATCAAAATCAATAAAGTTATTGGTGAAAATGAAAAATATGTCTTTTATGGACTTTTTGGCCAACCCAATAGAAATAATAACAACCAAACAAATTCTGGAGCTGAAGATACAATGAATGAAAGCTGGGGTGGGAGGAGGGGGCTGGGGGAAGCAATAGAGAGCATCAATATCAGACTTGATTAACCAGAAGAAAGAATCTGTGAACTTGAAGACTGGTCACTTGAAATTATTCCGTCATAGGAGAAAAAAGAAAGAAGAATGAAAAAAATTGTGAAGAAAGCTATGTGAATTATGGGGCACCATTAAGCAAGTAATGTTTGTATTGTGGGAGTGCCAGAAGGAGAAGACAGAAAGCGTAGAAAGCTCGTTTAAGAAATTCTCAAATCTAGGAAGAGATATGTACATCCAGGTATATGAATCTCATTGGTTCCCATACTTATTCAACACAAAGAAGACTTGATCAAGACACATTATAATAAAACTATCAAAAATCAAAGACAAAGAGAATTTTGAAAGCAGCAGAAGAAAAAAAATCACTCATTTTTTACTAGGGAATGTTCACGAGGCTTTTAGCAGACTTTTCAGCAGAAATCTTACAGGCCAGCAGAGAGTGGAAATAATATAATCAAAGTGCCAAAACATTAAAACTGATCCAAGGATATTTTAACCGACAGAGCTGTTCTACAGAAATGGAGAAGTAAATCTTTCCCAGACAGACAAAAGCTGAAGCAGTTCCTTACCGTTATACTTGCCTTATAAGAAATGCTAAAGGGAGTTCTTTAAGCTGAAGTGAAAGGACACCAATAGTTACATAAAAACGCATGAAAGTATAAAATTCACTGGTAAAAGTATATAGTCATTCAGAATATTATTATAATGGTGGTGTGTAAATCACTTAACTCTAGTGAAAAGGTTTAAATATTATTAAAAATAATAATAAAGAGACATGGAAATAAAGAACACATTGACAATGACCAGAGGGGAAGGGGGGAGGAGGTTAACAGGGGAAAGAAGAGGAAGGATCAAGTCAAGGAACATGTGTAAAGGACCCATGGACAAAGACAGTGGGTGTGAGGGGATGATTGAATGTGGAGGTGAGGGGTGGGTAGGGCAGGGGAGTAGTGGGTGAAAAATGGGGACAATTGTAATTGAACAACGATAAAAAATGAAAAAAATAATAATAGAGTACTTTTTAATGGTTACAGAATATAAAAAGATGTAAATTGAATGTGATCAAAGTTAATTTAAAATAGACTCTTATAACTATATTTTTGATATAAGCCTCATGGTAATCACAAAGCAAATACCTATAATAGATTCACAAAATATAAAGAGGAAAAAAAATGCATACCACTATGGGAAAATCATCAGATAACAGAGGGCAACCTAGCAAGAGAGAAAGAAAGGAATAAAGGAATTGCAGTTCAGCCAGAAAATAACAAAATGACAATAGTAAGTTCTTACTTTTCAGTAATTATATATTAAATATAAATGGATTAAGTTCTCCAATGAAAAGATATGGAGGGGCTGAATGAATAAAAAACATAAGGCAAAACTATATACCCTCTACAAGAGGCTCACTTCAACTTTGATGACATACACATGAAAATGAAGGATGGAAAAATACATTCCTGGCTGATGTAACCCAAAAACCAGAGGTAGCTATACTTATATCATACAAAAGTAGACTTTAAATCAAAATCTGTATCAAGAGACAAGAAGTCATTATATAATGATAAAGGAATCAGTTCACCAAGAGGATATGACAGTTGTAGGTATATATGCACCCAACATCAGCGCACTGAAGTATATTAAGTAAACATTAACAGATTTGCAGGCAGAAATAAACAGGATTGCACTAATAGTAGGGGATTAAAATACCTCACTTTCAACAATGGATAGATCATTCAGACAGAAAATAAATAAGGAAATATTGGACCTGAATAACATTTAGAACAAATGAACCTAACAATTGTACATGGAACATTTCTAGGTAGATCATTTATGAGATCACAAAACAAGGTTTAACAAGCTTAAGAATATTGAAGCCATATCAGGTTATCTTTTCCAACCACAGTGGAAATCAATAATAGGAGGAGAGCTAGAAAGCACACAGATATGTGGAAATTAAACAACACACTTTAGGAATAGCCGTTGGATCAAAGAAGAAATCAAGAAGGAAATAAAAACATATCTTGAGACAAGTGAAAATGGAAATACAACGTACTGAAACTGATGGGATGCAGCAAAAGCAGTTTTAAGAGGAAAGTTTGTACTACATTAAGAAACAGGAAAGATCTCAAATAAACAACCTAACTTCACACCTCAAGAAGTAGAAAAAGAAGAACTAAGCCCAATGTTAGCGGAAGAAAGGAAAAAAAGATTGGAGCAAAAGTCAATGAAATACAAATTATAAAAACAGTGGAAAAGATCAATGAAACTAAGAGCTAGTTTCCTGAAAAGTTAAACAAAATTGATAAATCTCTAACTAGACTAGGAAAAAGGACTCATAAGATTAGAATTGAAACAGGAGACATTACAACTGATACCACAGTAATACAAAGAATCATAAGAAATTACTGTGAACAATTATACTACAACATATTGGATAACCTAGGAGGAAATTATAAATTCCTAAAGGCATACAACCTATCAAGACTGAATTGTGAACAAACAGAAAATCTGAATGGACCTATAAATAGTAAGGAGATTAAGTCAGTAATCAGTAATTTCCCAACAATGGAAAGCCCAGGACTAAATGACTTCACTGGGGAATTCTACTAAACATTTAAAGAATTAATACTAATCCTTCTCAACTCTTGCAAAAAATTTGAAGAGGAGGGAACACTTCCAAACTCATTTTACGAGTCCAGCATTACCCTAATAACAAAGCCAGACACTACAAGAAAAAAAAAATTGCTCTGGCCGGTGTGGCTTGGTTGGGCATTGTCCTGCAGACCAAAAGTTGCAGGTTCGATTCCCAGTCAGGGCACATGCCTGGGTTGTGGGTTTGGTCCCTGGTTGGGGTGTGTATGAGAGGCAGCCGATTGATGTTTCTCACGTTGATGTTTCTCTCCCTCTCTTCCTTCTTCCCTTGCCCCTTCTCTAGAATCAATAAAAGAAAAATTAGGAAAAAAAGAAAAGAAATCATAGGCCTCTATCCATGATGAATATAGATGCAGAAATTCTCCATAAAATACTAGCAATATGAATTCAACAATATATTAAAAGAATCATACACTGTGACCATGGGATTTATCCTTGAGATGCAAGGATAGTTAAATATAACCAAGTCAACAAATGTGATACACTGCATTAATAGAATGGAGGTTAAAATCATGATCACTCAATAGACACAGTAAAAGCACTTAACAAAATTCAACATCCTTTCATGTTAAAAACTCTCAACAAATAAGGTATAAAAGAAATGTATCTGAACATAATAAAGGCCATATATGACAAACCCACAGCTAACATCATACTCAGTGGTGAAAAGCTCAAAGCTTTTCCGTCTTTGATTAAGAACATTTACACAATGGAATACAACTCAGCCATAGGAAAGAAGGAAATATTACCCTTTGCAACAGCATGGATGGACCCAGAGAGCAGTATGCTAAGTGAAATAAGCCACTTAGAGAAAGACAAGTACCATATGATTTCACTAATATGTGGAATGTAATGAGCAAAATGAACTGACAAACAAAATAGTGACAGACTTATAGAGAGAGAGCAGACTGACAGCTGATAGAAGGTGTGGGCTGGGTGAAGGGATTAAGCAAAACGAAGAAAACTCATTGACATGGACAACAGTGTGGTGGTTGCTGGGGATGGGATCAGTGGAAGGGGGATAAGTAGTGTTGGATGGAGACTTACTTGGGGTGGTGAACACACAATACAGTATAGAGATGGTGTATTATAGAATTATGACCTGAAACTTGTATAATTTTGTTAACCAGTGTCACCCCAGTAAAGTCAATAAATAGAGAAAAAATTCATATAGGTTTAAATTTTTTTAAAAAAGAACAAGACAAGGATGCCCAATCTTACTTCTGTTCAGTATTATACTGGAAGTCCTAGTTAGAGCAGTTAGGCAATAAAAAGAAATAAAAGGCATTAAAATCAGAAAGGAAAATTTGAAACGTCTGTTTGCAGATGATATAATCTTATAGAGAGAGAACCTTAAAGACTCTACTAAAAATTGTTAGAACTATAGATGAACTCAGTGAAGTTGCAGGATGCGAAGTCAACATGCAAAAATTGACTTAGTACACTAACAGTGAACTATCAGATAAATGGAAAAAGCAACCGCATTTACAGTAGCATCAAACAGGAACATACTTAGGGATAAATTTCACTAGGGAGATGAGGCCTGTACACTGAAAACTGTGAGACATTGGTGAAAGAGACTGAAATAAATGGAGAGCTATCCCGTGTTCTTGGATTGGAAGAATTAATATTGTTAAAACGTCCTACTAACCAACACCATCTGCAGACTGCAATTCCAGTGGTATTTTTCACAGAAATAGGGAAAACACTCATAAAATTCATGTGGAATCACAGAAGACCACAAATAGCCAAAGCAATCTTGAGAAAGAACAAAGCTGGAGGCATCTCATTTCCCAATTTGAAACTATTGCAAAGCCATAGTAATCAAAACAACATGGTACTGGCATAAAAGCAGACACTTAGTCTAACACAACATAATAGAGAGCCCATGCACATATAATCAGTTAACCTGTGACAAGGGTGCGAGCCTGCACCATGGGGGAGACGATAATCTCTTCAATAAACGGTTCTGAGAAAACTGGGTAGCCAGATGCAGAAAAATGAAAGTGGATCCCTATCTCACACCATTAAGAAAAAGCAACTCAAAATGCATAAAAGACTTAAAACCTGATACCATAACATTCTCAGAAGAAATCGGGAAAAGTTCTTTGATGTTAGTTGTGGCAATAATTTTTTTTTTTTTTGCATCTGACACTAAAAGCACAAGCAACAAAAGAAAAATTGTAAGAGGGACTACATCAAACTAAAAAGCTTCTTCACAACAGAAGAAATCATCAACAGAATGAAAAGGCATCCTAAGGGATGGAGAAAGTATTTTCAAATCATATATCTGATAAGAGATTAATATCTAAAGTATGTAAGGACTTCACACAACTCCATTGCAAAAAACAACAAATAATCCAATTGGAAAAATGGGCAGATTGGGACTATCAAACTAAAAAGAAACCACAGCAAAAGAAACCAACAACAAAACAGAGGCAGTCTACAGAATTACAATCAACAGCTCTGAAAAAGGTTTAATTTCCAAAATATTTAAAGAACTCATAAAACTCAACACCAAACAATCCAATTTAAAAATGGGCAGAGGACCTGAACAGACACCTCCCCCAAGAAAACATACAGTTAACGGATATATGAAAAGATGTTCAATTTCACTAGTTATTAGAGAGGTGCAAATCAAAACTACCCTGAGATAACACCTTACACCTGCTTAAATGGCTATTCACAAGTGATAAGTGTTGGAGAAGTTGTGGAGAAAAGGGAACCATCATTCACTGCTGGTGGGAATGTAGACTGGTACAGCCTCTGTGGAAAAGTCTGGCATTTCCTCAAAAAATTAGAGTTACCATATGATCCAGTAATTGCTTTTCTGGCTATCTACCAAAAAACCCCTAAAAAACATGTATTTGCAAAGATGTATGCACCCCTATGTTCATCACAGCATTATTCATGGTGGCCAAGATATGGAAGCAACGAAAGTGTCCTTTGACAGATGATCGGATAAAGAAGATGTGGTATATATACATAGCCATAAGAAAAGATGAAATACTGCCATTTGTGACAACATGAATGGACCTTGAGAATGTTACGCTAAGTGAAGTAAGTCAGAAAAAGCTGAAAACCGTATGATTTCACTCATTTGGGACATAAAACTGAAACTCATGGACACAGACAGCAATGTTGTGGTTGCCAGAAGGAAGAGGGTGATGGGTTTGAGGCGGGTACCTAACATATGGTGATGGAAGATGGTTTGACTTTAGGTGTCGGGCACACAGTACAAGATACAGATCTAGTATCATAGAAATGTACACTTGCAACCGTATGTGATCATATTAACCAATGTCACCCCAATAAATTTAATTTAAAAAATAAAAACAAATAAAATGGGCACAGGGCATAAAGAGACATTTCTCTAAGAAGACAAACAAATTGCCATCAGGTACCTGGAAAGGTGCTCTCATCATCATGGAAAGGCAGTTTAAAACCATAATGGGACACCACCCGACACTCGTGAGGATGGCTATTTTCAAAAAGACAATAGATGAGTTCTGGTGAGGATGTGGAGAAAAGGAAACCTGTGCACTGTTGGTGAGAATGTAAATTGGTTCAGCCACTCTGGAAACACAATATGGAGTTTCCTCAGGGGAAAAAAAAAAGAAACTAGAACTACCTTATAACCCAGCAATTCACTTCTGGCTATATAGCCATAGGAAATGAAATCACTATCTTGAAAATATATCTGCACCAACGTGTTCATTGGAGCATTATTCCAATAGCCAAGACATGGATAAAGAACAGGTGGTAAATATACACAATAGAATATTATTCAGCCTTAAAAAAGGAAATCCTGTCATTTGTGACAGCATGGATGAACATGGAGGTCATTATCTAAGTGAAATAAGCCAGAGAAAGACACACACTATGATCTTATTTATATGTGGAATATGGAAAAAAAAAAAAAAGTTGAACTCAGAACCAAAGAGTAGATTGGTGGTTGTCAGAGACACAGATCAAAGAAGCATGTGACCATCTCAGTAGGGGGAGGAAAGCATTTGATAAAATTAAATACTCATTAATGACTTTATTTTTTATATTATGCAGTATGGCTTTATTTAAATATCAAAGTAAGGAGCAAATTATTTGTTTCTGTATAGCTAGAGTAATGTTATAGGAGAAAGATGAGATTGGAGGATAAGAGAATCAATGCGGAGTTCCATTTTATTTGTTTTGCTATTTTGCAATGAGAATATCTTCATGTACCATTTTTGTTTAAATTTTTTTTGGAATGAGAACTTTTAAAATGGTAATTGCTGCAGGAGACAACATCTCTAATTTTCCTGGCTATCATGTTGAAACATAACCAGACTCCTGCTGTTGTTACCCAAAGTTCACCAATTTTTACTAAATAAATACTCCTCTATTTGTTGTATGTTTTTGATCTATTCCAAAGCCCTGAAGTAAATGTTGTTTTGCAATAAATATTTTGTCCAGTTTTATAGTTGTTTTGGGGGGAGAGGATCTGCCAGTCTTTTCACCACCATCTCTGGAACTCAATCATTTAATTTTTACTTGAATTGATTTTTTTTTTCTGAGCCAGTGTTTTCATATTTATGGAGTCTGTATATTATCTTCCCAGGGTTGCCGTAACTAGGTAGCCCAAACTGGGTGACTTAAAACAACAGAATTGTATTTTCTCATAGAAGCTAGAAGACTGAATCAAGGTGTCAGCAATGCCATGTTCCCTCTGAAGGCTGTAGGGGAGGATTTGTTCTGTGCCTTTCTCTTAGCTTCTGGGGTTGGCAGTCCTAGCCGCTCCTTGGCTTACACATGCATCACCCCAGCCTCCGCCTCTGTGGTCACATGGGGTTCTCCTTGTGTGTCTTTATGTCGCGTTCCCTGTTTGTATCCATTAATGACTTTAAATAGTAGGAGCGTAAATATAAAAGCGAATTTTTTTAACCTGACAAAGGATTTTTATTTAAAAAACTATAGCAGATATTCTTAATTGGTGATATGTCGAATGCTTTCTCTTTGAAGTGGAGATAAATATAAGGATACACATCATCACCACTTATTTTCAGTATCTTACTGGAGGTCCTAGGTAGTGCAGTGTGGGGATAAGACATAAAGGAGTAGGGGAAGTAGACGAAGCAAGAAGGGAGGGAGAGGAGAAAAGGAGAAAGATATAATAAACAGAAAGAAAAGAAACAGGACTGAAGAAGCCTGGGCCCTGCCTTACATGGTGAAATCTGAATTTTTGTGGATGGGACCCCCTGTCAGCCTCCTGTGCCTTCCAGGTGATTCCATGTTGGAACCAAGTTTAAGAGAGTGTTTTTGTAAATATTTAAGTAGGTCTCATGGCGGTCGCACAAAAGCTTTGTTTTTCATTTGAAGACAATGCTATTCATTTCAAAATAAGGTTATCCTAAGCAAATTTTTACTTGTTTGAGTTGGTACCAACTTAAGGTATGCATTCTTCTATTATCTGTTTCAACGTTAACCACTCTTTAAGTGGAGATAAGTACATACTTCATGCCATGTCATTAGATGCTCAGAGCTGAGTGATTATTCTGATTGCTCAGTGTCATTTTATGTTGGTGCTGCATAAAAGGCGATGTTCCTCTTAACATTACTAGTGTTTATGAAAAACTTGGACAGAATAAGAAAATTATCTTATTCTAAGAAGTCCGTGCTATAAAGTTTATTGTATTGGACCAAATTATAATTCTTTCCAAGGAATATGTTTGTTAAAACTTTCCCTATTTTGAAGGTGATGCATTAGAGAAAAGAAGAGACCAGTGTGGGGGTCACTGCCGCCCCACAGAGGGCATGTTTTTGGTCAGTGAAGTGCTGGGTCAGTAGGACCAGAGAAGGCCGGTACAAAGGTTTTTTTCCTATTTCTTCTAGATGCAGCACCCTGTAAAGATCAGTTGTCCTTGAAGGAAAAACCTGGCATCCCCACTGGTCTGCATCTTCTCAACCAAGCAGGCTCCAGGGACACCCCTGGGGGCACATCAGCCCCTTTGGTGCCATCCTCCCCTCCTGTGAATGCTGTGCCCCAGGATACGGCTGCACCAGCTGACAGCCCCAAGCCAGAACCAGCAAGGGGGGCGACCATGCAGGCAGGGGGCCCAGTGACCTCTCAGGGGACGGCCAGTGAGTGTGAGACCCCCCAGCCACTGGTAGAGACTCATGTTGATGCCCAGCTTGCTGCAAGGCTCCCGGACATGCCCCAAGGGCCTTGCATCTCCCCTCCAGAGGCTCCCCGTCACCGTACATGTCTCGGGGAGCCTGCTTCAGCCAGGGAGGCCAGCACCCAGGTAGAGTCCCTGCCAGCTGCGACCTCTGCACCCAGTGCCTCCAGTGGGACCCCTCAGCCTGCCCTGGGCCAGTCCCTACCTCCACTCTCTAATGTGGTAGGGGCTGTCAGCCTGGCTACCCCTCAACTCCCAAGCCCCCCACTAGGGCCCACCACCCTCCCCCAACCATTAGAGTCAGATGGGGAAGGGCCACCTCCCAGAGTGGGCTTCGTGGACAGCACCATTAAGAGCCTCGATGAGAAGCTCCGAAATCTGCTCTATCAGGAGCATGTGCCCACCTCCTCGGCCTCTGCTGGGACCCCTATGGAGATGGGTGACCGAGACTTCACCCTGGAGCCCCCGAGAGGGGATCGGCCCTACACGGAGACTTCCAGGGGGGACCTGGCCCCGTCTTCCCAGCTTGTGGTGAGTGCTGGCCTTGCCCAGAAGTGCCATCCTGAGTCAGGAGTCTGGACAGAGGTAGAGGCCAACTGGAGTCTGGTCATGCAGAGTTGCCTCACCCCAGCCCGGCCGTCTTGCTCTTGGAGACCGACCTCTGAGCCTGACCTGCCAGTGTGTTTTGCAATATGTGACCTGTTTGGGGACATGGGGTGTGCCGGTGCAGGGTCAGGACCTGGCTGGCGCCAAGTGGTGTGTGTGGAGCACCTGGGATGGGGTCCCGCTCCAGCCTGGGGAGGAGGAGCCCAGCCCTGGCATGGGAGGAGATGATTTGCAGTTTAGCTGCAGAGATGTCAGTAAGTGAGGCTCCTGGCTCTTTTCTTTCTGTTTCTTCCTCCAGTTGGACAAGTCAGAATTGGCCCCTGGGCTAGAGGTGACGTTGGAGCAGTCTGCATCCTCACCAGTGACAGGTGATGAACCCCAGGTCCATCGGCCCTGTCCCTAGTGTACACGAGATGCCCCAGCCTTCCTTGCTTCAGAGCACTCTGCGTCCCCACCCTTCATCCCGCAGCCTCTTGGGTGGGAACCAAACATGGCAGAGCCCGTCATTGTACCTCAGTGTGTGTTCATGCACCAAGAAGAGAAAGGCCACTGTCTGTGGAAATGGATAACAGTCCCCTTCCCTTAGCCTGGCTGAAGGCTCTGTCAACCCCTGTCACCACCCCACTGTAGCATGTCAGTCCTGCTTGGGTTGACACACAGCTCTGGCCTGCCATGTCTTTCTTTTGTCCTGTGTGGGTCTCAGCTCAGGCCAGTCTCCCACACATCAGCTCCTGCTCTATCATTCACTTTTCGCAGCAGTTCTCAGAAAGTGGGTCAGAAATATGCTGTATTCCCATTCTGTAGACAGGGAAACTGAAACAGATTTGGATGACATAGACCTTCCCAACCACGAGCAATAGGGCTAGGAATCAGCCCTATTGATATTCTTCCAGGACCTCATGAAACCCATTTATCATCAGAACATGTCAGGGAGAGATAGGGTGATGCTATCAGGTGAGAGATGACACTTAAGACAGAATGACACTATGAGGTGTGTAGAGGGCCCGGCTGTGCCCAAGGGTCTGGAGCATGTGCCTACAGGGACCTGACTGGTAGTGGGCTGATGCCTTCTCCCTTCCCCAGGTTCTAGGGCACCTTCTGTAAAGTTAGGGGGCTGGAGGTTAGGACAGTTTCTCGCGGTGGCTCCCCTTCCCTCCCATCTGCTGCCCTCCCACCACGATTCAGCTGGCCTTGGGCCATTCCTGCTGTTGTCCTTGGCACCAGCCCAAGTAATGATTTTAATGTTCCTACAGCAGCAACATCGTTAAGCAACGTACTGGGTTCTGATGAAGGATGGGTAGCCTCGGGTTCACCTGCAGCACCCAGTGCCCCTCAGGTAGGTAGTTTTCTGCGATGAGACGCTGAGATGCTCAGCTGGTTGGTGGAGTTTGCTCTCTGCTGGTGTTTGCGTGGAATCTTTTCCTTTCCTCTGTTTCCCAAGGATGCCCCTGCTTCTGCCATCCCTGCACATCTGGAGCCCACAGACCAGAGCGGCGGGGTCCCCAGGGAAACTGCGGCCGAGCCCACGCAGCGCTGCCCCAGGATGTTGACCGAGGGCAGCCAGGCCAGCCACCCCCAGACTCACGGCACTCTGGCCTCAGGGTCCCCTCGGAAACAGCCAGGGCAGCAGGATGGCAGTTCACCAGCCAAAACTGTGGGCCGGTTCTCCGTAGTCAGCACCCAGGATGAGTGGACCTTGGCCTCCCCCCACAGCCTGCGGTACTCAGCCCCACCCGATGTGTACCTGGAAGAGGGGCCCCACAGCCCTGACGTGAAACTGGCCCTGCGGCGTGTGCAGACGGCTTCTTCCATCGAGGTCTGTCCTGGCGAGCCCGTGTCCAGTGACTCTGGGGATGAGTGCCCACGCAGGAGGCGCTCCGTGCTGAAGCATGGTTCCCTCCCTGGCAGCGGTGGCAGTGTGGCTAGTGACTTTGTGAAGAAGGCCACGGCCTTTCTGCACAGGTCCTCAAGGGCTGGCTCTCCAGTCCCGGAGACTCCTAGCAGGATGGGTGTGAAGGTCCCTACCATCAGTGTGACCTCCTTCCACTCCCAGTCATCCTACATAAGCAGTGACAACGACTCAGAGATTGAGGATGCTGATATCAGGAAGGAGCTGCAGAGTCTGCGAGAGAAGTAGGTCCTGTGGGATGGTGGCCTCCTGGGGCGGGACTCCAGGCCACAGTGTTTGGGTGCAGTGGGCAGCTGAGGTCCAGGTTCCACCATGTGCACGTGGAGCTTGGACCAGGTGACAGGACCGCGGTGATTGTTACTGCTGCCTGTTGGCCTGGTCCCTAGTCTTGGTGCTGTGCCTCTCTACTTCTGTGGCTGTCCCCTTCTCCCGTGGCCCTTAATAGGACAGCCCCGGTGTCGCTCAGACCCAGGCCCTCCTCACACTCTACAAGTTGTCAGGTCCCTGAGATGCAGCTGCACTCTGAAGTCTCCTGGGCAGGAGAGGCCACAGTGTAGTTACTGAGATGGGGAGAGGCTGGTGTCCTGAGAAGGATTGCTGTGGGCAGAGAGCTCTTGAAGTGGACCCTGAAACTGCCCACTCTAAGTAGGAGCAGCCTCTGCTCTCCTGTTCCTCCCTCTGGGTGGGTGGGGTGGGGCTGTGCCTGCTGGGAGGGGGTGGGAGAACTTGTCAGGCACTGCCCACTGGCGCCCCCCGCACCCCTTGAGGAACCAGCTGCCCCTCCCTGCCCCTTTATTCCAGCTGTGGGTGGTCAGGACCAGCCCTGGGGCACCTGATACCTGGTGCTCCCTCCCCTGGTGCCCTGTGACAGCTGAAGGCTGGACGTGGAGCGGCCATTGAGGCGCACAGTTCCATCTAGGGATGTGGTGTCTGAGGAGGCATGGGGAAGGGGGCTCGTCTGTGCTCTCTCGGGGGTGTTGCTCTGGAAGCCCTCAGTCGGCAGAAACAAAACTGGACAAGGGGATCCCAGAGGCAGCCACCCTCCACTCTGAGGGGAGCTGTAGAAGATTGGGTGGGGGTTCTCTGCTCAAGAAAATCAGGGAGAAGTGTCCTGATTGGTGTGGTTGAGTTGGTTGGTGCGTTTGATACTGGGGGCATGTACCCACGTTGCAGGTTTGGTCCCTGATCTGGGCGTGTATGAGGGTAACCAATTGATGCTTCCCTCTCACATCAGTATTTCTCTCCCTCTCTTTCTCCCTCCCTTACCCTCTCTCTAAGTAAATAAAATCTTAAAAAAAGAAAAATCAGGGAGAAGCTGCTGTGCACTCTGAAGGGGCAGGGCCTGGAGGTGAAGGGGTGGGCTACAGGGATGAGGAGGGAGAGAGGAAGAAACTGCAAAGGAAAGGATTCCAGGAGCCTGAGAAATGGGGAAATAGAGGATACTAAATCCTGGCTCTCTGGCCTGATGGGTCAGCGATGGACCCCAGTGGAAAGGGGGAACCATTTAGAAGGGGTTGGGGTTTGGATCTGAAATGAGGGGATCAGTGGCTGTCAGATAGGAGGTAGCCTTGTGTGAGACCCGCTGGGGCACTGTGAGGGGCACAGGTGCCCGCCTCCTCCAGCATTTGCAGTTTTAGAGCCCCCAGAAGTCCCATGATTTGAGAGGCCTGCTGCAGCCCCTGTTGCTGTGTGGAAGGGAGGAGAGGGCGGGCTTTACGCAGGAGTTTCAGAGTGACGGTCTCGCCGAAGTCCTAAGTCAAACGCACCTCAGCTGACCAGGCATCCCTCCCCCCACTCTAGCCAGCTTTCACCTGGAAACATCACACCCTGTGAGAACCTAATCTGATGCAGCAGCAGTTTGCTGTTAAGAGAATCTTTTTTTCTAAAACAAACCTGGCAAGTGTTGAAGACATAAGAGGAAAAATTAGAGCTTGGCTCCTACTGTCCAACCATGAGAAACACCTATTTCACAGCTGCACACAAAGGAGATGGGCCTGGAGTGAGGCTGAGGGGCCGAGCCCCCTGGCAGCAGTGGCTGGGACCCGTGAGATATGGCTGAGGGGATGGTGTCTGGCCCAGTACCGCCCAGGCTGCAGGAGGAGAGGAGGGTGGACAAGGAAAGTAGCCGGGGGCTCAGCCACTGACTCCTGGGGGAGGTTGGCAGGGACCCTTGGCTCTTCTCTGGCTTGTCCTAGAAACTGCCCTTGCCCACAGGAAGTGCTTCCACCCAGGTCTTAATAGAAGCTTCTCACCTGTGTGGCCTGTCAGTTGAGCTCTGTGCCCCATGGGTGGTGTTACCTGTGCTGAGAACCCCCCTGGCAGGGAGGAGCTGGAGCCTCAGGTCCCTGGCTGACCACCTGTGCCTTGACTCGCACCTCCTGGCATTCCCTTACCTGAGACGCCTCTGGTGCTCTCTTCCATTGTGTGGAGGAACTAACACCTGATGAACCCAAAACAGCCTCCCAGTTCTGAGCACTGATTATTTTTCTTTTCACCTGTGTTTATGTGCAGGGTTTGTACTGTGAGCATAAATGTGTGAATTTGTTCTTACTACCCACCCTCCCCAAAAAGACCCCTAAAACATAGCAGTATTATGAACCTTAATGGGAAACAAGCCTCCCTAGGCCCACCGCCTGCAGTTCTGTGTCTTTGGGTGCTGATTCCAGGGCACCCAGTGATGCCCACTTGGTTTGGATATAGACAGAAAGATGTTTAAATAAACGCCCCTGAGTCCCCCCTGAGCGGCGCCATCTACCCAGGCAGTCCTGCTGGCTGCCTGCCCCCCCATCCTCATGTTTGCCCTGGGCTCTCAGGAGGCCTACTTAACCCTTCCCTTTTTCCCCCTCCTGCAGACACCTGAAGGAGATCTCAGAGCTGCAGAGCCAGCAGAAGCAAGAGATCGAAGCTCTGTACCGCCGCCTAGGCAAGACCTTGCCCCCCAACCTGGGGCTTTTTCATACAGCGCCCCCCGCTGGCCGCCGGAGAAAGACCAGCAGGAGCAAACTGAAGGCTGGGAGGTTGCTGAACCCGCTGGTGCAACAGCTCAAGGTTGTGGCCTCCAGTACAGGTCAGCCCTGTGTGCTCCTGGCTACCCTTGGGAGGAGGCTGGGCTGGTAGCTGGGCAGGTGGAAGGCAGGCACCCAGACCTGGAAGAAGCACTTCATGGCTCTCCTTCGTGGGAGTGGGGAAGCCACTGTGGGCTCTGGAGGGCTAGGACCTCTGCCCCCATGCTGTGGCAAGAGGAAACAACTGTGAGTGGACAGGTGTGCTCAGAGCACTCAGCCACCTGTGAGCTTCAGTGTGTGAGGGAGGAGGAGGCGGCCCAGGGTCTCCAGACTTGGGGGCTGCCCTTTCCCACCTGCTCCTTACTGTAGGCTGCTGCTTGGGATAGGCCTGTTCCCTCTGGCCCAGTCTCTCCGACATA
Source organism: Mormoops blainvillei (assembly GCA_004026545.1). Lineage (NCBI taxonomy): Eukaryota > Metazoa > Chordata > Mammalia > Chiroptera > Mormoopidae > Mormoops > Mormoops blainvillei. The sequence goes on along the minus strand of PVJD01002612.1, from coordinate 116,241 downwards.
TGTCACCTGCTGACAGTGGGGGTTGAGCAGCTGCCTTGGGAGAAGAGAAGCGTAGTGAGGACTCCAGCCCTTAACCATGAACCCTGGGCACTGAGGGTGCACGTGGGCCCCAGACTCCACACTCTGGGGTAGAGACCCAGTGAGTTGAAGCCTCAGTTGCACCAGGTGGGAAGCTGGTGGTGAGCTGATCACAAACCATCTTGGTATCGCATATAACCCGCAGGGCACAGGTCCACAAGTTGCAAGAAGTACACAAATTCCATGCCAATTCCTAATGCTAACGGGAGACTAATTAGAGCGAGGAGGAAGTTTATAGGCCCCCTTCGAGCTCAAGTGCACATCTCCCGATGTACCACAGTCCTTTCACTGCATTCACACAAGTTAAGCCCAACACAGTGTTGTCGACTGGTAGAGACTGTGGTCACTTTCTTTAATCCTACCACTCCCATGTGGGTAACCGGGTCACATGCCCAGTGTCTGCAGGGACTCAACTTCTCCAAGGTCACCCAGCAAAGAGCAGGGAGGGCAGATGCACCCTGCGCTGGCTGGTCTGTCCTGCAGCACCTTATAGTGCCTGTACCCCCTTCTCCCCAACCAGGTCATTTGTCAGACTGCAACAGAGCCCCTCCTGCTAAGGACCCCACCAAAGCCGGGGCGGGGCCCGCAGCAGCTTCAGACCCGTGTGGAAAGGCAGTTCAGACCCAGCAGCCTTGCTCTGTTCGGGCCTCCTTGTCTGCAGACATCTGCTCCGGCTTAGCCAGTGATGGAGGCGGAGCACATGGCCCAGGTGATTCTCAGCTTGCCCATCTCTGAGCATGTGCTAGTCAAGTAGGGCGTAGTCGTGTGGTGTAGAGGGGACATGAGCTGTGGCCAAGGCTGCCAACAGCTTCTTAAAGAAGTAATTATAGAGGTAGCCTTTGAATGAAAAGGTGGATGGCCCAGCCATCAGAGTCTTGCTGTAAGTGGCTCAGAGGGAGGTATGCTTGGCTAGAGCGACCTGGGAAAGGTACCAGGACCACTGAGAGGTCAGACGTGGCATCTGCTGTGTGGTCTGTGCCAGGTCCCAGGCACTGCCCACTCTGCCCTGCTCCGTTCCCCACTAAACACGGGTCCAGAAGGGCTGCTGGGGGAACCAGGGCACAACTCTTGAGCTGGGAGTTTGGCCTTGAGGAGGAATTGCCGTGGACACAGCAGCTGTGCGATGAGGTGCTTCACCCGCGCCATCTCTGTCCAGAGACGTGGTGACTGCTGCCACGTCTGATTCCCTCACCCCTACCCCGCACGCTCTCCTGGGGTCCGCTTCTCTTCCGCTCCAATGCTTCCTCCTTTCCATTATGTGGTCGGTGGCTGTGGTCCTCTGGGCTGGGCTAGGTGCAGCCGTGGATGCTAAGTGACTGAGGCTGATGTGGCTGGTGGTGTAGGAGGAAGCCCAGAGACTGTACTTGATGCCTGTCTCTCTGTTCTCTTCCCTCTATATTCATTTGCAGGCTGGACGGTTTGCCACCCAACGTCTGAGAGAGTGACCCATAAGTCTAGTAGCAAACCTCGCGCTCGATTCCTCAGTGGACCCGTGTCTGTGTCCATCTGTCTGTATTTGTTCTTCTGTATTTTATCACCACCTGGCCCTTGGTTTCTCCCCACCCTCTTTCTGTCTCCATCACCTTCCACACTTTTTGTAGGATGCCTCCCCCACCCCATTGAACTCATTTAATATGGAAAACAGAGCCCCGTCCGCACCCACCTGTCTGGCCCCAGAAAGCATGCTCTCTGCTCCTGCCTGGGCACCAAAAGCATGCGTAGCGGCCTGCCAGCTCCCAGCCTCAGTGCCCTGCCCACTCCCAGCCTGAGTGCTATGCCTACTCCCAGCCTCAGCTCCATCCCTAGGCCCCCAAGGCGCTCTACTCTTCTTTCATCACTTGTTTTTTTCTTTTCTTTTTTTTAAATGTTGGACGTACTTTTATTTCAGTTGCAATTGTGGCAAATATACACATCCACTGTCCCTCGTTCCAGCAACGACAAAAAGACAACCCTGGCCTTCTCTACATGCATGATGTGTTTCACATGTGTCTGGACTTTGAAGACATGCATGTAGTGAGCTGAGACAGTGCTAGAAGGTCACTGGAGGGCGTAACTTCTGTACAAGGGCTGGATCACAGGATCCAGTACTGTCCACCTACCACCCACTCCCTGCATGTGGGAATGCTGAGAACACGCTCCAGCTAGGACTCCCCAGCCCCCCTCTCCACTCTGCTCATCTCAGAATCTTCCAGCTCTGGGAGAGGTGACTCCCAGCCTCCCACCACGCTCCGCATCTGGGCCCGGCCCCTCGTTTTCTCTCTGCTCCTGCACTTTACTTGGTGTGTTTTCTTCTCATCTCAAGGACCTTAGAGATGAAGTCATTTATGCAGGTCCGCAAAACCTTGTGAAACCAAATCCCAGTCCCAGGTGTCTTCAGAGTCCCTGGAATGCTCTGCTAGTACCCAGGACTCATGTCCAGGAATGGCACACCTGCTCGGGGCCATCCAAGATTGTTTTTATCCCTCAGGCGGATTGGAAATGAATCAAAAGCTGTGGGCTTTTCAGGTTTTGGGGGTTTTTTTTAACAGAAAAATTAAGTTTTTTATCAATTGGATTGGACATGCTGATTTGGGGCATGTGGTTTTTGGCTTGTACAATAAAGATACATTGTGCTTGTTGGGACCTGAGGCCACTTCCACAGTAAGCATCCATTCCCCATCAGGGGGCCCATGGCATCCTTCCTAGGTGGGTGGGCCAGGTCAGAAGCCCCAGATCAGGTAGAAAATGCCCAGGGAGTGCCAGCGCTCCTCATCCACTGACAGATGCCTCATTCAGCTTGTGGGTCACTGGGCTGCTGGTTAGTTGCTGAGTTGGATGGGGGGCCAGGAAGTGGGGAACCCTGAGTGCATCCCAGCCCCCTGTTCACTTAGTGTTCCCCTTCTGCCCATATATGCATGGCTGTTGCCCTGGAGGCCTGGTGTCTCACGCTCAGATTGGCAACTGTGTCCCTGCTGGGAGGGCCACTGGCCATACGTGGGAAGCACATTAGAGCAGGTGGTGGTTTTCCCAGGGCACTTGGAGTAAAAACCTGTGAGTAAGCAGCACCACGCATGCCTTTCAGGTCATCACCACTATACCTTTCTTTATATGTACCTGGTTCTGCTTGTTTTTAAGGGTTTTCTTTTTCTTCACTATTACTTACTGTTCCAACATAAGAGAAAATTTTGAGGCATAGCAGGGACAAAGAGATTAGATTTTGCTTCTGTCCTGGCCCAGAGGAATGGAATGTGTGAAGCACAGCCTTGTGGCAAATGGTGGGGCCTGGCCCAGGCAAGTTGATTTTAAGTAGTGGCTCATACTGGCCTGGTAGTCCATGTTTCCGCTAATGCTGTGAATATGAGGATACTTCCGTTCGCATGGCCCAGTTTTATATTTAGGCATGTCTTGGCTGAGTTCCTAGTCTTTCCAGGCCATGCCATGGCCCCCACGTGCTCTGAGGTTGCTGGAGAGGAGAGTGCTTGGCCTGCTCTGGGCCCTCTTGCCCATGGCCATGAGGCCTGGGGCTTGCGAAGTCTCGAACTCCCCTGCCTGTCTCCTAATGGGGCCAGAGGAGCCAGGATACCACCCCGCCCTTTGGTCCTAGTATCCATCTTGCCAGCCCTCTGGGCTCCCCCTGGAGCCACTGTGTGCTGCTTCCTGGGTGGGAGACTGGAGGGAAGTTCAGAGCTGGTCTAGGAGGGCTGAAAGGTTGGCCACAAGGGGAGAAGGAAGCTAGATCTTGAGGTGCAGGGTAGCTGGCCTAGCCCAAGCTGAAGATAAAGCTGAGAAAGGTTTTCAGTTCCCTATCCTGAAAGGAACAGGAGACAAGGCTCTGGGAAAATGAAATCTGCATAAAGTTTGGAAGTATAGAAAGTCCCAGCTTCTCTGAAACTCAAGAGAATATGAGAGAGGTCGGAGATGGGCGCCTGCAGCTTCAGGGGGCCAAGAGGTAACTAACCCCATGTGGGAGGAGAAGCCAGGCTGGGGACTCAGAGCGCGGGAGGTCACAGCCTCGGTGCCTTTTTAGGGTGGGCACCAGATCAGGCCTGCTGTTGGGTGGGCAGGCCCCAGGGGAGGGCTGGACTCCGCAACAGGTCTCGGAGGCTGCTGCCCAGCCTACAGGATCCCTCTAGCTTGAGTTAGGTTGCAGCCGTGATTGTATCCTGGTGTCCTGTTGGTCAGAAGTTGTTGTCAGACACATCCTTCCCCCTCCTCTGGCTCCTCCTGACCCGAGGCAGGGCGCATATCCTCCAGGACCTTTCTCTACACATGGAGCCCTTGTGTTTTTCTCCTGTGTCTTTGACAATGTGCCTGGTGTTCATGCTGCAGCAAGTTTGCCTCTGGGACCCCTGCTGCCACTGTGTAGCTCCCCCAGGCCTTGCCCTCACCCGGGTGTGTTCTCTCTCCTTCCTTCGATCCCTGTGGGGACCCACGGCAGTGGGTTTGGGAGAGGGTCCAGGGGCAGGGGAGGGCACCCAGGGAGGAAAACCCCACATGCAGCCTCTACTGCAGCTTAGGCAACCCAGGCCAGACTGGTGAGCAGCCTAAGGGGCTGGGCCCTGTGCTTTGAGGCCTGTGCAACCCCGGCAGTGACAGTCAGGGTGAGGTCACACTAGGGCAGAGCTGACAGGCATCTACTTCCCAGTTCCTGCTTCAGGGACAAGTGTTGGCACTTTTCTCAGCTTGAGAAGTTGGTGACTCAATACATAGACACCTGGAGCAACACGGTGGTGCTCTCTGCGCGTTTTCTTCTCTGTGCCAGAACCAAGGGCCGAGTGCCACTGTTGGGATAAGGCCGACCTGTCAAGAGAGATACCTCTCTCTCGTCACAGAGGTGGGGAACCCTGGATGGTCTGCACTGAGGCTGTGGCCCTGCAGTTCCAAAGGCAGTGACCTTTGTCAATATTTGGACACCATGGTAAATGGCAAGTGCGGGGAAGGCTTTAGGGCCTGGTCCATTTCTTAAGCAATCTTCCCCATCAGACATTTTCGAATGTGAGGCATCCTGCTGGCTGCCAGCCAACGGTCTTGGGTGGGATGGTGTCCATGCCAGGAGCAACCTCTGTTCCTGTGCCAGAATAAATGTGGGGGCAAGTGGCATGGGGCCTCGCCTCACTGCTGGCTGGAGTGCTGCCTGAGACTCCCAGTCCAACTGTGAGGGCAGAAGTCTGCTTGCTTTAAAGAATACTCCTACAGATATGTGCTGCAGAAGGACAGGATGCCAGGTCATCCTGTGTGCTTCCATTTTGCAGTCTAGGAGGAAGAGTCTTTTTGTCCCACATGGACACTTCCCCGAGCAGTTCTGAGGCCTAGAAACTGGCTCTTCTTTTCCCAGGACCTTGACCAACAACAAAGTCCTCCAGGGGAGACCTCCACTCTCCATGGGAAACCAGGGGTGGACTGGTTTAAACCATCATGCCCTGTGTGGACCTCCTGTGAGTCCCGTGTGCCCTTGCATTACTGCCTGGTAGCTTTATGGGCAGGAACCAGGGAGTGCCTACCGCAGTGTGATGTGGGGTGAGTGTGACGGGGGGACTTGTCCATACAGTGCCATATCTTTGGTGAGCATAAAGGGCAGGCTCCAGGCCAGGACACAGATACCACGGAAAATGGAAAGACTGAAGGGGGCAGGGCTCTGCTGGAGTGAGGCTGGTCACCAGCCACATGGCGGCTACTCTGCTGTAGTTCTGCACGCAGCCGAACAGCATGATTTCAGTGTATAGGGCTCCGAACCTGGTTGACTTGTGTTTAAAGTTCAGCTGGGATGGCCAGGAGCTGTCTATGCTCTGGTCACCTTGGGCCTGTGTTGGGCATAAGTGCTAAGGCCTCCATGGACTGATATGGCTTTCTAACTCTGAGCACAGTGTTCTGGTGGTCCATGGCGCCAACCCTGTGTTCCCAGTGAGGTCTGTCTGTGGCCCTGGCTCCCCCTGGTGGTTTTCAGTAGGCAGCCGGCTGTGGGTGGTCCTTCCACAGACTGATGGGAATTAGCCCTGTACCTAGAGGTCTAGCCTGGCAGACCCAGAGCAGCCTTTTGAAAGAACCTGCTGCTGTTAGGCTGTGGGGACCCACCTGGGCATTTAGTCCCATATTCTTGGTCATCGGTAGGTCCTGCTGTGGTCTAGAAGCTAAGGCTACCACCATACAAACCCGATGGGGAAATGTGCATTCCCTGGTTACCCGACACAGTCACCAAGCCGGGACCCTCCTACCTGCTCATGCAGTTCCCAAAGGGCCCTGTGTTCCCAGTAGGGTTCCACCTGGAGCACAGGCCAGCAAAGGCCCTTCAGCACTCCCACCAAGATTCTGTTGGGCTGGACTGCTTCTGCCTGGCTCTTTCCTTTCTGTTTGCACATTAAAGATCCCAGCAGAACATCACCTGCCTTTCTGCAAGTCAGCCTCAGAATAGACAGGATAAACTAAAATGAGAACAACTGAATTTGATCCAGTGCACACAGCTATTCCCCATGTTGCCTGGTTGACCTCTGCCCTCTGTCCTCAAACACAGGAGGCAGCAGTTTGTCTTCCATGGCTAGAGTGTTGGGAAAGGTGCTGCTGCTGTTGACACCCTCCAGGGAGCAGTGTGGTTATGTGCAGGGCATCCTGCTCCTGGTGAGGGGCATGGGCCGGAACACAGAAAGACCCAGCACGTTAGTGCAGCCTTGCTGAGTGACCTTGGGGATGCCTGAGCCATCCTTGCCTGTCCCACCTGTGCCTGCCTGCCTGTCTGGAAGGCAGGGTAAGCTGGGTCCAGCAGTCCATCCTGGCTAGCTCATTGGCTCTCCAGTTCGGCACCAACAGTTAAGGCATGCCAGACACTAAAGTCGGCGTATCTGTCAGCACAGACAGGCTCTGTGGATCACAGGGTGCAGCAGCCCTTAGTGGTGGTCCAGTGACAAGGAGGCCTTGCCCTGCTCTGGTGGATAAGGAATACTGGATGAGGCTGCCAAGTGTAGCAGAGAATCAGGGTCAGCTCTGCCTCCCACCTTTCTGTAGGACTCCCTGTATTTCCTTAATGTGCACTGCTGGCCTGGTCAATGCAGCTATCTGAGATCCAGGATTGGCCTCAAACCTGCAAAACAATGTATCTTTTTGCACTTGGAAAACCTCCCATGCGCCTTGTGGCCAGGCTCTGGTGAGCGACTGCTTCCCTGGCTGACATTAGTGGGGTTTCCTGCCTCAGTCAGTGGGGCTTCCGAAAGCCCTACGTTTAAAAGCCAGGCAGTGTGCTTTGCCTTTTTTATGGTTTTGTTTTGTTTTCTTCTTTTTCTTTCTTTCTTTTTTTTTTTTTTTTGAATATGTTTCCAGAGATACACTCTTCTATCTGAAGCTTGGGGCTTGGCCCTGCACCTCCGCCCTTCGGCGAAGCACGTGAGAACTGCACACTGATTCAGGGACACCCAGTGAGCCCAGGAGGCTGGTCTTTTTTCTCTGAACTGCTGACCTTTGCTACTCCTTGCACTGATTACTTTTGCTTAAAGTGTGGTGGCTTGACCCCGTGTGTACTGTCCTGCCTAATTCTGTGGTCTTGTGTCGTTTCTTTCTCCCTTGCAGGGTCTGCCTTGAAGCGTCTCTGTCTAGGCAAAGAGCACAGCAGTCGTAATTATCGGGTTTCTTTTCATCCCTTGTCCGCTCTCCATCGCATGGGCTTTATTGTGGCTAGTTCGCATCAGGGTTTCCACGGCTGAGCCTGGAACCATGGGGTTGGCGGACAGGCAGGCGTGGGCCTGCTCTGAGCCCACCCTCCATGGGCACTGCTCCACCTGCACCTGGTGGGCAGCCATCTGTGGTGCCCCTTTGCATCTCCATGGCTCTTAAACTTTGTGCATTCTCGCCAGTTCACATTTAATAGGCTTTCCTGCTCTGGAACATGCATACATTCTCAATTGTTAATTGGCTCCTTTTCCAAAATTGTAGGAATAAGTATTTCCTTGAAGTGCTAAAGATGAGTGCCAGAGGAGAGTTCCTGGGACAAAATGGATATCAGACTACCTGGGTCACCCACTGCTCTCATTTCTTGCCTTTTTTTTCTTTTTTTCTTTTCTGGCTGAAATGTTCATGTAGTCATAGCTCTGTGTGTGTAGAATCTCATTACTAACGTTTAACTGTTTGTGTCTGTGCTATTTTGTTGCTACCCACTAAAGTAGACTACATTTTGCAATGGCTTGTTTGAAGAGATGGTCATTAGGTTATTTTTTAATTTTAAACGCAGAACTTTTAAAAAGTGGCTTATTCAAAATTGCCAACCAGAAATTATGTGTAGGAGGAAGGGAGGGAACATAATCTTTTTAAAAAGTAGAATCCTGATTTGGTCATTTAAAACAAATCTTTCAGTGAAGTGGCAAGTGACTTTGCCCGCCTCTCTTGGAGCACAAGGCCCAGGCCACCTCGGCAGCCCTGGCCTCCCCACCTCCAGCTGCCCCTCTGCTGGTGCCCAGATGGCAGGCCCATTGTGGGTGGAAGGCTCTAGGTTTGTGCCCTTTATTAGTACCTTCCCCAGTGCTCTGGTGAGAAGAGGTGCAATTTCTGTGTCTTAAATTCCAAACCACCGAGCCATGTAAATTCACAGGAATGCCAGTGACCCAGCCTATCACAGGCATTTTCCCTTTGCTAGAAGTATAGTAGCAGCTGCTATGTGCCAAAAGCATCCCCTTTGAGTCCTAACGTTAGAGCTAAGAGTGCAGAGGCCTGAATGGTTTGACCCCGGTCTGTGCCAGGAGTTTCCTGACCTCTCTCACACTGGAGTCTGGCAGGCCCGAGCTGTGTATTCACAGAGTGAATGTGGAGTAAGGCTGCCAGCAGCTGGGGTCCTGTCCCCTGGCCTGGCTGCTGAGATGGGTGACACAGCCCAGTCCCCTGTGGCCTGTGGAAATGCTTCACCATGTCCAAAACTGGCACATGGCTCCCAAATGCAGACCATCTCCTGAAGCAAGACGTTGCCTAGCCTATGCGAGACCATTGTATGAATGACTGCAGCTGGCCTCTGTTACTGGCGGACAGTGTCACCAACCCTGGCCTGTGTGTGCCTCCCCAGGGTCCTCCACCAGCAGCCTGGTCCCAGGCCCTGAGCCAGGCCCTCCACCTGCCCTGCATGTCCAGGCTCAGGTGAACAACAGCAACAACAAGAAAGGCACTTTCACGGATGACCTGCACAAGCTGGTGGACGAGTGGACCAGCAAGACAGTGGGGGCTTCGCAGCTAAAGCCATCGCTCAACCAGCTGAAGCAGACACAGAAGCTGCATGACATGGAGGCAATGGCTGGCTGGCACCCGACCCCTGGCGAGGTACAGGCTGTAAGTGGAGTGAGGCCGGGTCAAAGCGGCAGGGTGGGAGTGGGGCTGTGACCCCAGGTATCAGCAGAGCAGCAGCTCTCAGCTGGTTGTCAGGTGGCATCCAGGTTGGGCTGTGCCAGATCTGGTGGGTGCAGCCTCGTCATCATGGGCCCAGACCCACCAATCCTCACTGTGGCCTTAGGCTGGAGATGTGGGTGGGGTCTGCACACTGTACCCAGGGCCACCCCTTGTTGGGCTCAGGTGTGCCTGGGGCAGGTGGGGCAGAAGCCAGGAGCTGCTGTCTTAGATTTTGTCATGTGATGCGTTCCTGTGTCAGGACTGTGCTGACTTCAAACCTACTTGGAGGAGTATTCCCTCTTTTTCAATATTCTGGAGGAGTTTGTACCAAGATTGTGTTATTTCTCTCTGAAGTGTTTAGCACAGTTCACCGATGAGACAGACCATCGTGGCTGGCAGTTCTTTTTTTGAGTGTGGGAAGGTTCCCTTGTGGCCTTTTATTTTGAAAAATTTCAAACACGCAGAAGAGTTGAAAAATCCACAGGGAACTCCTGTGTACCTCCTGTCTGCATGCTGTGATTGACATTTTGCTGTTTTTACCATCCCTTGAGGGTAAGGTTTTTGTTATGCATTCAATTTCTTTCATAGTTTAAGTACCATGTGGAGTTTCCCTTCCTTTCTGTTAAGCTCTACTTTTCTAGCAATTAGTACATTTCTGAATTTATTCTGTTTTCAAATTAATTGGTATTAAAATTCATAATATCTTCTCTTCCCTGTTAGCAAGATTTGCAATGATGTCTTGTTTTTCATTCTTGATCTTGGTGATTTCCGGAATGTTTGCACAATCTCTTATTTCTTGAGGGGTTTATAAATTTTATTAGTCTTTTCAAGAATTCTTCTTGGCTTTGATGATATTCTTTATTGTGTGTTTCATTCATTTCTTCCTTTATTATTTTTTTCCATCTTACATTTTTTGTTCTAGAAAGTTTGTTGAGATATGCAGTTATTGATTTCCATCCGTTCTTTTATAATACAGGCTTCAGGCTACAAAATTTCCTCTGAATGGTTTTAGCTGCAGCCCAGAGGTGTTATTATGTAGCTTTTTCTTTGACCTTCACTTCCAAATATTTTGCAATTTTCACTATGATTTTAAATACTATAGTTATTAATCTTGTGATTTTTTTTTTATTTACCGTTTTTTAGCCTAATTGTACTAATAAGAGAACAAACTTTGGGTGTTTTCAGTTTATTAAAATTTGCTCGGACTGGCTTTTTGACCCAAGTTGTTAATCTTGGCTGCTCTAAGGATGATTGAGGCCAACCCCTTTCATTTCCTCTCACATCCACATTCCTAGTCTGAACCTCCCTTATTTCTCTTCTGAATGACGGCAGCACCCTCCTGTCAGCCATACCTCCACCAATCTGACTCCTCAAGTTTATTCTCCATTATTCTGCAACAAAGTTGAGAATCCTTAACATGGCCCCAGGGCCCTGCAGGGTCTTGCCCTGAACCCTGGGCAAGCTTGTGTCAACTCTGCCATCTGGACCCCCCACACTGGCTCTCAGAACCTGTGCTGGGCCCTCACCCATCCGTCAGCCCTGCTAATCCTGTTGTTCAGATGGTTAGTATTCTTACTAAGGTTTTCCGTTTGTTTTTTTAAATTTCTTTACTGTTTTTGTGGTACATCTAAATAACATAAAATTTACCATCTTAATCATTTTTAAGTGTGTAATTCAATAACATTAAGTATTTTCACAGTGTTATAGAGCCATCACCACTATCCATGTCTAGAACATTTTCAGCATCCAAAACAGAAATGACACAAAAGAAATAACTCTTCAGTGTCCTCCTGGCATTCCTGGTTACCCAGGCCCTGTTAACTTTTATTCTACTTTCTGTTTCTATGAATCTTTCGACTCTAGTTACTTCTTATAAGTGGAATCATGCAGTATTTGTCCTTTCCTGTTTGGCGTTCTTCACTTAATGTTTTCAAGGTGCATTTGTGTTATAGCATGTTTTGGAACTTTATTCTCTTTTTTCCGCAGGTTTTCTTTTTTTATTGTGATAAAATACACATAACATAAAATTTGCCACCTTAATCATTTTTAAGTACCAGTTCAGTGACATTAAGTATGTTACTATTGTTGTTCAACCGTCACTCCATCTATTTCCAGATGGATGTGTTTATGTTGTGAAACTGAAACTCTGTACACATTGAAAACAACTTCCCATTTACACATCTCCCGCTGCCCCAACCCAGCCCCTCGCAACCACCATTTTACCTGTCTTTATGAATCTGACTACCCTAGGTCCTCATATATATGGAATCATACAGTAATTGTCTTTTTATAACTGGCTTATTATATCTAGCATAATGTCATCGAAGTTCATCTACACTGTAGCGTGTGTCAGAATTTCTTGTCAAGGCGGAATAATATTCCATGTGTGTATGCCACATTTTGATAGTTCATTCATCCAGGGACGCTTGGGTTGCTTCTGTCTTTTAGCTACTGTAATGCTGCAATGAACATGGATGTACAGATATCTTTTGGGGACCGTGCTTTTAGTCCTTTGGTGTATATAACCAGCAGTGGAATCGCTGGATCATGTGGTAATTCTATTTTTAAGTTTTTGAGAAATTGCCAAACTGTTTTCCATGGTACCTGAACATTTTTACATTCCTACCAACAATACACAGAAGTTCCAGTTTCTCCTTATTTTTACCAAAATTTCTGATTTTTTTAAGAATAGCCATCCTAATGGGTGTGAGGTGTAATATCTCATTGTAGCTTTGATTTGCATTTCCGTAATGATTAGTGATGTTGACGTATTTTTGTGTGTTTATTGACCATTTGTATATCTTCTTTCTGTTTCTATGACTCTTTCGACTCTAGTTACTTCTTATAAGTGGAATCATGCAGTATTTGTCCTTTCCTGTTTGCCTTTCTTCACTTAATGTTTTCAAGGTGCATTTGTGTTATAGCATGTTTTGGAACTTTATTCTCTTTTTTCTGCAGGTTTTCTTTTTTTATTGTGATAAAATACACATAACATAAAATTTACCACCTTAATTATTTTTAAGTACCAGTTCAGTGACATTAAGTATGTTACTATTGTTCTTTGGAAAAATAACAATTTAAGCCCTTTACCCATATTTATATTTTTTAATTATTTTATTAGTACAGAGGTCTTTTTATCTCTTCCACACTTACCATGCTGTAAATTCACAGGGAGTGGATCCCAGCAGCTCAGGGTCCTTTCAGTTGGTTCTCACACAGTGTGCTTCTCTGGGTGAAGCAGGCCGACGCTTCAGTTGAACCCAGGTACCTTTCTCTTTGGCTTCCTTCTTTGCCTGATCGTTTCCCTTCACACATTTCAGGAAGCTGTCTCAGCTCTTAACAGTGCTTAATATGCTCAATATATACTTTAATTCTCTTGGCAAGACTCTTGCCCTTCACTTGTTCACAACAACGCCCCCTGCACACTGGGAGGCACTGTGGACTCCTCCAGTTTTGCCATGGGAACATTTGTGGGGCACTCCTTTTTGAACAGTGCCCTTCCCTTGATGTCTGCAATATCACCTTTCTTGTAGATTCGCATGTAGGTGGCTGAAGGAGCAACTCCATGTTTTCTAAAAGGCCGAGAGAACATATAGCAAATGCCTCTCCTCTTTCCCTTTGTGTTAGTCATTTCGGCAAATTACTGGAAGATGGTGCTCCTGGCCGAAAAGAAGCCCGTTACCCATTTTTAAATAGCGTTGTGTTTTTGTTTTGTTTTATTTGTTTTTTAATCCTACTTGAGGGTATGTTTATTGGTTTTAGAGAGTTAGGAAGTGGGGTGGGGAGAGAGAGACAGACAGAGAGACAGAGACATAGATGTGAGAGAGAAACATCAGTTATCTTCCTCATGCACCCCAGCCAAGGACTGAACCTGCAGCCTTTTGGTGCACGGGATGATGCTCCCACCAAATGAGCCACCAAGCCAAGGCTAAATAGCATTCTTTTTTGTTGTTGAGTTTCAGGAGTTTTTTATTCTGGATATGTTAATGCCTTATCAAATACATTATTTGCAAATATTTTGTGTTATTCTGTGGGTTGCCAATTCACTCTGTAGGTAGTGCCTTTTGATGCACAAAAGTTTTTAATTTTCATGAAGACCAGTTTTACCTATTTTTTTTCCTTCTGTTGCCTGTCTTTGGTGTTATATCCAAGAAATCATCCCAAATCCAATGTCATGAAGCTTCCCCTATGATTCCTTTTAAGAGTTTAATAATTTTAGCTCTTATGTTCATCCCTTAATCCATCTTGAATTAATTTTTGTATATGGTGTTAAGTAAGGGTTCAACTTCCTTTTTTTGTGTGTATATCCAGTTTCCCTAGCAGTATTTGTTGAAAAGGCTGTCTGTCCTTTCCCCATTGAATGCACTTGGTACCCAAATTGAAAACCATTTGACCATATGTGCAAAGGTTTTTTTCTGTATTCTTTATTCTATTCCATTGCTCTATATGTGTGTCCTTTTGCCAGTATCATACTATTTTGATTTCTGTAGCTTTGTGGTAAGTTTTGAAACCAGGAAGTCTGAGTTCCCTAACTTAGTTTTTCTTTTTCAACATAGTTTTGATTATTGGCTGGACTTGAGACTTCTAATGATAGTTCTTTTTTTTTTTTTGAGATGGATTTTTTATTTCTTGGAAAAAAATGCCATTGAGACTTTTATAGTGATTGCATTGAATCTGTGTATCACTTTGGGTACTATTAGCATATTAACAATACTAAGTCTTTCAGTTCATTAACATGGGATGCCTTTGCATTTATTTATCTCTTCCTTGATTTCTTTTAGCAATGTTTTTTAGTTTTCATTGTTAGTCTTTCAACTTTTAAAATATATTCCTAAGTATTTTATTCTTTACATACTATTGTAAATATATTGTTTTCTTAATTTCCTTTTTAGATCATTCATCATTAATGTATGGAAATGCAACTGATTTTGTACCCTGCAACTTTGCTGAATTTATGAATTAACTCTAATAGGTTTTTGTTTGTTTGTTTGGTGGATTTTTTTTTAAGGTTTTCTACGTATAAGATCATGTCGCCTTTAAACAGAGATAATTTTACGTTTTCCTCTCCAACATGGCTGCCTCTTATTATTTTTTTTTTTCTTGCCTGATTTCTCTGGCTAGAACGTCCAATACTATACTGAAGTGGTAAAAGCACAGATCCTTATTTTGTTCCTGATTTTAGAGGAAAAACTATCAATCTTTTACAATTGAGTATGATGTTCATTATGGGTTTAAAAAATATCACACACACACACGTATATATATATATTTGGCTTTTATCATATTGAGGAAGCTCCATTCTATTTTTAGTTTGTTGAGTACTTTTATCACGAAAGAATGTTGGATTTTGTCAAATGCTTTTTCTGTATTAATTAATGATATATCACATGGCTTATTGTGTGTTAAACTATCCTTGCATTCTTTGGATAAATTCCACCTAGTTATGGTGTATACTCCTTCTAATACATTACTGAATTTGTTCTCCTAATATTTTACTGAAGATTTTGGCATCAATATTCATCAGGGGTATTAGTCTATAGCTTTCTGGTGATATGTGTACACCTGGCTTTGGTGTCAGGATAATATTGGCCACATAGGGTGAGTTAGGAAGTGTTCCCACCTCTTCAGCTTTTTAGAAGAGTTTGGGAAAGATTGGTGTCCTTTCTTTTTTAAATGTTGGTAAAATTCACTAGTGAAGTAATTTGGTTCTGGGTTTTTTTTGTTTGAGAGGCTTTTGATTGCTGATTCAATCTCGCTATCATTGTAAGTCTATTCAGATTTTCTGTTTCTTCTTGAGTCATTTCTAGTAGTTTGTATGTTTCAAGAAATTTTTCTATTGTGTAAGTTTTCCAGTTTGGTAGCTGTCAATTTGTTCATCTTTTCAAAGAATTAATTTGGTTTCACTGACTTTTTTCTATTATTTTTCTATCCTTTATTTTGTTTATTTTTGTTATGGTATACAGTTAGGTTATTGACTTAAGTTCTTTCTTCTTTTTTAATATAGGCATTTGCAGCTATAAATTTCCCTCTGAGAACTCCCTTTTCTTTATCCCATACATATAAATGTGTTGTCTTTTCCTTTTCATTTGTCCCAAAGTATTTTCTAATTTTCCCATGATTACTTCTTTGACCCTTTGATTGAGTGTGTTGTTTCATTTCTGCACATGTGTCAATCTTCTAGTTTTCTTTTTGTTACTGATTTCTAATTCCATTCATTCGTTAGAAAAGATACTTTGTATGATTTTAATCTTTTAAAATGTATTAAGACTTGTTTTACTGCCTAACATGACCTATTCTGGAGAATGTTCCATGTGCTCTTGAAAACACAGTCAATTTTGCTGTTGTAGGGTGGAATATTCTGTAAAAGTTTGTTAGGGGTAATTGCTTATGGTGGTGTACAGGTCCTCTCTTTCCTTATTGACCTGTCTGGTGGTTCTATTCTTAATTGAGAGTGAAGGATTGAAGCCTGCAACTATTAGTGTAGAACTGTTCTCTCTTTAGTTCTCTCTCTGTTTGTATCAAGTAAGTTGGAGCTCTGTTGTTAGCTGCATATAAATTTATATATCTTAATGGAGCAAACCTTTTATCAATATATAATGTCCTTCTTTGTCTGGTAACCTTTTTTGACTCAAAATCTATTTTGTCTGATAATAAAATAGCCATCTAGCTTTCTTTTTCCATACTTTTACTTCCAGCCTGTTTGTGTCTTTGTATCTAAAAGGAATCTCTTCCAGAAAAGTATATAGATTGACCAAACTTTGTATTCATTCTGCCAATCTCTGTTTATCAATTGGAGAGTTTAATCCACTTATATTTGAAGTGATTATAGATAAGAGAGGACTTCTGCCATCTATTTGTTTTCTTTAGGTCTTACAGGTTTTTATTCCTTAACTCTCCATTATTGTTTTTTTTAAATTTTTTATCATTTTTTATAGTGTATAATTTTGATTCCTTTCTCTTGACACTCTCTCTCTCTCTCTCTCTCTCTCTCTCTCTATATATATATATATATATATATATGTTCCTTTGGAGATTAGAATTAACACCTTAAATTTGTAACAACCTAGTTTGAATAGTAACAGACGTTTTCAGTAGCATATAAACACCCTGCTCCTGTTCATCTCTGTCCTTCCCCCTCCCTATTTTTGTCACAGACTGAACTTATGAATGTGTGCTCATTAACATAGATTCATAATTATTGTTAATTACATTTGCCTTTTAAATTACATATGAAATACAGACTTAAAACCAAAAGTACAATGTGTTTACCTATGTAGCTATCTTCTTTATTCCTTCATGTGGCTCTGAGTTACAGCCTATGATCTTTTCATTTTAGTTTGAAGAACTCCCTTTAGCATTTCTTGAGGGCATATCTTTTAGTAACAACCTCTCTTAGTTTTTGTTTATCTAAGAGTCTTAATTTCTCTTTCATTCTTTTTTAAATTTATTTTTATTGTATTTTTTCAATTACCATTTATTCCTCTTATACCTTCTGCTACCTCTATCCATGCCCCTTCCGCTGCAATCACTACACTGTTGTCCATGTCCAAGAGTCCTTTTCCGTTTTGCTTGAAACTTCCACCCTCTAACCACATCCCATCCAGAGCTGTTATCCGGCTCTCTATTGATGAGTCCGTCTCTATTTTGCTTGTTAGTTCAGTTCATTCATTAGATTCCACATATGAGTGAAATCATATGGTATTTCTCTGACTGGCTTATTTCACTTAGCATAATGTTCTCCAGGTTCATCCATGCTGTTGCAAAGGGTAAAATTTTCTTTTCTTATGGCTGAGTAATATTCTATTGTGTAACTGTTCCATACTGTTTTATCCACTCATCTACCAAGGACACTTGGGCTACTTCCAAATCTTGGCTATTGTAAATAACACTGCAATGAAAATACTGGTGTATATATTCTTTCAAATTAATGTTTCAGATTACTTCAGATAAATTCCCAGAAGTGGAATCACTCAGTCATAAGGAAGTTCTATTTTTAATTTTCTGAGGAAACTCTATACTGTTTTCCACAGTGGCTGCACCAGTCTGTGTTCCCACCAACAGTGCAAAAAGGGTTCACCTTTCTCCACATCCTTGCCAGCATTTGTTTTTTGTTGATTTATTGATGATAGCCATTCTGACAGGTGTGAGGTGATACCTCATTGTGGTTTCCTAAGGAGATATATGATGAAAAAATAATGCTGCGAGTAGTGTCTAAGATTTTACTGTCTACATTTTCTCCTAGGATTTTTATGGTTTCAGGTTTAACATTTAAGTTTTTAATCCATTTTTAACTTACTCTTGTATGTGGCATAACAAGGCGTCTAGTTTCATTTTTCTGCATGAATCTCTCCAATATTGACTGTAAATGTGCGGGTTTATTTCTGGGTTGTCTATTCTGTTTGCTTGATATATATGTCTGTTTTCATACCAGTACCATACTGTTGTTTTTTAAAGATTCTATTTATTTATTTTTAGACAGAGGGGAAGGGAGGAAGAAAGAGAGGGAGAGAAACATCCATGTGTGCTTGCCTCTCATGTACCCCTTACTGAGGACCTGGCCCGCAACCCAGGCTTGGGTCCTGACTGGGAATTGAACCAGTGACCCTTTGGTTTGCAGGCCAACACTGAATCTACTGAGCCACATCAGCCAGGGCTCATGCCATTTTGATTACTGTGGCCTTATAGTATAGTTCGATATTAGGTAGCATGATTCCTCAAACTTTGTTCTTCTTTCTCAAAATCACTGATGCTAGTTAAGGTCTTTTGTGGTTCTATATAAATTTTTGAAATATTGGTCTAGTTCTGTGAAATATGTCATTGGTATCTTGATAGGAATTGTACTGAATCTATAAATTGCTTTGGGTAGTATGGACATTTTAATGATGTTAATTCTTCCTGTCCATGAACATAGTATATGCATCCACTTATTTGTATCTCCTTCAGTTTCTTTCTTCAGTGTCTTATAATTTCCCGAGTATAGGTCTTTTACGTCCTTTGTTAGATTTATTCCTAGGTATTTTATTCTTTTTGGAGCAATTGTGAATGGGATTGTTTTCTTAATTTCCCTTTCTGATAGTTCCTTATTGGCATATAAAAATACAACTGATTTCTACATATTAGTTTTGTATCCTGCTACATCACTGAATTCATTTATCAGTTCTAGTAGTTTCTTAATGGAAAATTTGGGGTTCTCTATGTATAGTATCATGTCACCTGCACATGACAGTTTTCCTTCTCCTTTCCAATTTGGATGCCTTTTATTTCTTTTTTTTTCATTTTTATTTTTTAACTCTATTTTAGGGATTATGCTGTTACAGTTGTCCCATTTTCTTTCTCACCTTCATTCCCCTCCACCATACCCCGCATCACTGCAGCATTCCCCCCTCCCTTAGTTCATGTCCATGGGCCATATGTATAAGTCCTTTAGCTTCTTCATTTCCTATACTATTTTTAACCTCCCCCTGTCTGTTTTGTACCTACCATTTATATTTCTTATTCCCTGTAGCTTTTTCCCCATTCTCTCCCCTCCCACTCCCTGATGATAACCCTCCATGTGATCTCCATTTCTGTGATTCTGTTCCAGTTCTAGTTGTTTGCTTAGTTTGCTTTTATTTTTTAGGTTCAGTTGTTGGTAGTTGTGAGTTTGTTGTCATTTTACTCTTCCTAGTTTTGATCTTCTTTTTCTTAGATAAGTCCCTTTAATATTTCATGTAATAAGGGCTTGGTGATGATGAACTCCGTTAACTTTGCCTTGTCTGGGAAACACCTTACCTGCCCTTCCAGTCTAAATGATAGCTTTGCTTGATAGAGTAATCTTGGATGTAGGTCCTTGCCTTTCATAACTTTGAATACTTCTTGCCAACCCCTTCTTGCCTATAAGGTTTCTTTTGAGAAATCAGCTGATAGTCTTATGGGAACCCCTTTGTAGTTAACCGCTTTTCTCTTGCTGCTTTTAAGATTCTCCTTATCTTTAATCATGGGCAATGTAATTATGATGTGCCTTGGTGTGTGCTTCCTTGGATCCAACTCTGAGCTTCCCGGACTTCCTGGAAGTTTATTTCCTTTGCCAGATTGGGGAAGTTCACCCTCACTATTTTTTCAAGTAAGTTTTCAATTTCTTGCTCTTCCTCTTCTCCTTCTGGCCACAAATGATTCGGATATTGGAACGTTTAAAGTTGTCCTTGAGGTTTCTAAGCCTTTTTTAAGTTCTCTTCGCAGTTTTTTGAATTCTTTTTTCTTCATTCTGTTCTGGTTGAATGTTTATTTCTTCCTTCTGCTCCACATTGTTGATCTGAGTCCCAGTTTCCTTCCCTTCACTGTATATTTTTCTTCATTTCACTTCGTATAACCTTTGCTTTTTCCTCTATTTTGTGACCATACGCAACCATTTCTGTGAGCATCCTGATTACCAGTGTTTTGAACTCTGTGTCTGACAGGTTGGCTATCTCTTCATTGCTTTAGTTCTTTTTTGGGAGTTTTGATCTGTTCTTTTATTTGGGCCATATTTCTTAGTCTTGGTACTCCCATTACATTGTAAGGGGTAGAGCCTTAGGTATTCACCAGGGAGGGGCAACCCACTTTGCTGTGGTGTGGCCCTGTACGTAGGGGCGGGGTCAGAAAGGTAACAGTGCCACTTGCTTGGCTCTCCATAGGCTATCAGTCACTTCCCTTGTTACCCACAAGCAAATTGGGCCCTTTTGGTGCTGATTATTGTGGGGGTAGGTTTGTGTATGTTCTAGGACCCTGTGGATCTCTCCAACAAACTTTCTTGTGAGGCTGGGAGTTTCTCCTGCACTGTAACCCCCACACGATTTTACAGCCACAGGTTTTGAGGCTTTCTTTTCCTGCACTGGAACCCTGAGTTGCGTGGCCCGTCTTGCTCTGCAGTTGTTCTTCTTGGTTTGTCTGCTCGCAAATGTGGGACTGCCACGTCTGCCAACCACCACCTTGTCACTTGGCTTCCCATTTCTGCCCCTCCTACCAGTCTGGATGAATGTTTCTTCTTTAACTTCTTGGTTGTTCAACTTCCATATGGTTTGATTTTCTGCCATTTCTGGTTGTTGTTTTTGTTTTTAAATTTATTGTTGTCCTTCTTTATGTTGTGCAAGGAGGCAAAGTGTATTTATCTGTGCCTCCATCTTGGCCGGAAGTCTCATTTCTTCTTGTCTCATTGCTATGGCTAGGATCTCCAGTACTAATGTTGAATAAGAGAGCAAAAGCGAGAATGCTTGTAGTTTTTGTCCATTGAGTGCAATGCTGGCAGTGGGTTTGTTGTATATGACCTTTATTATGTTTATGTATGTTCTTTCTATTCCCTCTTTGCAGAGAGTTTTCATCATTAATGGAAGCTAGATTTTATCAAATGCCTTTCTGAATCTATTGATGTGATCCCATGGTTTTTTTCATTTTGTTTATGTGGTGTATCACATTTATTAAATTGTGACTCTTGTATCAACCTTGCATCCCTGTAATAAATCCCACTTAAATATAGCGTATGATCTTTTTGATGTATTGCTATATTTTTTTATGAATATTTTGTTGAGGATTTTAGCATCTATGTTCATCAGGTATATTGGCCTATAATTTTCTTGTTTTGTTTTTATTCGGTTTTGAAATTAGGTTAATGCTGACCTTGTAAAATGAGCTTGGGTGTCTTCCCTCCTTTTGAATATTTTGCACTCATTTGACAAGGATAGGTGTTAGTTCTCCTCAGAATGTTTGGTGGGATTCACCTGTGAAGCCATCCATCTGGGCCAGGGCATTTCTTTGTTGGGAGTTTTTTTTTATAACTGGCTTAATTTCACTGGATGTAATCTCTCTATTCAGATTCTCTGATTCTTCCTGATTTAGTTTTGGAAGATAGTATATTTGTAGGAATTTATCCATTTCATCCAGCTTGTCCAATTTTTTGCAGTATAGTAGTTCACAATATCATCTTACAATCCTTTGTATTTTTTGGCGTCAGTTGTTATACCTCCTCTTTCATTTCTAATTTCATTTATTTGAGTCCTCTTTTTTTTCAATGATGACTCTTGTTAAAGGTTTACCATTCTTGTTTCTTTTTTCAAAGAACCAGCTCTTGGTTTCACTGATCTTTTGTATTGTTTTTTAAGACTCTGTTTCATTTATTTCTGCTCTGATCTTATTATTTCCTTTCTTCTATTCACTTCTGAGTTGTTTATTGTTCTTTTTCAAATTTTTTAAGTATAATGTTAGATTGTTTATCTGAGATTTTACTTCCTTCTTGAGGTAGTCCTGTAATCCTATGAATTTCCCTCCTAAGATTGCTTTCTCTATGTCCCATAGGCTTTGGATTGTTGTGTCCTCATTTTCTTTGTTGCAAGGTATCTTTGATTTCTTCCTTGATATTGTCGTTAACCCATTCATTTTTTAATAACATTATTTAGCTTACATGTCATTGTGTATTTTTCAGTGTTCTTGTTGTGATTAATTTCTAGTTTCATAGCATTGTGGTCAGAGAGGATGCCTGATATGATTTCAGTTGTTTTAAATTTATTAAGACTTGTTTTGTGCCCTAACATGAGGTCTGTCCTAGAAAATGTTCCATGTGCACTTGAAAAGAACGTGTATTCCGCTCCTTTGGGATGAAATGCTCTGTAGATGTCAATTAAATCCATTTGATCTAGTGTCATTTAAGGCCATTGTCCCCTGTCGATTTTTTGTCTGAAAGATCTATCCATTTAAGTCAATGGAGTGTTAAAATCCCCTACTGTGACTGTATTTCTGTCATTCCCTCCTTTTATGTCCCTCAACATTTGCTTTACATATTTAGGTGCTCTGTGTTGGTTCCATAAATGTTTACTATGGTAATAGCCTCTTGTTGGGTTATTCCTTTTATCATTATGTACTGTCTTTGTCACTTACTATAGTCTTGGTTTTAAAGTCTATTTTGTCAGATATGAATATTGCTACACCAGCTTTTTTTCCCTCTTTCCATTTGCATGAAATATCTTTTTCCATCCCTTTACTTTAGGACTTTTTGTTTTTTTTTTTCTGAGGTTGGTCTCTTGGAGATAGCGTATATATGGGTCTTGTTTTCTTATCCATTCAGCTAGCCTCTTTTAAATGGAGCATTGAAGTCATTTATATTTAAAGTGATTATTATAGGTATGTATTTATTGATATTTTATTTTCTAATTGAAAATTAATTTCCTTCTGTTTTCTTTTTTTTCATTGTTTAAGAAATTTTTATTAAAATTCCTTGCTCAGTTATCAATTCTGTTATTTAAAACAGAAGTGACATTCTGAGCTATTCCACAGTAAAGAACTACAAAATTAAAGAAAGGAATGCTTTAAATTTTTGTACTTTGCTGAAAATTCTTTTCCCAGCATCTATAAAACATTAATTTGTTTTTATATTTTACTGTTTTTTTTGTGTGTTGTTGTTTTTAAATCAGTAAGTAATCTAGGACTAGCATTATGTTTGCTAGACCTGGCATTTGCTTGGTACATAAGGTCCAAAGTTTCCTTTTCTTTTTTAAATTTATTTCCTATTTTGCAATTTTTTTCCCATAGTATTTAAGTTTTTCGATGTTTAGATATTTTTCTTCAGTGAAGCACAAGTTTCTTTTCATGGTCCCTGATCAATTTTAAACAGTTGGAGCACCAGTGGCACTGTTAACTGCTTTCTGGGCAGCCTCTTTAGCTTGGTGGGCTTGTAGTACAGATACAGCTTCCTCAACCTTAGAATAGAGAGACTCTGGAGACTCAAGCATATGAAGAAGTTCTGAATTATCAGTCTCCAACAACATGCCAATGATTTTACCAGCAAGAGTAGGGTGCATGGCTTGAATGAGAGGAAACAGCCATTCACCAAACATTTGCTTTTGCTCTAGGAGGGAAAGATGCCAAAATGGAGGCAGTCAAAGGCTCCTAACCTTGCACATGAACAGCACGCTGCTGCATGGTAGCTTGTGGCTGTGCATTAAAATGTTGAGGATTGCAAACTCCTGCAGCATATTTATACTGTGGAACAGTGTGGACAGCAGGAGTAGCTGCAGCAGGAGTAGCTGCAGCAGGAGTAGCTGCAGCAGCAGCAGCTACAGGATGTGGACCCATTGTCTGTGTTGATGTGTTAGCAACACGCTGTGTGGACATGACTTGTGGAACCTGTGAAGAAGTTGGTCTCATAATACTAAATGGTGGTCTCAGAGCAGTTGGGCAGATAGCACCGGGCATATTTTGGAATGGATGAGGTCTGGCACCCTGAGCTGTCCAACGAGGACTTGGTCTTAGTTGAGCAATTTGGCTAGGAGGATAGTACGCAACACGGTTCTGAGTCTGTGGGATAGCTGCCATGAAGCAGCCTGAAGGAGGTGCTGGCTGGTTGATTATGGGGTTGGGCACAGCTCTCACACTTGCCATTCTCTACATATACTGGTTAGTGAGGTGAGCCTGGTGTTCTTTGTGCTGAGCTAAAGCGACATACAACGGCTTGGTAGCCACAGTTCTACCATTCATTTCTGTAATTGCTTTAGTGGCTTCTTCTGGGGAGGAGAAACATATAAAACCAAACCCTTTGCTGTGTACACCCTCCATCATAACCTTTGCACTAGTGATTGTACCAAATGGAGAACACTTTCCGGAGATGCTCACCATCAGTGCCATCAAAATTTTTCACATAAAGGTTAACACTCTGGTGATCCCATCTTGCTTCATTTGTTCAAATTTGCGCTTAAGTTCCATCTGCCATTCTGCGTTTTTCTGAGCTTGGCCAATGTAATTTTGTTTTCCATTAAGCTCCTTTCCATTCATCTCATCCACAGCTTTCTGTGCACCTTCGTGCATTTTGAAGCTTTCAAATCCAAAACCTTTGGATTTTCCATTTTCATCAGTCATTACTTTCACACTCAAGACATGTCCAGACTTGCCAAAGAGATCCTTAAGGTGCTCATCATTCATGTCTTCTCCAAATTCTTGATGTAAATGTTGGCGAACTCTTGCCCCAGCTCCAAGTTCTGCTTCTCGTTCTTTACGAGACTTAAATCGTCCAACAAATACTTTGCGATCATTTAGAAGCATCCCATTCATTTTCTCAATAGCTCTTTCAGCTGCTTCCTATGTCTCAAAATGTACAAATCCATAACCCTTGGAACCATTTTCATCACAAGCCACCTTACATGAAAGGATGTTACCAAAAGCAGAGAAGGTATCATACAGTGCTTTATTATCAATAGATTTGTCCAAATTTTTAATGATTGCCCACTCCACTTTTCCAAAGTGATGGATCATGCTGAGACCACATGATGTGAACTGGCTTGCCCTTTATAACTTCAAAATTCATGATGTCCAAAACATACTCTGCACATGCTGGCTGCTGGAAGTTCACATACCCGTAGCCCAAGGAGCCACAGGTGATCATGTCCCTGCAGACCTGGATGGAGAGAATGGGCCCTGCTGGGCTGAACTCATACAGCATCGCCTCAGGCACGTCGGGGGGTAGGTCCCCCATGTAGGGCGAGGCCATAGGGTAGCTGGGGCCGCTGGGGTTCATCTCCACGTGGCTGCCCACAGGGCCACAGGCCGCGACCTTTCAGCAAGAGGAGAGCTAGTGCTGGAGCTGGGAGGAGCTGGGGGGAGGGAGAGGGGCCAAACACAGAAAGGGACAAAAAGCAACCGGAATCAAAAACGACTCAACAGCCACAGGACAAGGCCGATCCGCGGCTGCTGGCCATTGTCTGCCGACTGTGGCTGGGGAGCGACGGTGGTGGTGTCGGTCCTAGCAGTGAGAAATCCTGTCTCTTGGTTCCTCCTTGGAGCTGCTGTGGGGCCGTGGGTGGGTCGATCTCAGAAACTTCACCGGGTTATTTTATAAAAAGAAAGAAAAAAAAATAAAAGTCTCTGGTAGGGGAGATGCAGACGTTTTGTAAATTTTTTTTTGGTTTTTTAAAAGATTTTTTTAGGGGTTTTTTTGTTTGTTTTTTTTTAAATAACAAATGTGTGTTCCGAGCCTGGAGCACACACTCCGCACTCTCAGCACTAATGACCGGGGAGAAGGGGCTCTTCTTGAAACAAGCTCCTTAACCTTTGTTGCAATACTGGTTTGGAGGTAACAGACTCCTTTAGCTTTTTTTATTTTTGTCTGGGAAGCTCTTTATTTCTCCTCAATTTTATTTTTTATTTTTTTCTTCCAGTTTCTTTTTTAAAAATTATTGTTCAAGCACAGTTTTGTCCATTTTCCTTCCACCACTGCCCCTGCCCCACTGATCCACACCTCCCACCCTCCATTCCACCCTGCCTTTGCTTTGTCCATGAGCCCCCCCATATATATTCCTTGACCACCCTGGCCCTCTTTCCCCCAGTCTTCCCCTCCCTCCTCTCCTCTGTTCACTATCAGTTTGTTCTTCACTTCAATGTCTCTGGTTACATTTTACCTGCTTGCTTGTTCTGTTCATTAGTCTCCACTTATATGTGAAATCATATGGTATTTGCCTTTCACCTCCTGGCTTAGAATGCTCTTCAGATGCATCCATGCTGCCACAAATGGTATGAGCTCCTTCTTTCTTTCTACTGTGTAGTATTCCATTGTATAGATGTACCACTGTTTTGTTTTGCTTTTTTCTACTCATCTACTGATGGGCACCTAGGTTCTTCCAACACTTGGCTGTTGTAAATTGTGCTGCTATGAACATTGGGGTGCATAGGTTCTTTTGAATTGGTTTTTCAGGATTTTCAGGGCATAATCCCAGCAGTGGAATTGCTGGGTCAGAAGGCAGTTCCATTTTTAGTTTTCTGAGGAAATTCCAAACTGTTTTCCACAGTGGCTGCACCAGTGTGTATTCCCATCAACAGTGCCCTAGGGTTCCATTTTCTCCACAACCTCGCCAGCACTTGTTTGTTGATTTGGTTATGATGGCCATTCTGGCTGGTGTGAAGCGGTATCTCACTGTGGCTTTAATTTGCATCTCTGATGGCTAGTGATGTTGAGCATCCTTTCATATGTTTCTGGGTCCTGTGTATGTCCTCCTTGGAGAAGTGTCTGTTCAGGTCCTTTGCCCATTTTTTAATTGGGTTGTTGGTCTTCCTGGAGTGGAGTCATGTGAGTTCTTTATATATTTTGGAGATCAAAGCATTGTCCAATGGATCATTGGCAAATATGTTGTCCCACTTGGTCAGTTTACTTTTCATTTTGATAATGGTTTCTTTAGCCGTGCAGAAGCCTTTTATTTTGATGAAGTCCCATTTGTTTATTCTTTCCTTTATGTCCCTTGCTCTAGGGGACATATTGATGAAAATATTGCTGCATGGAATATCTGAGATTTTCATGCCTATGCTCGCCTCTAGTGCTTGTATGGTTTTGCAACTTATATTTAAGTCCTTTATCCACTTTGAGTTTATTTTTGCATATGGTATAAGTTAGTGGTTGAGTTTCTTTTTTTGCATGTAGTTGTCCAGATATTCCAACACCATTTGTTGAAGAGGCTGTTTTTACTCCATTTTATGCTCTTGCCTCCTTTGTCAAATATTAATTGACCATAGAAACATGGGTTTATTTCTGGGCTCTCTACTCAGTTCCATTGATCTATGTGTCTGTTCTTATGCCAGTACCAGACTGTTTTGATTATAGTAGCCTGGTAGTATAGTTTGGTATCAGGTATTGTGATCCCTCCAGATTTGTTCTTCTTTCTCAAAATTACTTCAGCTAGCCCTGGATGGTGTGACTCAGTGGATTGAGCACCAGCCTGTGAACCAAAGGGTTGCTGGTTTGATTCCCAGTCAGGGCACATACCTGGGTTGCAGGCCAGATCCACGGTTGGGGAGCATGAGAGGCAACCACACACTGATGTTTATCTCCCTCCCTTCCCCTGTGTGTAAAAATAAAAAAATAAAATCCTTTTAAAAAATTGCTGCAGCTATTTTGGGTTGTTTATGGTTCCATATAAATATTTGAAATGTTTGTTCTATATCTGTGAAATATGTCATTTGTATATTAATAGGGATTGTGTTGAATCTATAATTTGTTTTGGGTAGTATGGACATTTTGATGAAATTAATTCTTTTGATCCATGAACATGGTGTATGCTTCCATTTATTTGTATCTTCCTTAATTTCTTTCTTCGGTGTTGTGTCATTTTCTGAATACAGGTCTTTTACCTTCTTGGTAAGATTTATTCCTAGGTACTTTTTTTTGTTGTTGTTGTTG
The DNA here is from genome assembly GCA_004026545.1 of Mormoops blainvillei. Lineage (NCBI taxonomy): Eukaryota > Metazoa > Chordata > Mammalia > Chiroptera > Mormoopidae > Mormoops > Mormoops blainvillei. Next base: position 88,670 of record PVJD01002612.1, on the reverse strand, counting down.
CTAAATGTATGGGATTTTTTTCCTGATATCTGATTCTGATATTGCATTGTTGGTGTACAAGAATGCCTTCAATTTCTGAATATTGATTTTGTATCCTGCTGTTTTGCCAAATTCACTTACGAGGTTGAGCAGTTTTTTGGTGGAGTCTCTGGTGTTTTCTATGTACACAATCATAACATCTGCAAACAATGACTGTTTTACTTCCTCCCTTCCTATTTCAATGCCTTTTATTTCTTTTTCCTGTCTGATTGCTGTGGCTAGGACCTCCAATACTATATTGCCAAGAAATTTGAAAATCTGGGTGAAGTGGACAAATTCCTGGAAACAAATAATCCTCCAAAACTGAATGAAGAAGAAGCAGAAAGCCTGAACAGACTGATAACAGCTGGTGAAATAGAAGCGGTAGTCAAAAAACTCCCAGCACACAATAGCCCAGGAATGGATGGTTTCCCAGGAGAATTCTATAAAACATCTAAGGAAGAGCTAACCCCTATCCTTCTCAGACTATTCCAAAAAATCCAGAAAGAGGGAAGACTCCCAAACTCTTTTTATGAAGGCAGTATCATCCTAATCCGAAAATCAGATAAAGATACCACAAGGAGGGAAAACTACAGGCCAATATCGCTGATGAATGTAGATGCTAAAATCCTCAACAAAATATTGGCAAACTGCATCCAGCAACACATTGAAAAGAGCATCCACCACAGTCAAGTGCAGTTCATCCCAGGGATGCAAGGATGATACCATATTTACAAATCAATAAACGTAATATATCACATAAACAAAAGGAAAGACAAAAATCACATGATCATATCAACAGATGTGGAAAAAGCATTTGACAAAGTACAGCATCCATTTATGATAAAAACATTCAGCACAGTGGGAGTAGAGGGAGCATACGTCAACATAATAAAGGACATATATGAGAACCCTACAGCCCACATCATACTCAACAGGCAAAAACTAAAAGCTTTCACAACTGAGGTCAGCCACAAGATAAGGGTATCTGCTTTCGCCACTTCTATTCAACATAGTATTGGAGGTACTAGTGTCCTCCATTTTAAATGATAGCCTTGGTTGTAGTTCCTTGGTTTCCATCACCTTGAATATTTCATGCCAATCCCTTCTGGTCTGAAATGATTCTATTGAGAAATCAGATGACAGTCTAATGGGAGCGCCCTTGTAGGTAACTAACTGCTTTTTTATTGCAGCTTTTAAGACTCTGTCCTTGTCTTTAAGCTTTGCCATCTTTATTATGATGTGTTTTGGTGTGGGCCTGTTTGGATCCATATTGTTTGGGACTCCCTGAGCTTCTTGGAATTGTATGTCTTTTTGCTTCACCAAGTTAGGGAAGTTTTCAGTCATTTCCTCAAATAGGTTTTCAATCCCTTGCTCACTCTCTTCTCCTTCTGGTATTTCTGTGATGTGCATGTTGCTATGTTTCATGTTGTCCCAAAGGTTCTTAAACCCTGCTCAATTTTTAAAATTCTATTTTCTTTTTGCTACTGTGCCTTGTGTGTTCTTTTTCTCCCTTGTCATCTGAATCTTTTATTCAATCCTGTGCTTAATCTAACCTACTGTTTATTCCTTGCTATGTATTATTTATTTCAGTTGTTGCATTCTTTATTTCTGACTGGTCCCTTCTTCTGGTTTCTCTGTCTTTTTTCTTGCTGTTGAGCATCCTTATAATTATTACTTTAAGCTCCATAGCTGATAAATTATCTGCCTCCATTTCATTTAGTTCTTCTCCTGGAGAATTCTATTGTTCTTTCATTTTGCTGCCTCTTCGCATCTGTTTCTATGTATTAGTTAGATCTGGAAAGACTCTGGTGCAGCTCTATGTTGATGCTGCCTGTGATTGGTCCTGGACCACGTGTTTAGAGGTATAAGTGAGATACAGCTTGTGGCTCCTTCTGCTGGGCTTTGGTGTGTGCAGAAAGAACCAAGTTGCACACCACAGCGGGCTTTTACCAGCACCAGCCCTGGAGGAGGGTCGGCTAAAGTCTTAAAGATCCCAGGGATCCACCTTCCTCTGCAGGCTTTCTGTTAGGCTTAATCACTGAAATAGCCTCCAACTGTGCTCCACAGCAGCCCAGCTAGGCACCACTGGGTGGGGCCAGAGGGATTCCCGTGTGTGGGGCTATTGCTTTCCCCCAGGCTGATGCTGCATGGAGGGGATTGCTCTGCCTGAGAAAGATCGCTTCTGCAGTATGGGGGATGAATAAACACAGGGATCCTCGTGGCTGACCCTCAGCTCTCTCCACAGCACCATCCCCAGACTTTCCTACTGTGGCTCTGTTCTGCTCTGCCCTCCCTCTGCAGGAGCCCAGGGTAAGTGGCTACAAACAATATTTGTGCATTGGCCCTTTAAGAATCTCTCTACATCTCTAGCCATCTCTCTGTGGTGAACAGAAACTCTGTTACTTTTCACAGCTCTATGTTATTTGGCTCCCTTTTCCAGCTCTGGTGCTCCTGGATGAGGAACCCAGCTTGGGGTTTAGATCCCACTTCTCAGAGGATCCCCCCTGACCATGGAAATGTCCCTCTAGAACTTCATCTGTTCACTGTGGGAGCCCAGCCAGCTCTCTCATGCTTCTGCAGTTCCTATCAGTCTCATTGTGGTGATGTGGTTTCTTATGTAAGTGCTTGGTAATAAGGCTTTGCTGTAGCTAGTGTTCAGGTTGGTTATTCAGGATGATTTTTCTATAATGTAGTTGTAATCCAGCTTTTACCTATGCTGCTGCCATCTTGGATCTTCATTCTTGATTCTTTTATTAGATATAGAATTCTTGATTAACAGTCTTTTTCTTCTGTACTTCCAAGTATTTCTTCTGCCCTATCTCTTTCTCTTCTCCCTCTTAGATGCAATAAAACATAAATTGGACTGCTTAACAGTATCCCATAGATCCCTTAGGCTCTCTACACTATTTTCATTCTTTTTTTTGTCTGATCCCCAGACTTGGTAATTTCAGTTGTATGATTTCAAGTTTGCTGATTATCTACTCTACTGCTCATATCTGCTGTTGATCCCCTGCAGTGGAGTTTTAAATTTCAGTTTTTATGTTTTAGCTCTAATGTTTCTATATAGTTCCTTTTATAATTTCTGTCTCTTATTTGATACTCTCACATTGTTCATCTGTCATTTTCCAGGTTTCCTGTTTGCCCATTTTCTCCCTTTGCTCTTTGAGCATATTTTAAGACAGCTGATTTAAAGTCTTTATTTAGTAAGTCCAAAGACTAGACTTCCTCAGGGGTGCTTCTGTTAATTATTTTTTTCCGTTGTGGGGTCGTGCTTTCCTTATTGTTTGTGTGATTTGTGATTTCTTTTTGAAAACTGGACATTTGAATATTATAAGTAACTTTGGAAATCATATTCTCTTTTTCCTTAGTACTTGATGACTTTGTTTGTTCAAGGCTAAGCTTGTGTTCAGCCATTGTTTTTACTGAGATTTTCTTGAACACCAGGAGCTTACTTTGTCGAAGCCTGTAGTTCTTGCTTACATTGAGACAAGTAGTGAATACTTAGGTACTTCTCAGGTCTTTTCTGAACTTGTATCCTGCTCTGGGCATGCACATGGCTTTATAAATTAAATCCCCCAGTACACAGCACTTTGGAATGCCCTAATAACCTAAAGAAACTGTTCTTGCATACTTTTCTATCTTGGCTTTAGGCAGTTTATGTATGTCTCAACCATGATCTTTGGCCCTAGGCAACTGTGGATTTTTTTATTACCTTACAAGGTGTTTGAGCAATACAAGCCACTTTTCTGCCGAGAGAGTGCCAAATTTGGTCAGGCAGTCCAAATTTGTGAACCCTTGTCAGTCCTTCAGGTGGCTTCTAGACAGGTTAGGACAGACATACAAAGTAATTTGTGATTAAGATCTCTGTTCCCTTTAGAACCATGGGCCAGGGTACCACACTGGGTACCTTCCTCAAGGCATCTGTATAGGCAGGGCACGGGTGGCCAATGGCTGGTAAAAATACCACAGTGTTTTTTAAAAATTTGCCTTTTTCTTTATTTGCCTTTTGCTGCTTCTTGATTGCTATAAACCATTAGCTATTTTCTAGAATTCTGATAAAGTTTGTTCGGACAGTTTCTAGTTGTTTTTTCAAAGTTTCTTGCCTACTCTTAATGGGTTTCTCTGTGTTTGTGCATATTTTGTCAGTTATAAAGAGGAATTTTTAAATTTACCATTGTGGTTGTGGGTTTATATATTTCTTATTGTGACTCTGTTGATTTTTGCCTTATATATTTTGAATCTATGTTATTAGGTATATTCAAATTTAGATTTACCATGTGTGACTTGTGAGTTGAACTTTTAACATTACCAAGTATGTCTGTTATAAATTTTCCCCTTAAATCCACTTTGTCTAAAATTGCTATAACTATACTAGGTTATATTGGATCATTATTTTCATGGTGTATGGTTTTCCATTCTGTACTTTTAGTCTTTCTATATCCTTAATGTTTTAGATGTATCTCGTGTAAACAGCACATACTTTGGGTGTGTTTCATTTTTTTCTGGTTTTTAAATGATTGTGTTCACCTACAGTTAATGTAAATTATTAAAGTCTATTTTTTCTTACCCATTTTCTAGATACTACAAAGGCCATAAAACACTTTACCTGCATTTACTTTCCTAATGGCACTTATTTTTTTACTTATAAATGAACTTCTAATTCCACAGCACATTCTTTATGCAGTCAGTATTCATTCATTTGCATTTTTACCAACTGTGTCTTTTCATTCCTTTTTACCTCTAATCTTTCATCTGGGATCATTCAGAATACCCTTTAATTGTGTACCAGTGAGTACTTTTTCAGTTTTGGTCTGAAAGTGTGTTTATTTTATTACCATTCTTGGAGGATATTTTCCATTGATATAGGATTCTAGGTTAGCAGTTATTTAAGCATGTTGACATTTTAATTCCCTTGTTATTTAGCTACCCTTGTTTTTGTTGGAAGTAAGCTGCCAATCTCTTTGTTGCTCCTTTAAAGTTACTACATCCTTTTTTTCTCTGGCTTCTCATAGTTTCACTTTTAAGAAGATTTATTATGTGGTACTTAAGAATATAAATAAACTTTTATTTTTCGTGTACTTCATAGGGCTTCATGACTCCAGGGTAGATTTTTTTTTTTTTAATCAAATTTTTGGGTTTTTTTTTCATAATCCCTTCCTACACTGCTCCTGTTCCACTGTCTTCCCTTCCCTTCCTCCTGAGACTTCAGCCCACATGTGAGATCTCTTACCCTGTCCTTGGTCTCTTACATATTTTTCTCATCTTTTGTCTTGATACTTTATTCCAGATATTTTCTTTAAATCTTATTTCACAGAACTTTTATTTTGTGTCTAAACTGCTATTAAATCTATGCATTAAATTTTAATTTCAGGTATTGTATTTCTCAATTGAAGACTTCATATTTGTTTTCTCCTCACCTACACATACACATCTGCTCTACCTTTCTTTACAGTTTCCAGCTCTCTGCCCAAATTCTCAATCTTATCTCTCCTTCACATAGTATTTTATAGTTTCCATTTCCTGTTTCACCTAGTATTGCCTTGTCTTTTCTTGTGTCTTTTGAACAAAGTGTGTATGGGAAATTGAATTTGAAAATGTATATGTAAAGAGAATTTGAAGCCTAGAAGGTTTACTGCTGTTTTTGTTTGCTTTTGGGCACTTTATACACTCTTTTTGGACATCTTGTGTAAAGTTTCTGGTCAGGGATCTTTACTGTCTAAAAGTTGAAATTTCTATTATTGATTTATTGAAGTTTGCTATATATTCTTCACCATATACAGTTGACCCTTGAACAAGTCCAGGCTCAGGTGTGCTGGACTTGCAGTTGAATATCCACTTTAGTCAGCCCCTCTGCACACATGGGTTCCCAACTACACATCAAAACCACAGCTGACCCTTAGACAACACGGGTTTGAGCTACTCACTCAGATCCAATAATGTGTGGATTTTTCCTATCAGTCTATGGCATGTCTTCTTATTTTCTTAATGGTGAAAGTGAAATGGCAGAGATTTTCATTTTGTTGAGGTCCAATTTATCAAATTTTGTTTGTTCAGTAATATTTTAGTTTTATTTAAGGACCCTTTGCCTCTTCCAAGACCAGGGATATTGCGGTCAGACCTGTAAGCCACCTCAAATTAACCTGTGTGTATGGTTTGATGTAGGGGTAGGTTGTTGTTGTTGTTGTTGTTGTTGTTGTTTTCCTCTGTGTGTATATCCTTGGCCGTTACCAGCACAAAACGTTCCTTTTCACAGACATTCATCAAGTGGCTACACATGTGTAGGTCCATTTCTGAAGCCACTGTTTTGTTCCATTGAACCACTCTTTTATCCTTATAATACAACACCCTCTTAATCACTGTATCTTTATAAAAAGTTTAATATCTGATTGTGTAAGACCTCCAACATTGATCTTCTACAAGAATTTCTAGATTTTTCTAGGTTCTTAATATATCCATATACATTTTAGAAACAGCCTGTTAATTTCTACAGAGTAGTCTGCTGGCATTTTGATTGGGATTGTATTGGGGTCTTTGATCAACCAGGTGAGATTTGACGTATTAACAGTATTGAATGCTCCTGTGAAACTTGCTTGAATTTGTTTATGTCTTTTTTTTTCTCTCAGCAAAGTTTTGTAGTGTTCAGAGTAAAGGTGTTACACATATTTCATTAAATGTATCCCTTGGTAGTGAATGTTTTGGAATGCAGTTGTAAATTACACTGTTTAAAAATTTTATTCTTCAGTTGTATTTTAGTGTATAGAAATACAGTTGAGTTCTGTACCTTGTATCCTGCAATCTTGCTAAATTTGCTTGTTAGTGCTAGAAATTGATTTGTTCACTCTTTTGGGTTTTCTCCATATACAATCTTGTCATCTGTAAATAAAGATGGTTTTACTTTTTTTCCAGTCTGTGCCTCTATTCCTGTCCTTGCCTTCGCTGGAACTTCCCCTGCATTTTGACCAGGAGCAGGGAACCTTGGGGGGAGGTGTACTTGGCACTTCACTTTAGCACAGGATGGGCTGCAGGTTCTGCAGAGTCCCTTCACAGGGGCTCAGCCGTGGTGCTCTCCTTGAAGGAACGCGGGATTCCTTAGATGTTGTCCCTGCATCTGTGGAGAGCATCACATGGGGTTTTGCCTCGGGGTACAGCTGGGGGAAGTGCAGCAATTTCCACTGGACAGCAGGATTGCATTCCTGGGGCAAGCCCCGCTAGGTTGTGATGTTTTATCATTTTTAGTTGCTGAATAAGATCTGCCAACACTTTGCGCAAGGGGTTTGAAGTTTGTCAGTCTCTTTTCTCCTACTCAGGTTTCTGTGTCATGGGCATGCTGGTCTTACCAGCTATTGCTGTTCACTACCCCACCTTTGTGCTACTTCTCTGGGTTGTGGAAAGCAGAGGACCTACCCTACCACTGACTTACAGGCCCTGGGCACATGCTCCTCACAGCTCCCTGCTGCTCTGGTCCTCCTATAAGGGCACTGACCAGTCAAGCAGAAGGCCTTTGGGTTGGGGTATGTGGTCTTTCATGATGCCTTCAGCGGGCAGGCCCCCCGACAGGACCGTCTCTGGCCTGTGGACAGCTGGGGCGTTGGGCTCAGAGCTGGCTGGAATGCAGATTTGGAGGGCGAGGGAATGTGGGCCTCTGCTTCCTGGTTCCCACAGTCACTCTTGCATCAGCTGTTAGAAGGTGACTCATGGCCGGTCTTGGGACACTCTCTCTTGAGGATGGAGAAACTACAGGGACCCTCAAAACCATTGAGGGAGGCCAGGTGATTGCAGCCATGTGTGCCCTCCCTTTCTTGTCTTGTAGATGAACATACCTCGAGCAGCAGTGGGGACACCGTGTCTGGCCCTGGCACCCGGCCCTCTACCTACCACGGTCATTCCTGGAACTGCCCTGGCCCTACCTGTGCACATACCAGGTACTGCCCTCTTTGGCCTCTCATCCCCACCCTGTGCACTGCCTCTGGGCCCGTACAGAAGCATGCTCTCAGCTCCAGTTTCCTGGGGTCCCTGGGCAGCCCAACCAGGTAGCCGAAGCCCTGCCTGGGGACCACGCTTGGGTACACCTGGTGGACCTGTGCTCCCTGAGTTCTTATGGCCATCTATGATCAGTATGCCAGGCCCCAGGCTGTGGACTGCGTAGCTCCGTCTAACCACTTGCTAGATGGAATGTGCTGAATTGAATATCCCAGAGGAGCCGTGTTGTGGTGTGGCCTCCTAGTGCTGCCCTGCCTGCCTGAGGGTGCCCAGTAAAGGGGCCTGTGTGAGGGCTGCCCTTGCTTCCTTTAATGCTGAAGACCCCATTTCCTTTTAGGTTCCCATGGCCTACACTCAGTCTTTGCACCCACTTCCTGTATTTGAGTCAATGTTTAGAACATTGTAGTTACCCTGTAGAATTACAGTGCCTTGAATTTTAGCTTTTCTGTTTCCTGATGGAAAGAAATATTTAAAAATTCATGTTTTGGAAAAGATGTATTTTATTTACAATTGGCCTCTGCATTGATATCTTTAGTTCCCATTTTAAGTTGCAGAGAGATACAGTTTACAAATCTGAAGCTACAGCTTTTGTCTGATCTTTAGTTTTCTGCTCTAAGTGGTACTTTAAAAAAAAAACTGAACCTTTGACCTTGAGTATTGAAGAGTTGCAAATGGCAGGGCAGCTCTGCTCCGTGTTCATGAAAGGAGGCCTCTCTGGGCTTCTCTGTCACTGGTAGCAAACAGATGGACATACACCCTCAACTGCAGCATGGTGGGCACTGTTAGCAGGACGTTTAGGGCTGCGTGGTTCCTGGGGCCATGCATTGCTAGGCTTCTTAGTAAGGAATGTCAGCAGCTGTGTTTGGCTGTGTGGAACCTGCTGGAAAGTCCTAGGTGGGCAGACATGCCCTAGGACCCAAAGCCAGGCAGGACTGCTATGAGGTGGGGAAGTTAAGGGTGTGTATCTGCGTCTCAGGAGCACAGGCTGGCCGCCTTCCTCCAGAGACAGCACCACCCCTTTGGCTCTGGGGTCCCGCCCACCCTCCTGCTGGCCCTCCTCCTTTTTCCATTATCTGCACTGAGGCCTGTGGCCACCTGTGCCTCACTCTGTGGCATGCTCACAGGCCGCTCAACCCACCTCCGGCCCCCTGACTGCTCTCCTGGCACCACCGCTACCCAGCCAAGGGCGGGGTGCTCCTCCCCTCAAGATGTCAGTGGTACTCATCCTAGACTGGCACCAAACAGCCCCTGGAGGAAACTAAAGGCCCTGCTCCTCACTGGCCAGGATGTGTCTCACTCTCCCCAAGAGAGGCAGTTGGCTGGGCTGACCAGCTGTGAATTGTAGAATTCTGCCATGCTTTGGAATCTCACCAGAACTGGCTAACTTATTTTGGTTTAAATTTATTATTCCATCAATTCCGTTAGAATTGAATTTTCTGGGTGATTATCTTTTGCCAGGGTGTGATGCTGTACTCAGAGATTTCTTTCTCTGTGATGTGCCCCTTGGTCCTTCATTGAGTTTAGTGTACCTGTTTCCCGAGGGCAGTGGAACCCACCCTCCCCCTCAATACTCACCCCACCCCACCGCACCAACATGAATTCTGACCTTGTACACGAATGGTCAGTGGCACAGAATCCCCAAGAGATTGTATATATGAAGGAGAAAAATAAACATTTTTGCTTGAAAATAATGTGCAACAACATCTTTGTCTTTCTCTCTGTCTACATAAAAGCCAAACCAGCTAGCTTCACGGGGAGGACAGGGCAGAGCAGCTGGCTGGGTGGGTGGGCAGGGGGTGCCATCACCCTGGTGGGAGCCAGGTGTGATGGACTCTGAACTGTCAGGCTGAGGGGATGAGAGTGGGGTGTCAGGTGGGACCCAGCCTTCTGCATGCGGCACCCGCCAGCTGTGCCATGGGCCCCAGCGACGGCCAGCCTCTGCGGCCCCGGGCCTGGGTGGTTCTGTTCACTCTGCTTTCAACCACTTTGAACCTGAGCTGCATATAGATGTGGGGTGGGCTCTGCCCTGTGCACAAAATGAGCATTGGGGTCAGCTAAACAGTGTCCCTGACCCCTGTCCATGTTGGCTGTTTCCAAGAAAGCTGTATTCTCATGACTCTGGGTAAAGTGCTGAGGGCAGTGTTATGCTCTAGGCCTTGTGAGAGGAGGATTTAGGGCTGGGTCATGGAACGGACTCCGCTGTCCTGTAGGCACAGAGCCATGGTGCAGGTGTGGGTTTGGGGAGGATTCTCCTGCTAAGACCCTTCTCTGCCACCCCCACCCCGTGGGGTTCAGTGTGTGTTCCTGGCTGTCTGCCCTTGATGGTCTCATGGTCAAGGGCCAGTGCCCCTGCATTCACTCAGGCTGGCGGTCACAGTGCCTCCTCTTCTTCCCAGCGAGGGTGGCTGCCCTAGCCTACAAGTCCTGCACTTCTGAGGTGCAGTCAGGCTTTGCACCTCTGCTGACAGAAGGTAGGAGATGCCTATAGCTGCATTCGGCGCCTCATCGCAGCGCCTTGGGCACTGGAAGAGGAAGAGTTGCCTTGGACCGCACATGAAATACTTTTTCCAGGTGGCTGAGTCACCCGGGTCCGTCTGCACAGGGCAGTTCTCAGTGCAGCCGTGGCCAATGGGCTGAGGCTGCCAGGTCCACCTGCACAAGGAAGTTTCCCCGTGTGGAGATGGCCAGCAGGCAGAGGCTGCCGGGGTCTATCTGCACAGGGACAGTCAGGCCTTCTGGCCCCCTGAGCAATGCATCTGCTTTGGGGTCACTGTTCCATTTTCCAGGGTCTGGTGCGACCACGTAGGGCCTATAATGAGCTATGGTGGTTTTATTTTCTAGATTCTGAGAGTGAGAAGCCCAACTGAGCCCAGGCTGGCTGAGCTGACCCAGACGCCAGGCCCTGTGTCGTCATGCAGAGAAGGCAAGCCCGCACCTCGTGTCAGTTCACACTGTTTTGTAACCACTTTCTAAGCATTTTTTAAATTCACAATTGGAAACACAAATGTAACGCAACAATAAAAAGTATTTTGGGGGAAAAAGGACTTTGGTTTTTCAAACTCTCCTTTTCAGTGGTCCTAGACAGGCCGTTGGTCTGAGATCGCAGTGAGTAGGTGCAGGTGCTGAGGCAACTCTGGGGACCACAGAACAGGATGGTCTGGGGCACCCTCAGCCAAGGGTTCTGGTTGTGATGCTGTTTACAGGGCCCCACAGTGCCCCTTTCAGTTCAGGGTCCTTGCATCTGATGGCAGCCAGGACACATCGGATGGGCAACAGAGTCACACCTCATTGAAAAGCAGCCTAGGCCCTAGATGGCAGGTGGTCTGCCCCACTTCCAGGTGTTCCCCTCTTTGGGCCCAGGGCAACACCCATTCTTTACAGGGTCCTGGAGGCTGGGCAGCAGTGCTCATCTCAGGTGATAGCCCCTGGCCTGCTTGGGCACAGACTTGGACCTTTGCACATACAGCTCCATTCATTCAGCTGACCCTCTGACTGTCCTGCTTCATGGTACTTGGAAGCGTGTCACCCCTCCCCCCAAGACACATACTCTGGCACAGGGCATCCCTCTGGCCTGGAACGGCTCTGTCTCCAAGAGGGGCTGGCCTGGGTCTGAGACCCCTGGCTACGGAAAGTGGCAGGACAGGCTTGCTGGCCCTTGTGGGCTATCCCCCATGGTGGGGCCCTGGAGCACCATGTGAAAAGTGGGAAGCCCCTGAGTGACCCCACAGGGAGATGTGGATGGTGAAATCGCAGCCTTGTCTGTGAGACCTGCTTATGCTGGGGCCGGGGCCTGGGGTAGAACTTGGGGCCCCCCACATTGGGATGGGGAACTGCATTTTTGTTTTCATTGATTTCCAGTGGCAACTGAGTGCTTCCTTGTTAATGTGAGGTGGGAATGGCAGCACCTGGGGCAAGTCACTGCTGGAGCCCACAAATGCTATGTATGATATTGCAGTTGTTACAGGTATCCCGAGACATCATTTACCTCCATCAAAAAAACCCGCTCCTGGATTCATTCCTGTCCAGCTGGCTGATGAAAGCAGAGTGGTGTGGATTTCCTGTCTCCCACAGTTCCCCAGGGGACTTATGGGTGCAGTGTGGGGACATGCAGGCCTGGCGTGGTGGTGTGCGTGGCAGCTGCCCACACCATCTCTAACCAGTGGACATGTCCCATGTGTGCCTGGGCCTCAGGCCTCGAGCCCTCCACTCTGTGATCTATTAGAGGAGCAAGTGTGCAGGCAGATGGGACGCTGGCCTGTGTTTTCACTGTTCAGTTTGTTACTCCCAGTTTGCAGCTCCTGGTTCTCATAGTTAAGCTTTTTGGACAACAGATTTATTCAAATCATTCCTTTTAAGCAAGTAATAGTATAGGTGCTAATGGTAAATACTGGTAAGATAATTACTGGTAAATGGTAAGAATAGTACAGGAGCTAGTGGTAAAAATTGTGTGGGCAGAGGAACCCCTGTTCACTTCATACCACAACTGAGAGCATACTCCCACCAGCAGACCCTCAGAGCAGAGCCAGTCTGCACTCCTTCCATCCTGTGACCCCGGGTAGCAAAGTCTGCCCCACCCCACTCTGGGGGCATCAGCTTGGGTACCCCCCTGCAAAGAGAGCCCTCTGGAAGCTATTGCAGTGGTGATGAGCACAGGTGGAGGGACAGGCCAGTGATGGTGATGGTCAATCCACCATCCCAGGGGTGCGGTGGATCCTGCATGCCCAGCCCCCAAAGCCCGCAGGCTCGGCCCCAATCCATGATGGTTTTTAATCAAGGATTTCTAGAGGCAGAGATTGAGGGTTAGGGTTTAAGTGTCATGGATGAAGCAGATTAGTTAGTTTTTGTGCAAGCCTCAGCAGTTTTCCTTAGCCTGATTAGTTCAGTTCCTGATAGCATCTTGTTTGGTGCCTTCGTCACTGTGGTTAGGTGGTCTAACCAGGTTGAAGAACCAGGATTCTGCAAAATACCTTGTCACCATTGCTGTTGTTTAAACCATCATTGTTTTGAGCTTAAGTACCTACATTTTTCTATTATCTCAAGCAAAGTGTACCTTTAAACATTTTTCCTGGAACTTGCTTTACAGGCAGGCCGTCAGGATATGACTAACATACTTCATAACCTTTGACCGTAAATGACTAACATATTTTCTTAATCTTTAACTATAAGCTATGTAACAGCCAAAGCAATTAAAACATTTAGTTACAGCTATACCTACATATTTGGACTTTAAGATCTAATACCTAGACATATTTAGTGTTAAATGCTGGTTTTAGTACTCTAGCCAGGCAGCCCAGCCTTGGGAAACAAAAACACATGGTATCTTGGGCCACCATAATAATAACAGCTACTGGGCAGCTTAAAACAGACATTTCTCATTGTTCTGGAGGCTGGGAGTCCAGGATGAGTGTAGGCATAGGTTAGAGGAATGCAGGTGGCTATCATCTCTGTGTACTCTCATGTCCTCTTCTTTGTGTACCTGTGGAGGGAGACCGAATGAGCTCTGTTCTTTGTTTCTCTTCTTATAAGGACATTAATTCTATCAGATCAGGGCCCCGCCCTTGTGATCTCATTTAATCTTAATTACTTACACAAGACCCTCTCTCCAGAGTCACACTGGTGGTTAGGGCTTCAACATATGAATTTGGGGGAACACAAACATTCAGTCCATCAAACATGGCTTAATAAATAATTATGGTACACAGTCCACTTGTAAGATAGAAACTATACTTGTCTTGCATACTTATTTTCAAACTATGTGAATACCAAACACACACACACACACACAGAAGGGAGGGGTGTCAAGACTACTGTGGCAGAAAACTGAAAGAAATTACCCATGCTGTCTGGTGGGCCCCATGTGAGCTTATCCTTTCCAATCCTAAAGCATCAGAACCATGAACTGGAGGACAGTGACCAGTGATGAACACACTAGGCCAGCTACACAGGGTTGGTCCGGGCACTGACACAGAGGGCCACAGAGCTCTTGGTTTAGAACTCAAGTACCCAGAACTTCAGAAAAGAGAAAAGGGGAACAATGAACAGATGAGATAAATAAAAATCGAATTGCAATATCACAGACTGAATCCTATGACAATAACCACATTTGTCATGGTATGTAAATGGTTTGATCACTTTCATTAAAAGAAATTTTCAGATTGGATTTTAAAAAAGACCCAACTGTATGTTGCATACAATGAACATTTTAAATATAAAGACAAATAGATAAGGTAAAAGGGTGGGCTGAGATACACCATCCTAACATTAATCAAAAGGAAGCCAGAGTGACTATTAATGTCAAACAATGCAAATTTCAGAGCAAAGCTTATTTTGAGGGCAAAGATATCCTTTCATAAAGAAAAGGGATTAACTCATCAAGGAAACATAATTCTAAACATTTATGCCCCCAATAACAAAGCTTAAAAATACATGGGGAAAATGGAAAGAACTGCAAAGAGAAATAGACAAATCCACAATTATAGTCAGATATTTCAATGTTCTCAATAACTTACAGAAGTAGACAAACAAAACAAAACAAAACCCCATCGTAATAGAGTCTGACTCCGTTATTTTTTAAAAATCTGACAGCGTTTAAGCCTCATCCTACCTTTTTCCCTCTATTCTGCATCTGGAAAACATAAGAAGCCCTGGTGCTTCCTCACTAGGCGCCATGGGAAATTCATGCCATGAATGGAAGCCCTCATCCTGACCCTACCCACTAACCACCATAAATACCCTAAACCAGTCTCCCTTCCCTCCTCTCTCAACCCATTTTAGACCTGAAAGTCTCATTATGCAAGTAACAAACCTTTTCATCCTCTCCTGATGTGTGTGTGTGATGGCATCAGCAATCTCAATATCAGAATCAAATTTTGGGTTGAGGTCACTACTGTTTCTGTAGAGTGACAGCAATAATTGCTAAGAACATATGAGACTAATAACATTATCAGCAACTTGGACTGAATGACATTTCTCAGACATTCTACTCACAGCAGAATACATGTTATTTTCATATGTACATGGTCCGTGTTCCAAGATATGTCATTTGTTGGATGATAAAAATGAGTGACATTCTGAAGGATTCAAGCCATACAAATAATATTCTCTGACCACAATGGAATTAAATTAGAAATCAAGAACAGATCTCTGGAAAATACCCAGATATCTTGGAAATGAAATAACATGCCTAAATAATCCATAAATCAAAGCAGAAATTAGAAAAAAAATTAACTGAATGAAATCGAAAACACAACATAGCAAAATTGGTGGGATACAGCTAAAGCAGTACTTAGGAGAAACTTGATTAAGACAAAGCCTGTATTAGAAAAGAAGATCGAACCAATGACTTCATCTTCAACATTAAGAAACTAGCAAAAGGAGAAATTAAATCCAAAGTAAGAATAAGAATTGAATAAAATAAATCAATAAAATAGAAAATGAGAAAACAAGAGAATATCAATATAACCAAAAGCTGATACTTGAGAAACTCAATAAAACTCTAAAACCACTAACTGAGCAGGAAAGAATTTCCAGTATTACAAAGGAGAGAGGTGACATCAAGACTGGTTCTATAGATATTAAAAAGATTATTAATAGACTTGTGAAAATCTTATGCCAATAACTGACCATTTTGGTGAAGAGAACAAATTACTTGAAAAATACAAATTACCGAAGCTTACTTAAGAAAAAATAGATACCTTAGACAGCCCTAAGTAAATTTATTTTGTAGTTAAAACTCTTCTCACAAAGAAAAACTAAGGGGCAGATGACTTCACTGGTGAATTCCTTTAATATTTGAGAGAGAAATAATGGCCATTCTACACACTCTTCCAGATAATTCTGCTGCTCCTACTCTATGAAAAAACATTAAATTTTAAAAATCCACAAAGATACCAATACCTTTCATGAGCAAAGACAAAATTCTAAATAAAATATTAGCAAATTGAATGCAGCAATATATGAAAAGGATAGTACTTTATGACTAGGATTTGTTTTAGGAATCCATGAATGGCTCGACTTTCAAAAATTAATCAGTATAAGATTATCTGTTATAATAACACCAAAAAGTATGAAATACTTTGGGATAAATCTGACAAAAGATGTGGAAGACCTATATAACATTGCAGAAAGAAATTAAAGAAGACTCTAGTAAGCGGAGAGATTGTTCATAAGTTGGAAGACTCACAAGCTGATTGTAAAATTCGTGTGGGAATGCAAAAGACCTAGAACAGCCAAAACATCTTTGAAAAAGCAAATTACGAGGACTAACTGCCTGATTTTAAAATGTATCATGAAACTACAGTGATCCAGATTGTGTGCTAATAGCATTAAGATAGATTAGTAAATCAGTGGACACAATAAAGAATTCAGAAACATATGTGGACACCTGATTTTCAACAAAAGCACAAAGGCAGCTCAGTGAAGAGAGGATAATCATTTCAACAGATGGTGTTGGAACAATTGGATATCCATGTGTGAAGAAATAAAACTTTGATCCCTACTTCTCCATCTACAAAAATCAAGTCAAAATGAACCACACACTCAAATACAAAACCTGAAAGTGTAAAAATTTTGGAAAAAATCAAGAAAACATCTTTATGATCTTGAGTCGGGCAAAGATGTAGATATAACACCAAAAGTACATTTTTAAAAACTCATGAATTAGAATTCATCAAAATTAAAAATTTCTCTTCAAAAGATACTGTTAAAAAATAAGAAAAGCCACAAACTCATAAGAACTTGTATCCAGACATTAACAATTCTAAAACTGCAATAACAAGAACCTAAACCAATTTTCAAAAATGAGCAAAGGATTTAAAGGGATATTTCACCAAAGAAAACATATGGATGGCAAAGAAACACATGGATATATTCTCAATATCATTAGTATTACAAAAACATCGGTTTAAACCAGTGAGATACCACTACATACTTTCTGAAAAGGCTGAAATTGAAAACACCAGGCACACCGAGTGCTGGGAAGGGTGTGGAGGAACCAGGATTCTCACACTGCTGGTGGGAATGCAAAATGGTTCCAGTCCTTTGGGAAGCCATTTGGCAGTTTCTTAAAGAGGTAAATGTATTTACCCTATGACCCCTGTTCCACTCCCAAATATTCACCTAAAAAAATGAAAGTCAAAGTCCACACAGAGGCTTGCATATGAATGTTCACACTAGCTTTAGAATAGTCATGAACTGGAACACCACACTGTCCATCTGCAGGTAAGTGGGTAGACACATTGTACTCTGTCCTTGCATTTGATACTCAGCAATAGGGAACAACCTGTATGAATCAACCATGTATGTATCCATTTATGCCAACAACATGGATAAATCTCAACTGAAAAGGAGTACCCAACTGTATATAAGAGGTCTATCCCGAAAAAGTCCAGCCATTGATTAATATAAAGAGAACAGTTTGTATGACATTGATGCAACTGGGCAGCCAAGGAGAGTGGAATAGACTGGAATGCACATGTGTGAACAATGACGACTTCACTGTACTAGTCAGTGGGGGGACAAGACACCGTTGAGTGAGCATGTGTACTGTGTGGCTATTGCATTCAAAATGACTCAGCAAGTAGAGCAACAAATCTGCATCAAGTTTTTCGTTAAGCTAGAACATTCCTCTGCAGAAACTGGATGATTCAGAAGGGCGCCACTCTGGGCAACTGGTGGTTGGCAGCTTCATTACGACAACGGGCCCTCTCATGCATCACTTCTGCAGAGTTTTTCTGTGGAACATCAAATAGCCCAGATGACTAAGGTCCCCTACAGCCCAGATTTGGCGTCCTGCGACTTCTGGCTTTTCTGAACACTAAAATCACCTTTGAAAGGGAAGAGATTTCAGACCATTGATAAGATTCAGGAAAATACAGCCGGGCAGCTGATGGCGATTGGGGGAACTGTGTGAGGTCCCAAGGTGTCTACTTTGAAGGGGACTGAAGCGTCATTGTCCAATGTACAATGTTTCTTGTATCTTGTATCTTTTTCAATAAATGTCTGTTTTTCATAGTATGTGGCTGGATACCTTCTGTACAGATCTGATATGATCATATATGATTATAGAAATTGTGTACTGCTTTATAGTGTATAGTGCTGTGAAGGGGATAAGAGATTGCAGAGAAACAGAAGGAAACCCCTGGAGGTGAGTGATGAGTCTGCTCTCCTGTTGGTGATGTCACCAGTGTATCTGCACAGTTGACCCTTGAACAACATGGGGGTTAGGGAGTGCCAAGCCGTGCAAAGTCAAAACTCTGTGTATAACTTTTGACTGCCCCAAAACTTAACTACCAATAATCTACTGTTGACTGGATGCCTTACCATAACCTGAACAGTTGATAAACTTACATTTTGTATGCTATGTATATATTATATACTATATTTTTATAATAAAGTAAGAGGACAGAAAATGTTATAAAAATCATAAGGCAAATAAAATACATTTATAGTACTGTAAATATTTATTGAAAAAAATTTGCATTTAAGTGGACCCATGCAATTCAAACCCATGTTGTCCAAGGGTCAACTGTATCTGAAAACTTATCACACTGTACACTTTTATTATGTATGGTGTTGTAATAAACTGCTACCCTCCCTGCCCATATGCCCCTTCCAGTTGAGCCTAGACCCTCACTCTGGTGCAAAGCCCAGCTGGCCCCTCCTCCTTTATCTTTGTCGCCATGTCTTAGTTCTTCACAGAGCATTAGTTACTCTGCCATCATTTTGTTTCTTCCCTGGTTTCCTATTTCTCCACAATATATTGCAGTCTCATCACAACGGGCCTCTTCTGAGCCCCTCGGGGTTGCTCAGTGGCTCGTAGTTGGGTGAATGAATCATTCAGGTTGTTGGTGGATAGAGAAATGAGCTTGCTAGAGCAGGAACAGGTGCCGCAGTGTACTGTGGTCCTGGGCAGTGGCTATTCCAACCCTGTTCAGAGGTCAGGAAGGAGATCACACCCTGGCAGAGGGGTGGGGGTCACAGAGGCTGCCATCTGCTTGGTGAAGGCTCCATGTGAGCCTTGCACTCAGCTTATCTTGCTCAATCTCCATTATCTGGGGAAATTATGGCATAGCACGTAACACGTGGCAAGGGATGGCATGGAGATTTGAGCCCTGACCCCCTGCTGCGTGACCTTCCTGTTTCTTGGTCTGCATCAGAGTTAAGTTTTCAAAGCATCTATCTCACATGTACCTTCTAGCAAATTACAGTATTTTGGCCACCCACTGGCCAGGGTCATGGCAGGTCATGGTGAGGCAGCATCTTGACATGGTGTCTGTGCCCCAGCATCTCTCTAAGCTCCAGCAGGGGAACACCACTCCCACTAAGCAGTACTGCCATCAGGAGAAGCCTTGATGGCTATGCCAGGCACATGACCTGAACCAGCAAATATTAAACCAGGGCTGGCTTGGAGTCTCTATAGCCAACGTTCTCTTTCTACCCATTTGGTCAGCTGGGCAAAGGGAAGGGACAAATCCAAGCAGGCTGCAGCTGCCCCCAGGGGAGCAGGGAGGTGGCCACCCCATCCAATCCAAGCACCTCTTCTGAGGCTGCACACATCCACTGCCTTAACTATTAACTTTACCTGAGCCCCATGGTCCCAGAATTAGCAACAGGTATAAATCTTGTCCCTCATTGTGTCCCACCCTGCTCCTTGCCAAAGATGAGGCTTGCTGTCCAGGCCACAAGGTTCCTGGTCACACCTGTGTACCTAGGACAAAGCCACACCTGTTTGGCTGAACCTGCTGACAAGAGGACATGGACCCCCTCAATCATCTCCCCATCTCAGGACATGCACAGACCTCCCCATCCCTCCTGCCAGTCTTAAAAATAAAACATCAGTTATTTTAGCAGGAAAAATGAGTTTATTTGTGAATGGCAGAGGAGTTACAATTCAGGACATGCAAGCTATGGCAAACCATAGTCCAAACCCTTGTTTTCCTAGGAGAACAAAGGAAAGGAACATTACTTTGTAGAGAAAAGAGGGGGAGTTCAGAGGGGCTGTTATAAACACAATGTCCTTTGGAAGAAACTCGGAGTTCCAAGTGTAGTGGCTTCCCATTAAGTCATGGCAGATTCTCTCTGGCTGAGTCTTTTGCTGGGCAAAAAGAAAATCTTCCTCTAGCTGCAGCAGTAAAGTAGGCAGTTGAGAACTTTAATGGTAATTTTTCCTGTTGGAATCTGCAAGGTACAGTGACTGGTAGTATGTGAGGGCTCCCTCTTCAGGGCTTTCCAACTCAATTTTAAATGAAGTTTCCTTTAATCATTTTCACATTCTTCTCAGGACACATATAGACCTTCCCTTTCCTCCCTCCTCTAAGGACAGACATAGACTCCCCTGTCCTTCCTCTTCTCATGGTTGGTTAGCTGAAATTAGAGCTCTGTGCCCACTGAAACCAGCTAAATACTGAGAAAAATGTTTCCTGTGATTTGAACTGAGACTTCCATAGAGTGAAAACCACCCACCTGTCAATCACCCAACCTGTAAATCAATTACCTGTAAGTCAGCCATGTGTATGTCACCTACCTGAAAATCAACCACCTGTAGTCACCTGCCTGTAACCTGTCTACTCCCTCTACTTCAACAACCTAACAACCCCATCCTCACTTGTTTGGGGTTTGTGTTTGGCAAGTTCAAGTCTTACAGAAAGGAGCAGAGCTGAAGAGCTGAAATGGAGCTGACCAATGGCCTGGTAGAGGGGGTCAGGTGAGCTACCCCCACCTCAAAAGAACAGTGTGACAGAGGAAGAGTGTTGGGTGCATAGGCAAACCCACTCTGCATGTGGGCAGGGGGGTACTCTGCCGGGCCACTTTGGTGCTGGAACAACTGGGTTTCTGGGGCCAGCTCTTTGTCTCCAAATCACTGCATTTGAGATATATAAGTCCTGGTTGAACAGGCTAAATTTTTGTTCACATAGTTTTCTGCACTATAGTCTGCTCCATTATGCTAAGCTGACAGTGCTGTTTAATTAAGCCACTACCAAACCCTGAAATTCAGAATGATGACTAGAATCCCAGAGAGAGGGACTAGAAAACCAAGTGACCAGTAGACAGGCTCTGCTTCTGTCATTGGTCCCCAGAGATGGATGGTAAGAATGGCAGCATTGCAGCCACCAAGAGCAACTGCAGAGATTGTTCCTTTTATCTGAGCTCAAACACTGAGGCCTTCAGACCCCACAACACTCCGTTTAGAACATAGCTTCCAAAGGGAACCTTGTTATTGTGTAAACTCTCACTGGGGAGATTCTGGTGAGGCCTGAGTAGATTCTGAATTTGTGACACTCAGCCGTGGATCAAAGCAGGGACCAGCCACTCACCAACAAGTCTGGACACGACTTTCAGGCCAGCAGGGAGAGTGCCGTGGAGGATGGCCAGGCTTTCTAAGTTTCATACAGGGAACACATAGTGACTGAGCACTCCTGTGAAGTCTTGTTGGGCCAAAAACCAGCCCCTGAATAAATCTGACTTACCTGGCCTCCATCCGTCAGAAGGTCCACAAAGGGGACATCTTTACTAAATGTTTTCTGCCTCACACATTAACTTTGGTACAAAATTGTCTCTAGAGGGCAGGCTGAATACATGCTGCAGTCCCCCACTTATCTCCAAATTCATGCAAAAAACATCAAGTGTAATAATTAAAATAAATTATTCACATTCAGAGGCAAAGCAAGTGTGTGAAAACTGTGGGTTGTGAGGAGCTCCCAAAAGATGGAGAGTAAGCTTCATGTCCCTGACAGATCCTGAAGGAGGCAGAGTCACTACCAAATTGCCCATTGCTTAGAGGTAGAGGGGCCTGGAGATTAGCTGGGGGTAAAAGGACCACAGGAGTGACATGAGGGATGATCCCTTCCTGTCTCCCGTTTCCTTCAGGCCAAGTGACATTGCAGGAATGTCTACTACCCCACAGCAGGCTATGGGGTGAGGGTAGTTGGGGAGAGTGGTCAGTGAATCAGTGGCATAGGGAACAGTTATTCCAGAAAGCAGGCTGTGGAAGATACTGCCCTATGAGATGGCCCTGCTACTCTCACTCACTCTGAGAACAGTGAGGCTGATGGCAGCAGATCCTACCCATCCCCAAGCAAGCTTTCCTAAGAGGTAACAGGCAGCAGATGGGGACCCCCAACCACTAGTCTGCGCACATGGGAAAATGTCACCATGCATTTAAGGATAACACCTTGAGAGAGAGAGAACAATACAAGAACTTACAACAGAGAAAATGCAGGTACACGAGCAAGACCAGGATTTAAAACAGATATGATTAAAATTCCCATTTAGACAGAGAAAGGGGTTCTGTCTGTGAAATACAGATGGACAGAAAACAAAAACAGCAGATATGAGAACAAATCAAGTTAGAAGCATTAGAAATAAAAATATATGACTGTTGGAATTTTAAAATAACTATGAGGAAAATGCAAGCAAACAGAAGAAGAAAGTGAAAAATTACAATTCTCTTACAAAAAGAACAAATTTTGTCATATTGTTGAATTTTCTCAGACATACATTTTATAACCAAAAATCAGGATTAGACAGATATATGTTATCCATATATATAATTTTGTAAGCTATTTATAATTGACAATATATTTTATCTTTTTATCACCTTAGACTTAATTTTGACCTATGAGGAAAAAAATGCTGGTGAGTGAAAAGTGATAAGAATTGCCAAAAGGTGTGACAAAGCCATGGGTGTCTGTGACAGAGAAGGAGAACAGTAGGTGTCATCAGATACTCTCTAGATTTAGAAAAACTCATTCCAAAAATTTCACAGAGAGTGAGAATGTCCTTTAAAAATAAATTCTGACCCTAATCACTGATTATTTTAGTGAAGAATAAACCTACATGGTCATACAGTAACTCTCTCTTTCTCTTTCTCTCTCTCTCCTTTTTTTAATCTTCACTTGAAGACATTTTTTTTTCATTGCTTTTAGAGAAAGGAAGAGAGGAAGGGAGCGAGGAAGGTGGTGGGGGGCGGAGAGAAAGAGAGACCAATGTGAGAGAGAAACATCAATCAGCTGCCTCCCTTACATGCTCTGACTGGGGATCAAACCTGTAACACCTATGTGCCCTGACTGGAAATTGAACCTGCAATATTTGGTGTAACAGACAATGCTCCAACTTACTTAGCCACCTGGCTAGGTCTGTTTACTTTTTAATTCCTTATGTGTTGTATGTATCTCCTAACTCATTATTTTAATTTTAGTTAATTTTACTTTTTTTTAACTTTTATATTAAAATATAGTTGGCATACAATATTATATTAGTCTCAGGTATGCAACATAATGATTTGACATTTATGCACCTTATGATGTGATCACCACAATGTCCAGTAACCATTTGTCACTGTGCAAAGTTATCACAATATATTGACTATATTCCCATTCATCTTATTCAAAATCTCCTTCCTGCCCTCCCTTCTGGCAACCATGAACTTGTTCTCTGTTTCTATGAGTCTGCCTCTGTTTTATTATGTTTGTTTGCTTTTTTAAGTTTCCTCATATAAGTGAAATCCTACAGCATTTGTCTTTTTCTGACTTATTTTTTCTTAGCATAATACCTTCTAGGCCCACTCGTGTTGTCACAAGTGGCAAGATTTCATTCTTTTGAGGGTAATATTCCATTGTATATATGTATGACATCTTCTTTATCCATTTGTCTATCAGTGAACACCTAGGTTTGAGGTAAACATGGTTTGCCTCTTCGCACAACCCCATAAAAATTACAGCTAAACTACAGAACAACCATTATTCAGAACCATCAGAAACCAAGTTGAGTGGAAGTCTGACAACTAAGGAAATAAAGAAACCACATCCATCCAGAATGGTAGGAGGTGCAGAGATGAGAAGATGTGGAACAGGCTGGTGTACACCCAATCATGGTAGGTAAAAATTTGGGAGGGATATCTCAAGAGAAAGGGGTCCCAGCCCCACAACAGGTCCCCCAGCCTGGAGTTCCAGTGCCAGGAAGATAAGTCCCCATACTTCTGGCTATAAAAACCAGTGGGGACTGAGTTGGTGGAAGAAACTGCTAGATTCCCAAGCAGTTCCTCTTAAAGGACCCACACATGGACTTACTCAGATTTACTCCCTCTGAGCTCTAGCATTGGGCTAGTAGCATTAAAATCACCAGGGTCATATGGGGAGGAGCTGAAGTGTCTGCCTTCTGGGCGAGAGCTGGGAGAGAGCCTTCTCTCAGACAGAATGGTAGGAAGAGGCCATTGTTCCTTTTCTGAACCCTCCCTCCACAGAGCCACAGAGCCACAGAGCCAGCAGGTGGGTGCCATATCTGAGACTCCATCAACCTGGCTCACACTCTTTGCCCTGCCCTGGTAATTTCCTGAGGCTCTGTCCCACCCAACATATGGGCCCACCCAAGTCGTTAACGGTGGCTTTTCCATATGAATGGCTTGTCTTGGCTCATGCTACACATCACCTAAATCTTCTCAAACAAGCAATAGCTGGCCTCAGTGAGCCCCCAGGGCCCATACCTCTTTCTAAGTGGCCCCAGGCTCAGCACTAGCAGCAATCATCCTAGGTTCAAAGCTTGGCTTCACCTGGAAGTCTCTAATCCTAGCACAAGTAGCAGCCATCTGCAGATTACTTTGTAGTTCATGCTGGGTGGCCCAGGACAGAACACAGGTCGTAACCGATGCTGGTCTGCACCACCCAGGAAACCCCAGGCCAGCATACCCAGTGGACAGCTACAGACCACACTGGAGCACCACTACCTTGTCCCTGAGCAGCTGATCCTCCATGGAGGGCAGAGGTTGGTGGTCAGTGGTCACAGCCAGTCCTTGCAGCTGAAAGGCCTGGGTAAATCCCTCCCATTGACCTGCCAACAGCAATTAAGCCTCAATGACAAGAGGAGGGAGTACTCAGCCCACATAAAGGGCATACCTCAAGTACCCAGCTTGGGTGATAGGGAAGGCTGTACCACTTGACCCCACAGGATACCTACTACATTAGGCCATGCTACCAAGGCAGGAAGTCATAGAAGCTCTACCTAATACATAGAAACAAATACAGGGAGGCTGCCAATTGAGTAGACAAGAAATATAGCCAAGTGAAAGAATAGATCAAAACTCCAGAAAAAGAACTAAACAAAGTGGAGATAAGCAATCTATCAGATGCAGAGCTCAAAGCACTGGTTATAAGGATACTCAAGTAACTTAGTGAAGATCTCAACAGCATAAAAAAGACTCAGTCAGAATCAAGGATACACTGATTGAAATAAAGAACAACTCACAAGGAATCAACAGTAGAGTGGTTGAAGCTGAGAACCAAATCAATGATTTGGAACATAAGGAAGGAAAAAACAACCAATCAGAGAAACAAGAAGAAAGAAAAAAATAAGGATAGTATAAGCAGCCTCTGGGACAACTTCAAGTTTCCAACATTCACATTGTAAGGGTACCAGAAGGAGAAGAGAAATTGGAAAACTATTTGAAAAAATAAAGGGAAAAAAATTTCTCTAATTTGGTGAAGAAAATAGACACTCAAGTCCAGGGAACACAGAGAGTCCAAAGCATGATAGCTGCAAAGGGGTCCACACCAAAGCACATCATAATTAAAATGTCAAAGGTTAAAATAAAGAGAGAATCTTAAAAGCAGCAAAAGAAAGGCAGTTAGTTACTTACAAGGGAGTTCCCATAAGGCTGTCAGCTGATTTCTCCTAAGAAGCATTTCAGGCTAGAAGGGATTGCCAAGAAATATTCAAAGTCATGAAAAGCTATGACCTATAGCCAAGATTACTCTACCCAGCAAAGTTATCATTTAGAAACAAAGGGCAGATAAGGAGCTTCCGAGACAAGACAAAAGTAAAGGAGTTCATCATCACCCTAAACCATTATTATATGAAACGTTAAAGGGACTAAGTTTTTAAAAAAGATAAAAACTATGAACAATAAAACAGCAATAAATACATATCTATCAACAATTGAATCTTAAAAATAAACTAAGTAAACAAGAAGAACAGAGACACAATCCTGTATACAGAGAGCATTATGATGGTTCCAGAAAAGAGGGCATTTGGGGAAATAGGTAAAGAGGTGAGGGGATTAAGAAATACAAATTGGTAGTCACAGAACAGCCATGGGAATGTGAAGTACAGTATAGGAAATGGAGTAGCCAGAGAACTTATACTCATGAATCATGGACATATACAAAAGTGTGGGGATTGCCTAAAGGAGTGAGGGGTTTTGGATGGAGAAGGGCAAAAAAGGAAAAATCAGGACAACTGTAATAGCATAATCAATAAAATGTAATTTAAATAAATAACACCACTTATGTTGCTTCTATAACATAACTATTGTAAATAATGTTTTGATGAACATAAAACTGCATATCTCTTTACAAATTAGTGTTTTTTCTAATTTCTTCAGGTAAATACTCAGAAACTGTTGGGTTATGTGGTAATTCTATTTTTAATTTTTTAGGAACCTCAACACTGTTTTCAATAATCACTGTACCAGTTTCAAATTCCACCAATAGTGCATGAAGACTCCCTTTTCTCCATATCCTCTTCAACACCTCTTTGTCGAGTTTTGATAATAACCATTCTGAGAGGTTTAATGTGAAAACTCATTGTGGTTTTAATTTTTATTTCCCAGATGATTAGTGACATTGAACATTTTTTCATATGTCTGCTGGCTGTCTGTGTGTTCTCTTCGGAAAAATGTGTATTCAGGTTGTCTTCCCATTATTAAATTGGATTTTTTCTTTTAGTGTTAATTGTATAAATTTCTTATATCTTTTGGATATTAATCCCTTATCAAATGTATTATTTTTGCTTTATAATTGTTTGTTCTACTTCCTTTACTATATATTTACCTTTCCCAGTGAGATTTTTTACTGTTCTATGTTTTCTTAAGAAATAGTGCCATTTATTTTCACCATAAAGAAGTTCCTTTAATATTTGTTGCATAACTGGTTTAGTGGTGCTGAACTCCTTAATTTTTGCTTACTTGGAAAACTCTTAACTGCTCTGTTTTAAATGATAACTTACTGGGAAGAGAATCGTTGGTTGTAAGATTTTTTATTTATATTTTTATTGTTATTCTATTACTATTGCCTCATTTTCCCCCCTTTGCCCTCCTCCACCCAGCACACGCCCCACTCCCAAAGTCATTCTACACACTGTTGTCCATGTGCATGGGTCATTTATACATGTTCTTAGACTAGTCCCTTCCCCTTCTTTCAACCATTTTCCCCCTACCACATCCACTCTGGTCACTGTCAATCTGTTCCATGTTTCCATGTAGGTGGTTCTATTTTGTTCATTAAATTCCGCTTATAGATGAGATCATATGGTATTTGTCTTTCACTGACTGGCTTATTTCACTTAGCATAATATTCCCCAGTTCCATCCACACTGTCATGAAAGGTAGGAGTTCCTTCTTTCTTTCTGCTGCGTAGCATTCCATTGTGTAAATGTACCAGTTTTTTGATCCACTTATTTACTGATGGACACTTAGGCTGTTTCAGGCACTTGACTATTGTAAATAACACTGCTATGAAAACAGGAGTGCATATGCTCTTTTGAATTGGTGTTTTGGGATCCTTAGGGTATATTCCCAGCAGGGAAATCACTAGGTTAAAAGGCAGTTTCATTTTTAGTTTTTGTGGAAGCTCCATAGTGTTTACCACAGTAGCTGCACTGGTCTACATTCCCACCAACAGTACACTAGAGTTCTCTTTTCCTCTCTAGCACTTGCTGTTTGTCGTTTTGTTAATGATGGCCATTCTGACCTGTGTGAGGTGATATCTTATGTGGTTTTAATTTGCATCTCTCTGATGGCTAGTGATGTTGAGCATCTTCTCATATGTCTATTGGCCATCTATGTGTCCTCCTTGGAGAACTGTCTATTCAGATCCCTTGCCCATTTTTTAAAAAGATTTTATTTATCTTATTTTTAGACAGAGGGTAAGGGAAGGAGAAAGAGAAGTAAGGAAACATTAATGTGCGGTTGTCTCTCACATGCCCCCAACCAGGGACCTGGCCTGCAACCCAGGCATGTGCCCTGACTGGGGAATCAATCTGGTGATCCATTGGTTCGCAGGTCGATGCTCAATCCATTGAGCTACACCAGCCAGGGCCCCTTGCCCATTTTTTAATTGAATTGATTGTCTTCCTGGTGTTGAGTCGGATGAGTTCTTTATATTTTTAGATATCAAAACTTTGTCTGATGTATCACTGACAAGTATGTTCTCCCAAACAGTGGGTTTGCTTTTCATTCTGATGATGGCTTCTTTAGCTGTTCAGAAGCATTTTAATTTTTTACTTTTGTTCACTCATTTGTTCACTTTTTCCTTTATTTCCCTTGCCCTAGGATATATATTGGCAAAATTATTGCTATGTGGGATATTTGAAATTTTACTGCCTATGTTTTGCACTAGGATATTTATAGTGTCATGACATATTTAAGTCTTTTATCCATTTTGAGTTTATTCTGGTATATGGTGTAAGTTGGACATCCAGTTTCATTTTTTTTGTGTGTACCAGTCCAGTTCTCCCGACACCATTTATTGAAGAGGTTATTTTTACTCCATTGTATGCTCATGCCCCTTTTGTCAAATATTGATTGATCATAGAGACATGGATTTATTTCTGGGCTCTCTACTCAGTTCCATTGATCTATGTGTCTGTTCTTATGCCAATACCAGACTGTTTTGATTACAGTGGACTTGCAGTATAGTTTGATATCAGTTATTGTGATTCCCTCCAATTTTGTTCTTTCTTAAGATTGCTTAGGCTATTGGGGTCTTTTTTTGTTCCATATAAATTTTTGGAATATTTTTTCTAACACTGTGAAATAGGCCATTGGTATTTTAATAGGAATTTGTTGAATCTATAGATTGCTTTGGGCTGTGGACATTTTAATGACATTATTCTTCCAATCCATGAACACGGTATATACTTGCATTTATTTGTATCTTCCTAAATTTCTTTCTTCAGTGTTCTATAGTTTTCTGAGTACAGGTCTGTCACCTCCTTGGTTAAATTTATTCCTATGTACTTTACTTTTCTTGTTGCTACAGTAGATGGGATTTTTTCCTAGCTTTTCTTTCTGATATTTCATTGTTGGAGCACATAAATGTCCTTGATTTTGGAATATTGTCTTTGCATCATGCTATTTTGCCAAATTCACTTATTAGTTTCAGTAGTTTTTTGGTGGAGACTACAGAGTTTTCTATGTCCACTATTATGTCATTTTCAGATAATGATATTTATTTTCATCCTTTCCAGTTGAGATGTTTTTTATTTCATTTTCATGTCAGATTGCTGTGACTAGAACTTCTAGTACTATGTGAATAAGGGTTGGGAAAGTGGACACCCTTGTCATGTTCTCAATCTTAAGGGGAAAGCTTCCACCCACCCTAGAGTATGATGTTGACTGTAGGTTTCTTGTATATGGCCTTTATTATGTTGAAGTGTACTCTCTCTATTCCCACTTTGCTGAGTGGCTTTATTATAAGTGGGTGCTGGATTTTATCAAATTTTTTCAGCATTTATTGATATGATCATGTGATTTTGTCCTTCATTTTGTTTATGTGGTGTATTACAGTTATTGATTTGTGAATATTGTACCATCCTTACATCTCTGGGATGAATCTCACTTGATCATGGTGTATGATCTCTTTAGGGTGTTGCTGTACCCAGATTGCTAATATTTTGTTGAGGATTTTAGCATCAATGTTCATCAGAGATACTGGCTTGTAGTTTTCTTTATTGTGTCTTTACTTGGTTTTAGAATTAGAATAATACTGACCTCATAAAAAGAGTTTGGGAATCTTCCCTCTTCTTGAATTTTTGGAATAGTTTGAGAAAGATAGGAGTTAGTTCTTGTTTAAATGTTTGGTAAAATTTGCCCATGAAGCCTTCTGGTCCAGGGCTTTGTGTACCAGGTGTTTTTTGGTCACTGCTTCAATTTTTGTAGCTGTTATTGGTCTATTTAGGCTTCCTGCCTCTTCTTGATTCAGTTTTAAAAGACTGAATATTTCTGGAAATTTGTTCATTTTGCTCAGGTTGTCCAATTTCTTGGCATATAAAATTATTCATAGTAATATCTTAAAATCCTTTGTATTTCTTTGGCATTGGCTGTGACTTCTCCCCTTTAGTTTCTGATTTTATTTGTGTCCTCTTTCTTTTTTTCCTTGATGAGTATGGTTAAAGGTTTGTCAATTTTGTTTATCTTTTCCAGGAGACAGTTCCTGGATTCTTTGATCCTTTGAATTGTTTTTTTAGTCTCTCTGTCATTTAATTCTGCTCTGATATTGATTATTACCTTCCTTCCACTCTCTATGGGCTTCGTTTGTTAATGTTCCTCTATTTCTTACAGGGTTAGATTGTTTATTGAGATTTTTCTATCTTCTTTAAGTGTGCCTATATTGCTATAAACTCCCCTCTCAGGACTGCCTTTGCTGTGCCTCATAGGTTTTGTGTTGTGATATGTTCATTTTCATTTCTTTCTAGATACATTTTGATTTCTTTTTGATCTCGTTGTTAACCCATTCATTATTTAATACCATGTTATTCAGTGTCCATGTATATGAATGTTTTTGAGTTTTTTTTCCTTGAAGATTGTTTCTAATTTCAAGCCGTTTATGATCTGAGAAGATGCTCGATATGATTTCAATTTTCTTGAATTTGTTGAGGCCTGTTTTGTGTTCTACCACGTGGCCTATCTTTGAAAATGTTCCATGTGTGTGAAAAGAATGTGAATTTTGGTTCTTTGGGGTGAAAGTTCTGTATATATATCAATTAAGTCCATTTGATCTAGTGTGTCATTTAATGCCATGATAATCTTGTTGATTCTTTGTTTGAAGATCTATCCATTGACAGTGGGGTGTTAAAATCCCCTACATAAGTGTGTTGCTGTCTATATCTTTCTTGAAGTTCTCCAAGATTTTCCTTATATATTTGGGTGCTCCTATGTTGGGTGCATATATGTTTATATCCTCTTGTTGGACCACTCCCTTAAGTATTATGTAGCAGCTTCATTTGTCTCTTGTTATGGTCTTTGTTTTAAAGTCTATTTTGTCTGATGTAAGTATTTCTACTCCTACTTTTTTTAATGTCTGTTTGCTTGGAATATTTTTTTCCCATCTCTGTACTTTCGGCCTGTGTAGATCTTTTGTTCTGAGGTGGGTCTCTTGAAGACTGCATATATGTGGGTTGTGTTTTCTTATCCATTCAGCTACCCTATGTTTTTGATTGGAGGGTTTAATCCAGTTACATTTAAGGTTATTATTGATAGGTACTTCTTCACTGCCATTTTTCCTTTTATACCTGTGTTCCACTCTCTCTCTCTCTTTTTTTCTTCATCTTCTTAAAGCAGTCCTTTTAGCATCTCTTACAATGGCTGGTTGGTGGAGATGTACTCTTCTCTCTTTTTTTTTTTTTTGTCTGGGAAGCTCTTTTTTCACCTTCCATTTTAACTGAGAGGCTTGCTGGATAGAGTAGTCTTGACTGCAGGCCTTTGCTTTTCATTACTTGGAATATTTCATGCCATTATGTTCTGGCTTGTACTGTTTTTGTTGAGAAATCAGCTGATAGCTTATTGGAGCTCCCTTGTATGTTATTAGCTGTTTCTTCCTTGTTGTCTTTAAGATTCTTTCTTTGTTTCAGCTTTTTCCATTTTAATTATGATGCATCTTGGAGTGGGCCTCTTTGGGTTCATCTTGGTTGGGACCCTCTGTACTTCTGGCAGTTGCCTGACTTCTTCCTTCACCATGTTATGGAAAAAAGTTTTCTGTCACTGGTTTTTCAAACAGGTTTTCTATCTTTTGTTCCTCTTCTCCTTCTGGTATCCCTATGATATGAATGTTATTACATTTCATGTTGTCCTGCATCTCCCTTAAACTATTTTCATTATTTTTGAGTCTTTTTTTTGTTTTGTTGCTCTTAGTGTTTTTTTCTACCTTGTCCTTCAACTTGGTGATTCGGTCCTCTGCTTCATTTAGCCTCCTTTTAATTTCTTCTAGTGTATTCTTCATTTCAGATATTGTACTCTTCCTTTCCTCCTGGATCTCATTCATGTTTTCTGTTCCCTTGTTCATGTCGATGTACTTTGCAGTAAGTTACTTGTAGCTCCCATAGAGTTCCTTGTGGTTCTCACTGAGGATCTTGAGCATGAATCCTTATAACCATTATTCTGAGCTCTATGTCTGATAGACTGCTTGCCTCAATTTCATTTAGCACTCTTTCTGGGTGTCCCTTCTTTGCTTTTTATTGATGTTTGTTTCCTTGTCTCCCCATTTTAGTTGATTCTCCTTGTTTCTGTCTTCTCCTAGATTTATCTGTTGTGACTACCTCTCTTTGTGGCTTGGCCTTTTGTGGTTCAAATCTTGTGGGACTCAGGGTTCAGCCTCCTTGATCTCCTAATCTGGATACTGTTGGAATGCCCTTTATACCTTTTATGTGGGTTCCCTTGTTGTAACAGAGTTTTGATTCTTGTTGGTTCATTCTTTCGTGGTTTCTCCCCTCCAGCTGGCTGAGAGTCACACCTCCCACCACGTCTTGTATGCTGGTGTACAGGTGATGCCAGAGCAAAACAAAATAACCCTGGAAACAAAACCACACTTTAATGTAACCCCCACCCACAACCACACTATCAAAAAAGAAATGTGAAAATATTAATAAAGGTGGAAAATGATTAAGACTATTATAAGAAATGAAAAGCAAATATGAGATGACTAAAGGAAAGAAAAATGACTCTGAGAGGGTAGAGGCTGGAGGAATAATAAGAGTAGGGAATAGAAACAAGGTGAAGAAAGAAAGAAAAGAAAATTTACATTGTAAATAAACAAGGGATGGAAAGGGCAGAAGGGAGTAAAGGAAGAGTATAGTATGAGGTTTTAAAAAAATTTTTAAAATAGGAACAAAATTGAAGAAAAACATCCACCACAGCAATATCAACAATAAATGAGCAAAGATTAATACAGGTGAAAAGGGAATAAGAAGAAAAAAATGAAAGAAGAAAAACTCATTAATGTCTAAAGGAAAGAGAAGTGATTTTGAGAGGATAGAAGGAGAAGAAATAATGAAAGTGAAGAATGAAAGCCTGGCTAAGAGAGGGAAAAAGAAAAAAATTTAAAACAACAACAACAAAAAGAAAGGGCAGGAGGAAGGCAAAATGGAGTAGGAGAGGAAAACAGTAAAATTTGAGATTTGATATAATAATGGTGAACATCTAGGAATAAAATGGAATAAATGCAAGAACAACCATATCAACAACAAATGAGCAAAGATTAATAAAGGTGGAGAGAGAATAAGGATATCTTAAGAACGGGAAAAAGAATGTGAGATAACTAATGACAAGAAAAGTGGTTTTCAGAGCCTGGAGGGAGGAGAAATAGTAAGAGTGTGGAATAGAAACAAGACATAGAAAGAGAAATAATAGAATTTAAAACAAAATAAGACGAGGAAGAAAGAAGGCAAAATGGAGGGAAGCGTAATAATTGAGATTTGAAATAAACTAAAATAAAAAAAATAATGAAATAATAGGAACAAACTTGGAGAAAAAAAATGCATTAATGACCTATGCAGGAGAAAAAATAATGCAACTAATGAGGAAGATTGTGGTGGAATTCATTTCATTGGAGTCTAGTGTTTCAGTGGTTTTCTTTCTGGATCCACCCCTGGTAATGTCAGGTGGTATTCTAGTCTGGCCCTAGGCAGCCTATTTAAGACTACAAGTGATCCGGAGTCTGCGGCTGTCTCCTTCAGGATTTGCTGGTCCCCACTGTTCAGCCCTGCCAGCTTTGCATTAGTACAAGGCCCAGGAGTGGTCCATCTGTTGTGTGGGGACACTGCCAGTACCACCTCCGCCTGCCTACAGAGGGGGCCTCTGGTGTGATTGGAATTCCTGGGTCACTTCCAGAGGAGCTGTTCAGTCTTCAGGGAAGATGGTGGGAATGTTTCCCTGCTCCTTCATCACATGTCTTGATCTGTCCCAGATTATTTCCAATAATGTATGGTTTCTGGTAAATTAGCTGTCCATTTCCTGTGAGGGGGCAATTTGTGTAAAAGGGGCAGCTCTTTCCTGGTCGATGATGATGGCAGTCCTAAGAGCCAAGGCTGGGCAGGACGCTGAACACTGCTTGTTGTGCCTGTCTCTAATCACTCTGCTTTGCTGGTTTCAGTGGATCAGGGCCCAAGGAACCAGTATAGCTCATAGTGTCTGCATGATGTTCAGAAAGGGCCCTTTCAGAGCTTCTCTTTTTTCCCCCGTGGTTATGCACTGAGCAAGGGGTTCCTTAACCTGACCTCACTGATCTGTAGAGCTTGCAGTCCCAAACGTGGGGGCTGAGCATGCCTGCCCGTGAGGGGACCTGCCTGGCTACAGTGAATCTCATGAGTTCAGTTCCTGGCTGTCCAGTCTGCAGCCTGCCATGCTTGTACGAGACTCAGGCCTGAACTCCCCACAGTCCCCTGCTCACCAGCTGTGCTGGGTCAGGTTCCACCGTCTCTTCAGTGTGACACTTTCTGCTCTTCCTGTGCAAGAGGACTCAGTGGGAGCAAACTGCACTTTTACTATGGTTTCTTTGTTGGCAGAGCTGCTGTGCACATGTGGTCATGAGCACAGGGTCCCTGCTGGGTCTTGAATTTTGCCTAAGCTCTTCTTTTAAAAGAGTCTCTATGTGACCTTCTCACTGCAGCACTAAGCCCTGGCCCGGTTCTGTGCATGTTCTTCCTCCCCAAAAGCACAAAGTTTCTCTCAGTCAGGGCTGACCACAGCTTGCTAGTGCCCCTGACAGTTTTTAGATAGAGTGTCTCTGTGGAACTCTCCCATTTGGTACTGTAGCTATGGATGTGCTGCTCCCTGTGTGTGTGTGTGTGGCCTTGGTCTCCTAGACTTTTTATGTCCTTTGAAGTCTCTCTTGATTAGCGTTGGTAGTTTCCCTGTGTAGGACCAGGTCCCCATTCTGGGAGGTGAGGGAGCCACTAAGCTGCATTTTCTGACTGATCTCTCCTCGTATGCAAGCACCTCACACAGGGTATTTCCCTCTCAACTAATGAAATATCTTACCAAATAGTGCAAGGCATCCTCTGTACTCCTTGGCTTCAAAAATTCGTATCAGCTGAGATTCTGTTGATTGTTAAGGTCACTTGTTGTAAGTTCAGCTGAAAATCTGTTCTTAGGGTACAAGCGAGTAGGCTCAGCTTCCACCTACTTGGCTGCCATCTTCCTTGTTTGTTTGTTTTTTTTCTATCAGTACTTTAATATGTTATACCACTTCATTGTGTCCAGTAAGGTTTCAGAAACAATTCTGTTAATAACCTGTTGACTTTCCTTTATACATGACAAGTTACTTTTTCTTGATGCTCGTGCCCTCTTTATCCTTAACTTTTACCATTTTAATTATCATGTTTCCTAGTGAGGATCTCTGGGTTCATCTTATTTGGAACTCTCTGGTCTTCCTGAACCTAGATGTCTGTTTATCTTCCCCATATTAGAGAAGCTTCAGCCATTATTTCTTCAAATATTTTTTCTAGCCTTTCTCTCTTTTCTCTTTCTAGGATGCTGTAATGTAAATTTTATTCCACTTGTTACTGTTCCAGAAGTTGCTTACTGTGTTTTTACCTTTTAAATTCTTTTTAAAAAAATTTTTCTGCTTTCTGTAGCAAGCTCCATTTTTTCCCTCCTGTTTGCTGATTCATTTCCCCCTTCCATTCTGCTGTTGAACCCCTGTAGTGTACATCAGTGTAGTTATGTTTTTATTATATGTTATTGATTCTGCCATTACAGTTGTCCCAGTTTTCTTCCCTTTGCCCTCTTCCACCCAGCACACCCTACTCCCTGAGGCAATCCCCATCCATTATTCATGTCCATGGGTCATGTGTACAAGTTTTTTGCCTAGTCCATTTCCTATACTGTACTTTACATCCCCATGGCTATTCCGTAACTACCTTTTTGGGATTTTAATCCTCTCACCTCTTCACACATTCACCTACACCCCCCCACCCCTCATATCTGGCAACTACCAAACTGCTGTCTGTATCCATGATTGTGTCTCTGTTTTTCTTATTTGCACAGTTTTTTTTTTAGATTCATTGTTGACAAGTATATGTTTATTGCCATTTCATTGTTCATAGCTTTGATCTTCTTTTCTTAAATAAATCCCTTTAAAATTTCATATAATAATAGTTTAGGGATGATGAACTCCTTTAGTTTTGTCCTGTCTGGGAAGCTCTTTATTGGCTCTTCTATTCCAAATGATATCTTTGCTGGTAGAGCAACCTTGGCTGTAGGTCCCAGCTTTTCATGTCTTTGAATATTTCTTGGCAATCCCTTCTAACCTGCAATGTTTCTTTTCAGAAATCAACTGACAGTCTTATGGAAACTCCCCTATGGGTAACTAACTGCTTTTCTCTTGCTACTTTTAAGATTCTCTCTTTATCTTTATATGTGGGCATTTTAATTTTGATGTGTCTTGGAGTGGGCCTCTTTGAATCCATCTTGTTTGGGACTCTGTACTTCCTGGACTTGCACATTTATTCCTTCATCAAATTAGGGATGTTTTCTTTCATTAGTTGTTCAGATAGATTTCCAATTTCTTGCTCTTTCTCTTCTCCTTCTGGCACACCTACAATGTGAATGTTGGAATGCTTGAAGTTGTCCCAGAGGCTGCTTACACTGGCCTTGTTTTTTGGATTCTTTTTCCTTCTTGCTGTTCTGATGATTTATTTTTTGCTTCCTCATGTTCCAAATCATTGATTTGATCCTCGGCTTTATTCACTCTACTCTTGATTCCTTGTAAATTGTTCTTTATTTCAATTGGAGTATCCTTCATTTATGACTGGATCTTTTCTTCTCACTAAGGTCTTTGAGCATTCTAATAACCAGTGTTTTGAACTCTAAATGTGATAGATTGCTTATCACCATTTTGTTTAGTTCTTTTTCTGGAATTTTGGTCTGTTCTTCTATTTGGGCCATTTGTCTCCTAATTTTGGCAGCCTTCCTGTATTTTTTTCTATGTATTAGGTAGAGCTGCCATGACTACCTGTCTTGGTATTGTGACCTAATGTAGTAGGTGTCCTGTGGGGTCCAGTGGCACAGCCTTCACTATCACCCAAGCTGGGTACTCCAGGTGTGCCCTTTGCCTGGGCTGTTTATACCCTCCTCTTGTAGTTAAACCTTGGTTGTTGTTGTCAAGTTAAAGGAGGGATTTACCCAGGCCAATCAGTTGCAAGAATTGGTTGTGACCACTGACCACCAACCTTTGCTGTCTCTGGAGGATCAGCTACACAGGGGCAGGGTGGTGGTGGTGCTCTAACATGGTCTGTAGCTGCCCACTGGGTGCAGCCTAAGGTTTCCCAGGTGGTGTAGACCAAGTCAGCTGCCAACTGTATTTTCTTGGGGCCACCCTGCCTAGCTATAGAGCCGCCTGAGAAGGCTGCTACTTTTGCTGATGTTGGAGATTCCCAGATGAGCCAAGCTGTGAATCTAGGCTTGCTCCTGCTACTACCATGCCTGGGGTCACTTAGCAAGAGATATGGGGCCAGAGGGCTCACTGAGGCCTGCTATTGCTTGTTTGAAAGGATTTAGGAAGTTGTGAAGCTTCTGCCCAGACCAGCCATTCATATGGAAAATCTACTGTTAACAGCAGTAAGTTGGGTGGGATTCAGCCTTGGGGTGGGGGTGGGGGGGCGGAGCGGGGTCTCCAGGACAAGGCAAACAGTGTTAGGCAGGTTATGGAGTCTTAGATTGGCAGTCCTGCCAGCTCTGTGGCTCTGCCTGACTTTCTGTCTGGGAGAAAACTGTGCCCCAGCTCTCACCTTGTTGTCAGCCATGGCAGTTTCTCCCAGTATGTCTTTCAAGCTGCTACCTTGGTGCTGGAACTCAGGGGGAGTGAGTCTCAGTAAGTTTGTGTTGGTTCTTTAAGAGGAACTACTTGGGACTCCAGAACTTTCTTCCACCAACTCAATCCCTGTTTGTTTCCACAGCCAGAAGTTATGGGGACTTATCTTCCTGGCATTGGTACCCTAAGCTGGGAGGCCTGGTGTGAGACTAGGACTCCTCACTCCTGAGATATCCCTCCCAAATTTTCATCCACCATATGTGTATGTGGGACCAACCTGTTCCATGTTTCTATCCCTCTACCTGTCTAGATGGATTTGGTTTCTTAAGTTCTGTAGTTGTCAGACTTTTATTCAAGTTGACTTCTGTTGGTTCTGGGTGATGGTGGTTCTATAATTTAGTTGTAATTTTTAAAAAATATATTGTTTATGCTATTACAGTTGTCCCAAGTTTTCCCCTTTTGCACCCTTCCACATGGTACCCCCATTCCCTCCTGCACCCTCCCCACTTTAGTTCATGTCCATGGGGCATGCATATAAGTTCTTTGACTACTTTTTTCCTATACTGTTCTTAAAATCCCCCTCTCTGTTTTTTACCTACCAATTTGTACTTAATCCCTGAACCTTTTCTCCCATTCTCCCTCTTTACCTTCCAGCAGATAACCCTCCAAATGATTTCCATATCCATGATTCTGTTCTTGTTCTCTTGTTTGCTTAGTTTGTTTTTTAGATTCAGCTGTCGATAGTTGTGAATTTGTTGTCATTTTAATTAGTAATTACTTTTAGCATTTCACATAATAATTGCTTGGCGATGATGAACTCCTTTAGCTCTACCTTGTCTGAGAAGCACTTTATCTGCCTTTCAAGTCTAAATGATAGTTTTGCTGGATAGAGTAATCTAAGTTGTAGTCCTTGCTTTTCATCACTTGGAATGCTTCTTGCCAGTCCCTTCTAGCCTGCAAAGTTTCTCTGGAGAAAGCAGCTGGCAGTCTTATGGGAACCTCTTTGTAGGTAACTATCTGTTTTTCTCTTGCTGTTTTTAAGACTCTTTTAAAAAAAAAGATTTTATTTATTTATTTTTAGAAAGGCAAAGGAAGGGATAAAAAGAGAGAGAGAAACATTGATGTGTGGTTGCCTCTCACACACCCCCTACTGGGGACCTGGCCCTCAACCAAGGTATGTGCCCTGACTGGGAATTGAACCAGAGACCCTTTGGTTCACAGGCCAGTGCTCATTCCACTGAGTCACACCGGCCAGGGCCAAGACTTTTTCTTTATCTTTAACTTTTGGCATTTTAATTATGATGTGCCTTGGTGTGGTCCTCTTTGGGCCCAACTTGTTTGGGACTTATATGTCTATTTCCTTCACCAAATTAGGGAAGTTTTCTTTTCATTATTTTTTCAAATAAGTTTACAATTTCTTGTTCTTCCTCTTCTCTTTCTGGATGCTTTTTTCTTCCTTATGTTCCACATCGTTGATTTGATTCTCAGCTTCACCCTCTCTGCTGTTGGTTCCCTGTAGATTTTTCTCTATTTCACTTAATGTAAACTTCATTTCTGCCTGGACCTTTTTTATGCTGTTGTAGCACCCAGTGATTTCTTTGGGCATCCTGATAACAAGTGTTTAGAACTCTGCATCTGATAGGTTGCTTATATCCATCTCATTTAGTTCTTTTTCTGAAGTTTTGTTCTGTTCTTTCATTTGGACCACATTTTTTGTCTTCTCAATTTGGTAGTCTCCCTGTGTTTTTTTCTGTTTTAGGTATAGCTGCTTTGACTCCATGTCTTAGTATCATGGACTATTGCTACCTGTAAGTTGCATGGTGTTGAGCCTTAGGTAATCACCAAGGCAGGGCAATCTGTGTCACCATTCTGGGCTGTGTGTCAGGAAGGGCTCAGAGAGGGTACAATGCCACTGCCTGGCCTCTGGAGCCAGCTTGCCCAGGAGGAACTGTGTCCTGGTGCTTGTCCTGTTTCTAATAATTTCACTTTTTCCCCATATGCCATTGTTGCCCATCCAGCTATTGTCCTGGTGCTGAATCCCAGAAGGGGTGGGTGTGTGTGAGTCCTAAGTCGGTTGCTGGCCCTTTAAGGTGAATCTTTTGAGAATCCTGCAGTTTCTTCTACTGCACCAACACTCACTGATTTTTACAACCAGATATTATAGGGACTTATCTTCCTGGAACTAGAACCCTGGACTGGGTGGTCTGACCTGGGACTGGGATCCTTCACTCCCACAGTGTCCCTCATGTTTTTTATCTACCACACATGACTGTGGGACTCCCCATTCTCCTTCTCCATGCCTCTCCATGGCATTCCATGTCTCCACGCATCTCTGTACCTTTTCCACCTCTTTGTGCCTCTCTCTGTCCTTGTCCCTCCTACCTGCGTGAATGAATGTGGCTTTTTTAAATCCTTGTTTGTTGGACTTCGGTTTTCTGACAAATCTGGGTGATATTTGTTTTATAGTCTAGTTGTAATTTTTACTGTAATTGTGTGAGGAGGCAAAGTGGGTTTACCTACTCCTCCATCTTGACTGGTAATCTATAATTTAGTTGTAATTTTTATGTGATAGTGCAAGGAGGTGAGCCATGTTTACCTATGCCTCCATCTTGACCAGAAGTCCTTTTTCATTGCAGTTATAACTTTTGTTTTGTACTTTCTTATATTTTCTTGTTCTTGGTTGAAGTTCTCACTGTGTTCATCCATCCTTCTCCTGAGTCTTATGAGCATATTTATGGCCATTACTTTGAATTGTTTATCAGGTTTACTTATCTCTGTATTCTTAAGACTGTTTCTGGGGCTTTGTTTTGTTATCTCTTTTAGAACATATTCATTTATCTTTTTATTTTGCTTGACTCTGTGTTTCAATGTATTAGACCAAATAGCTACCTTTTTAAGTCTTGAAGTGGTTTCTTGTGTAGATGATGATCCTTCTTACTCATCATCATTGCCCTAGCTCTTTGTTGTCTCTTAAACCTGTGTGATTATGT
Organism: Mormoops blainvillei; assembly: GCA_004026545.1. Classification (NCBI taxonomy): domain Eukaryota; kingdom Metazoa; phylum Chordata; class Mammalia; order Chiroptera; family Mormoopidae; genus Mormoops; species Mormoops blainvillei. The sequence goes on along the minus strand of PVJD01002612.1, from coordinate 47,884 downwards.
AGCCTACCTGAGCTTTTCTTGATATGGTTGAGGGTGTGGTTGAGGGTGTGCCAATACTCGTCAGTGTTTCAAGGGTAGAAATCTCATTTAACACTGAGTTTCTGGCTATTTGGCACATCTTTTATAGTCTGGAAGTTTTTACAGCCCTCTGGGGCCACCGTCATTATTCTTGCTGGCTTTCTGACCAAGAGACCTGGAGGTGTCACCTTTATGACGTTTTCCTATATTGACACTCTGAACAATTATATAAGTTTTGTCAAGTTATCACAAGGCCAATGGGATGCACAAGGATGGTATCTCCCTGCCTTGATTCCCTGGGAGTGCTTTCTTAGCTTAGAGGTATGTAAAGAACCTAAAGCCTGTCCTTCAGGCTGAAGTTCTAGAGTAAGTAACTAAGTTTTTTTTTACAGGAAGACTGGGGTAGTGCTTCAGTCTGCTATTTGTGCAGTGCCCTGGTGGTAGTTGCATGCTAAAACCTGTCTTTTGGATTGTTACAGTCTTGTGGAGCTCGTTTACACCATTCCCCTTGGCCGCCATGGTTGGTCAATCAAGTAGGTGTCCCTCTAGGGATTGGGTATACCCACTGATTCTAGCAAGGCAGCTGTTGAATGTTGGGGGTGTCTTGCTTTTTGGCTTCAGAAAAGAGGCAGGAATACTCTCGAATGTGTATGCTTCCTGGCTCCAGCAGTGCAATGAGAGTGCATTGTCTCTGCATGCACACTAGCTTTAGGCTGCATGCAGAAAAGTGCCATGTCCTCTTGCACTTGCCAGGCTCAGCCAGGGGTATGGGGTTTGTAACCACTTGTGCTCACAGTCTTTAGCTCTGAAGCAGGAGAATTTTTGGACCTTTCATGCTCATCTGCCCCAGCCAAAGAACAGGAGAGTGTTGCAACTATGCACTCTAACCAGCTTAAGCAAGGCAGTAAGGTAGCGCTGTGAACACTTTATCCCAACTATCTTAGCAGGACTGCAGGACAGTGTCATGTCTGAACTCTCCAACTTACTCTAGCAGGCTAGAGAGTACAATAATGACTTTTTCCAGTGCCTTTGTTTCCAGGGAGTGTTTCATCTGTCTGCTGCCCCTACAGCAGATGCTTTTAGATTAGCTGATAAATTTTCTTTACATGTAGTCTGTGCACTTTTCAAATGGCTGATTTCTTTTCTGGATCTTGGAGTGAGTGAGACCACTTGAAAGCCCTTTCCTGAACAGGAAATTTACCAGGGGCTGTGGTTCCAGATATGGGGTTCAAAACCGTTGATTTCCAGGAGAAGTACTTCACAGGTGAGAACTTTGTCTCTGCTTCTCCTATTCATTTTGATGTGGTCCTTTTTCATTGGTTGTAGAGAGCAGTTTATCTAGTTTTCAGATTATTGTCAGAGGCAAATGATCCATAGCTTTGGATTTGGTATGCGAGTTCAGCATCTTTATACATGGCCATCTTGGAATCCTCCATCAACACTTTTTTTCACCTTATTTTTCAATTTTACATTTAATATTATTTTGTATTAGTTTCTGGTATACAATGTAATGGTTAGATAATCATGAGCTTTACCAAGTGTGTCACCCTGATATTTCCAATACCGCTTGGTATTATGCATTGGTATTATAATATTCTCTATATTCTATACTTGACATCTTTGTGACTGTTTCATAACTACCAATTTGTACTTCTTAATCCCTTCACATTTTTCACTCAGCCCCCAAAACCCCTCCCCTCTGGCAACCATTAGTCTGTTATCTGGGTCTATGATTTTGTTTTTATTTTGTTTGTTCATTTATTTTCTTCTTTAGCTTCCACATGTAGGTGAAAGCATATACTATTTGTCTTTCTATGACTGACTTATTTTACTTAGCATAATGCCTGCTAGGTCCATACAGATTGTCTCAAGTCCTAAGATTTCATTCTTTTTTATGGCTGAGTAATAGTCTATTGTATATATGTACCACTTCTTCAATGTTCATCTGTTTATTCATGGGCACCTGAGTTGCTTCCATATCTTGGCTATTGTAAATAATGCTGCAATGAACATAGGGGTATATATATCCTTTCAAATTAGTATTTTGGGTTTGTTTGATATATATCTAGAAGTATAAATGCTGAGTCATAAGGCATTTCCAATTATAGTTTTTGAGAAACCACCATACTGTTTTTCATAATAGCAGCACCAATTTGCATTCCCACCAACAATACATGAGGGTTCTCTTTTCTTCACATCCTCACCAACACTCATTGCTTGTGGATTTATTGATGATAGCCATTCTGATAGCTGTGAGGTGATATCTCATTGTAGTTTAACTCATACTTCTCTGATGATTAATTGCATTGAACATTTTTACCTTTTCTTTCTTTTATTGTTGCTCAGTTACAGTGGTTCCCATTTTTACCTCCATTGCTATCTCTTGCCCTGTCCAGCCCCCACCCCCAAAGACATGTCATTGTCCACGGGGCCTTTGTACGTGTTCTTTGGCTTGACACTGCCCCTTCTTACCTCTGTTACCCCCCTCCTGTCTTCCCTCTGGTCATTGTCAGTTTGTTCTTTATTTCCATGTCTCTGGTGGTTTTTTGCTTATTTATTTGTTTTGCTGATTAAGTTCCACTTATTGGTGAGATCATATGGTATTTGTCTTTACTGCCTGGATTATTTCACTTAACTGAATACTCTCCGGCTCTATCCATGCTGTCAAAGAGTCTAGGGTTTCCTTTTTTTCTTTCTGCTGTGTAGTATTCCATTGTGTAAATTTACCACAGTTTTTTTATCTACTCATTTAATGATGGGAACTTAGGCTGTTTCTAGCACTCGGCTATTGTAAATAACGCTGCTATGAATATTGGGCTGCACAGGTTCTTTTGAATTGATGTTTCAGGATTTTTAGAGTATAATCTCAGCAGTGGAATTGCTGGATCAAAAGGGAGTTCAATCTTTAGTTTTTTGAGGAAATACCATGTTTTCTACAGTGGCTGCACCAGTCTGCATTCCCACCAACAGTATACTAGGGTTCTCTTTTCTCCACAACCTCGCCAGTACTTGTTGTTTGTTTATTTGTTTATGATAGCCATTCTGACTATTGTGAAGTGGTATCTCATTGAGGTTTTAGTTTACGTCTCTGATGGCTAGTGATGTTGAGCATTTTTTCATGAGTTTGTGGGCCCTCTGTATGTTCTTCTTGGAGAAGTGTCTGTTCAGGTGCTTTGCCCATTTTTAATTGGGTTGTTTGTCTTCCTGGAGTGGAGTTGTGTGAGTTCTTTATATATTTTGGAGATCAAACCCTTGTCTGAAGTATCATTGGCACATATGTTTTCTCGTATGATTGATTCCCTTTTCATTTTGATGATGTATTTTTTAGCTGTGCGGAAGTCTTTTAATTTGATGTAGTCCCATTGTTTATTTTTTCGTTTATATCCATTGCCCTAGGGGCTGTATCGGTGAAGATATTGCTGTGTGGGATATCTGAAATTTCCCTACTTATCTTCTCCTCTAGAACTTTTATGGTGTCACGATTTATATTTAAGTCTTTTATCATCTTGAGTTTATTTTGTTGTATGGTATAAGTTGGTGGTGTAGTTTTAATTTTGTGCATGAACCTGTCCAGATCTCCCAAAACCATTTAATGAAGAGTCTAATTTTACTCCGCTTTATGCTCCTGCTCCCCCCATGTCAAATATTAATTGACCATAGAGTTGGTTTTATCCCTGGGTTCTCTATTCTGTTCCATTGGTCTATGTGTCTGTTCTTATGCCAGTACCACACTGTTTCAATTACAGTGGCCTTGTAATATAGCTTGATATCCAGTATCGTGATCCTTCCTACTTTGTTCTTCTTTCTCAAAATTGCTGAGGCTATTTGGAGTCATTTATGGTTCCATATAAATTTTTGAAATATTGTTTTATTTCTGAGAAACATGTCATTGGTATTTTAATGGGGATTGCATTGAATCTGTAAATTGCTTTGGGTAGTATGGACATAGTATTGGAAGTTCTAGCCATAGCAATCAGACAGGAAAAAGAAATAAAAAGCATCCAGATTGGAAAGGAAGAAGTAAAACTGTCATTGTTTGCAGGCAACATGATAGTATACATAGAAAACCCTAGAGACCACACCAAAATCTATTTGACCTAATATGCAAATTGGTGAAACAGTGGGATACAAAATCAATATTCAGAAATTGAAGACATTTTTGTACACCAACAATGAAATATCAGAAACAGATATTAAGGGGGGAAATCTCATTTACCATAGCAATTAGAAAAATAAAGTACCTAGCAATGAACTTAATCTAGGAGGAAAAAAACCTGTACTTTGAAAACTACAGAACACTGAAGAAAGAAATTAAGGAAAACACAAATAAATGGAAGTATATACCATGTTTATGGGATGGTTTTGAGCATTTTTTAACATGTCTCTTGGCCACCTATATATCCTCTTTAAAACAGTGTCTATTCAAATACTCTGCCCATTTCCAAACTGGATTTTTTGGGGGTGTTGAGTTGTATGAGTTCTTTATAAATTTGGATATTAACCCCCTATCAGATGTATCATTGATGAACGCCTTCTCCCATTTGGCATGTTGTCTTTTTGTTTTATTCATAGTTTCCTTTTTTTGTGCAGAAGGTTTTTAGTTTGATGTGGTCCTATTTGTTTTTTTCTCCTTTGTTTCCTTAGGCTGAGGAGATATCTCAGAAAAAATATTGTTAAGAGAAATGTCAGCGATTTTACTGTCTGTGTTTGCTCCTAGGAGTTTTATGGTTTTAAGTAATACCTTTAAGTCTTTAATCCACTTTGAGTCTATTCCTGTATGTGGTGTAAAAAGGTGGTTTAGTTTCTTTTTTTGCCTGTATCTCTTCAATTTTCTCAATGCTATTTACTGAGTAGTCTGACTTTGCCCATTGTATGTTCTTGCCTCCTTTGTTATATGCCAAGTGACCATAGTGATGTGAGTTTCTTTCTTTTTTTATTATTGATTTATCATTTGTGCTATTACAGTTGTCCCAAATCTTTTTCCCTCCTCATCCCCCTCCACCCAGCCAGCCTACTACTTTGATAGTCAATCCCCACACTGTTTTCCATGTCCATGGGCCCTTCATATATATTCTTTGACTAATCCCTTCATGTTCTTTCAATCAGTCCTCAGCTCCCTCCTCCATCTTACTGCTGTCTATTCAATGGTTCTATGCCTCTGGTTCTATTTTTCTCATTAGTTTATTTGGTTCATTAGGTTCTTCTTATAAATGAAATTATGTGGTACTTGTCTTTACTGACTGGCTTATTTCATTTAGCATAATAGTCTCCACTTCTATCCATGCTGTCTCAAAAGGTAATAATTCCTTCTTTCTACCCATTGCATAGTATCCTATTGTGTAAATGTACCACAGTTTTTTGATCCACTCATCTATGCATGGGCACTCAGGCTGCTTCCAAATCTTGACTATTGTAAATAGCACTGCTATGAACATAAAGGTGCATAAGTTCGTTTGAGTTGGTGTTTCAGGATCCTTCAGATATATTCCTGGCAGTGGAATGTCTGGGTCAAAAGGTAGTTCTATTTTAAATTTTTGTGGAAATTCCACAGTGTTTTCCACAGTGGCTACAGCAGCCTGCAATCCCACCAAGAGTGCACCAGGGTTCCCTTTCTTTACATCCTCACCAGCATATGTTTGTTGATTTATTGATGATGGCCATTCTGACCAGTGTGAGGTTAGGTATCTCATTGTGGTTTTAATTTGCATCTCTCTGATGGCTAGTGATGTTGAGCATTTGTTCATATGTATGTCTTTGTCGAAGTGTCTATTCAGGTCCTTTGCCCCATTTTTTAATTGGATTATTTGTTTTTGTAGTGTTGAGTCATATGAGTTCTTTATATGTTTTGGAGATTAAACCCTTGTCCAATGTATCATTAGCAAATATGATCACCCATAGAGTCTGTTCCTCTTTCATTTTCATGATAGTTTCTTTAGGCATGCAGAAGCTTTTTAGTTTGTTGTAGTCCCATTTGTTTATCTTTTTCTTTATTTCCTTTGCCTTAGAGATACATCAGCAAAAATACTGTTGCATGAGATATCTGAAATTTTACTGTGTATGTTTTCCACTTGGATTTTTATGGTATCATGATTTGTATTGAAGTCTTTCATCCATTTTGAGTTTATCCTGGTGTATGGTGTAAATTGGTGATCAAGTTTCATTTTTTTTGCATGTACCAGTCCTGTGCATCCAACACCACTTATTGAAGAGACTGTCTTTACTCCATTGTACACTCTTTCCCCCTTATCCAAATATTAACTGACTATAAAGACATGGGTTTATTTCTGGGCTCTCTATTCTGTTCCATTGATCTATATATCTGTTTTTATGCCAGTATCAGACTGTTTTGATTACAGCGCCCTCATTGTATGGTTTGTTATCAAGTATTGTGATCCTCCCAACTATGTACTTCTTTCTCAAGATTGCTGAGGCTATTTGGGGTCATTTATGGTTTCATATAAATTTTTGGAGTATCTGTTCTAGCTCTGTGATATATGCCATTGGTGTTTTAATAGGAATTGCATTAAGTATGTATATTGCTTTGGGTTGTACGGATATTTATATGATGTTAATTCTTCCAATACATGAAAATGGCATATGATGACATTATTGTATCTTCCTCAATCTTTTCTTCAGTGTTCCATAGTTTTCTGAGTACAGGTCTTTCACCTCCTTGGTTAAATTTATTACTAGGTACTTTACTATTTTTTTTTTTGTTACTATAGTAAATGGGATTATTTTTCCTAGTTTATCTTTCTGATAATTCATTGCTGGTATACAAAAAATACCATCAGTTTCTGAATATTGACTTTGTATCCCGCTACTTTGCCAAATTCACTTATTAGGTTGAGTAGTTTACTGGTGGAGGCTATAGTGTTTTCTACATACACAATCATCTTGTTTGCAAATAATGATAGTTGTATTCCCTCCTTTCCAATTTGGATTCTTTTTATTTCTTCTTCTTTTCTGATAACCATAGCTAGGAATTCCAGTGCTATGTTGAATAATAGTGGCTAAAGTGAACATTCTTATCTTGTTCCTGATCTTAAGGGAAAAACAGTTTTAGTTTTTGCCTATAGAGTATGATATTGGCAGTAGGTTTTTCTTATATGGCCTTTATTATGTTGAAGCATGCTCTCTGTATTCCCACTTTGCTGATAGTTTTAATCATAAATGGGTGCTGGATTTGATCAAATTAAAAAAATTTTATTGTTCAAATACAGTTTTTTTCATTTTCCTGCCACCCCTCCCTCTCCCACCATGATCGACCCCACACCCCCTTGACTTTGTCCACGAGTCCTCCATGTATGTTCCTTGACCACCCTTCCCCTATTTCCCCCATCTTCCCCTCCCCACTCTCCTCTCTTCACTGTCAGTTTGCTCTGTACTTCAACATCTCCAATTACATTTAACTTGCTTGTTTGTTTTGTTGATTAGTCTCCACTTATAGGTGATGCAACCACTGTGAAAAACAGTATGAAATTACCTCAGAAAACTAAAAATGGAACTGCCTTTTGACCCAGTAATTCCACTTCTGGGATTATATCCTAAAAATCCAGAAACACCAATTCAAAGAACCTATGCACCCCAATGTTCAATGCAGCACAATTTATAATAGCCAAGTGTTGGAAGCAACCTAGGTGCCCATCAGTAAATGAGTGGGTCAAAAAAAAACTGTGGTACATTTACACAATGGAAAGAAAGAGGGTACTCTCAACTTTTGCATTCCCAACAGTGTACTAGATTTCCCTTTTCTCCACATCTTTGCCAGCACTTGTTGTTTGTTGATTTCTTTATGATGACCATTCTGGCTGGTGTGAAGTGGTATCTCAATGTGATTTTAACTTGCATCTCTCTGATGGCTAGTGATGCTGAGCATCCTTTCATGTGTCTCTTGGCCCTGTGTACATCCTCCTCAGGGAAGTGCTTGTTCAGGTCCTTTGCCCATTTTTTAATTGAGTTGTTTGTCTTCCTGGAGTGGAGTCATTTGAGTTCTTTATCTATTTTGGAGATCAAACCCTTGTCCGAGGTATCATTGGCAAATATATTTTCCCATACGGTTGGTTCCCTTTTCATTTTGCTGGTGTTTTCTTTAGCTGTGCAGAGGCTTCTTATTTTGATGATGTCCCATTTGTTTATTCTTTCCTTGATAGAATAGAGAATTCCTGCTCTAGGGGAGCTATTGGTGAAAATATTGCTGCATGGAATATCTGAGATTTTCCTGCCTATGTTCTCCTCTAGGACTTTTATGGTGTTGCGGCTTATATTTAAGCCTTTTATCCATCTTGTGTTTATTTCCGTGTGTGGTGTAAGTTGGTGGTCGAAGTTCATTGTTTTGCATGTAGGTATCCAGATCTCCCAACATCATTTGCTGAAAAGGCTATTTTTACTCCATTTTATGCTTCTGACTCATTTGTCAAATATTAATTGACCATAGAAACATGGATTTATTTCTGGGCTCTTTCTTCTCTTCCATTGATCTATGTGTCTGTTCTTATGCCAGTACCTGACTGTTTTGATTACACTGGCCTTGTAATATTGTTTGATGTCAGGTATTGTGATCCCTCCAACTTTGTTCTTCTTTCTTAAAATTGCTGCAGCTATTTGGGATCGTTTAGGTTTCCACATAAATTTTTGAAATGTTTGTTCTATATCTGTGAAATATGTCATTGGTATTTTAATAGAGATTGTGATGAATCGATAAATTGCTTTGGGTAGGATAGACATTTTGATGATGTTAATTATTCCAATACATGAACACGATATATGCTTCCATTTATTTTTATGTTCCTTAATTTCTTTCTTCAGTGTTGTGTAGTTTTCTGAGTACAGGGTTTTAACCTCCTTGGTTAAGTTTATTCCTAGTTACTTTATTTTTCTGGTTGCTATAGTAGAAGGGATTTTTTCCCTCATCTAATTCTGATATTTCATTGTTAGTGTACAAGAATGCCTTAGATTTCTGAATATGGACTTTGTATCCTGCTGTTTTGCCCAATTCACTTATTAAGTAGAGTAGTTTTTTGGTGGAGTCTATAGGATTTTCTTTGTACACTACATGTCATCTGCAAACAATGACAGTTATACTTCTTCCTTTCCAGTTTGGATGTCTTTTATTTCTTTTTCTTATCTGATGGCTTTGGTTAGGACTTCCAATACTACGTTGAACAGAAGTGGTGAGGCAGACATTCTTGCCTTGTTCCTGATCTTAGTGGGAAAGCTTTCAGTTTTTTCCCATTCAGTATAATGTTGGATGTAGGTTTCATGTGTATAGCCTTTATTATGTTGAGGTATGCCCCCTTTATTCCCACTTCACTGCCTGTTTTTATGATAAATGGGTGCTGTACCTTATAAATGATTTTTCACATCTATTGATATGATCATGTGATTTTGTCTTTCCTTTTGTTTATGTGATGTATTACGTTTATTGCTTTGTAAATATTGTACCATCCTTGCATTCCTTAGATGAATCCCACTTGATCTTGGTGTATGACCTTTTTAATGTATTGCTGGATGTGGTTTGTCAATATTTTCTGGAGGATTTTTAGCCTCTATGTTCATAAGCGATATTGGACTGTGTTTTTCTTTCTTGTTGTATCTTTATCTGGTTTGGGGATTAGGATAATGCTGCTTTCATAAAAAGAGTTTTGGAATCTTCCTTCTTCTTGAATATTTTGGAATAGTCAGAAGGACAGGGGTAGCTCTTCTTTAATGTCTTGTGTAATTCTCCTGTGAAACGATCTGGTCCAGGGCTTTTTGTGCCTGGAATTTCTTGATTACTGCTTCAATTTCACCAGCTGTTATCTTTCTGTTCAGGCTTTCTGCTTCTTCTTCATTCAGTTTTGGGAGATTATATTTTTCTAGAAATTTGTCCATTTCATCCAGGTTTTCAAATTTCTTGGCATATAGTTGTTCGTAGTAATTTTTTACAATCCTTTGTACTTTTGTGGTGTTAGTTGTACTTTCTCCTTTTCATTTCTGATTTTACTTATTTACATCTTCTCCCTTTTTTTCTCGATGAGCAAGTAACAGCTTGTCAATTTTCTTTATCTATTCAAAGTACCAGCTCCTGAATTTATTGATCCTTTGAATTGTTCTTTTAGTCTCTACGTCATTCAATTCTGCTCTGATCTTGATTATTTCCTTTCTTCTGGACTTTGTTTGTTGTTGTTTCCCCAGTTCTTGTAGATGTAGGGTTAGGCTGTTTATTTGAAATGTTTCTATCTTTTTTTAGGTAGGCCTGTATTGCTATGAACTCTCCTCTCAGGACTGCCTTCACTGTACCATAGATTTTGGACTGTTGTATGTTCCTTTTCATTTGTTTCAAGAAACTTTTCGATTTCCTCTTTGATCTCATTATTGACCCATTCATTGTTTAATAGTATGCTATTCAGTCTCCATAGTATGAATGTTTTTGTGTTTTTTTCTTGAGGTTGGTTTCTAGATAAGCCCTTTTGTTCTGAGAAAATGCTTGATCTTTTTCTTAAGTTTTCTTAAATTTGTTGAGGCTTGTTTTGTGTCCTATCATGTGGTCTTTCTTTGAAAATGTTCCATGTGCATTTGAAAAGAAATTGTAGTTTGCTTCTTTAGGATGTAAGGTATTTTATATATATAAAAATCTCAGTTAAATCCATTTGATCTAATGCATTGTTCAGTTTCACAGTACCCTTGTGATATTTTGTTTGTCTGATCTATACATTGTTGACAGTGGGGTGTTAAAATCCCCTACTATAAGAGTGTTGCTGTCTCTATCTTTCTTGAAGTTCTCCACGATTTTCCTTTTATATTTGGGTGTTCCTATGGTGGGTGCATATAGGTTTACAATGTTTATGTCTTCTTGATGGATCCTTCCTTTGAGTATTATGAAGTGTCCTTTTGTATCTCTTTTTATGACCTTTGTTTTGATGACTATTTTGCCTGATATAAGTATTGCTATGACGGCTCTTTTTTTTTTGGTTTGCTTGGAATATCTTTTTTCAACTCTTTACTTTCAGTCCGTGCAGATCTTTTATTCTGAGCTGGGTCTCTTCTAGGCAGTATATGTGCAGGTCCTGTTTTCTTATCCATTCCGCTACTCTATGTCTTTTAATTGGAGCATTTAAAGAATTTTCATTTAAAGTTATTATTGATAGGTACTATTCATTTTTTGCTTATGTATTTATGTTTCTCTTTCTTTCACTCTTTTTCTTCATCTTCTTAAAGTAGTCCCTTTAGCATATCTTGCAATGCTGGTTTGGTAGTGGTGTACTGTGGTAGCCTACTTTTGTCTGGGAAACTTCTTATTTCACCTTCAATTTTAATTGAGAGCCTTGTTGGGTAGAGTATCCTTGGTTGCAGGCCTTTGCTTTTCATTACTCGGCATGTTTCTTGCCATTCCCTTCTGGCTTTTAATGTTTCTCTGGAGAAGTCAGCTGCTGGCCTTATTGGGGTGCCCTTGTATGTTACTTCCTGTTTCTCCCTTGCTGCCTTTAAGATTCTCTCTTTGTCCTTGATATCTGCCATTTTAATTATGATGTATCTCAGAGTGGGTCTCTTTGGACTCCTCTTGTTTGGGACCCTCTGTGCTTCCTACACTTGTGTGACTTTTTCATTCTTCAAATTGGGGAAGTTTGCCACCATTACTTTTGCAAACAGTATTTCTATACTTGCCCCTCTTCTCCTTCTTCTGGTATCCTTACTATATGGATATTATTATTATTTTTCATGTTTTCCTATATTTCCCTTAACCCCTCTTCATTGTTTTTGAGCCTTTTTTCATTTTCTTGCCCTTTCAAGGGAGTTATTTTTCTACCATATCCTCCAGCTCACCGATTTGATCCTTGCTTCATCTATTGTGCTTTTGATTCCTTCTAGTAGTTCTTCAATTCAGAAATTGTATTCTTCATTTTCTCTTGGTTCTTATTGATAGTTTCTATGTCCTTTTTCATGCTGATAGAGTTTTCAGTAAGTTCCCCATAGTTTCCCTGTAGATTTTTGTAATTCTCATTGTGCTCACTGAATTCATTGAGCTTCCTTATAAATCATTGTTTTGAACTCAATATCTGATCATTTACTTACCTCTATTTAATTTAGTAGTCTTTCTAAGGATTCCTCCTTTCCTTTTGGTTGGGGGTTGTTTCTTTGTCTTCCCATTATGTGTCTGCCCGAGCAAAACCACAAAGCCCAGGAAACAAACCCACAACCGCAAAAATACCTCCCCCCTGCAATCCCACTATCAACAGCAAATGAACCAGTATTAATAAGGTTATAAAGAGATTAAGACTATTATAAGAAAGGAGAGAAATAAACTGTAGTATAAAATCTAGTGACTTAATATGCACCAACTTGACAGACAGGAAATGAATGTTAGAAAACTGTAGTAAAGAAAATACCGCAAATCATGGAGAAGACCACAGTGGATTTTCTCTTGGTAGCCCCTAGTATTTAACTTTTTTTTTTTTGGATCCACCTCTTGTGATGTCAGATGTTAACCCTTTCTGACCATATGTAACCTGTTCGAGACTTCCTGGGATCTACTGGCTGTGGCTGTCTCCTTTGGTTGTTAATCTAGTCACTCTGCACTCAGCAGTCAGACTCAGACGTAAGCACCATAGGTCGGCACAGAATCTCTCCTGTGGTTGGGGCTAATGTTTCCACTCAGGCTGCTGCTGCTCAGAAGGGAGTGGTCTGTGTGAGCTCGATGGCTGCTGCCTTACGGGGGATGATTCAGCACCAGGATTCCGGAGGTTACTCTCTCAGTTCTCTCCCCAAGTCTCCATCCCCAAGTCTCCATCCCCAGTCTCCCCTCAAGTGTCTCTAGTCCACTCCGCCCCTACCCTTTGCAAGGATCTATTGTCTGTGGCTGCCACTCTGCACTCATTGGTCAGGCTTAAGCCCCACAGGGCCAGGGCAGAGTCCCTCCTAGGGGTGCGGCTATTTTTTACTCTCAGGCTGCTGCTGCTCAGGGGAGTTGTCTGCCTGAGGAAGACTGATGCTCCCACGTGGGGTGTGACTCAGCACCAGGATCCGGGTGGCTACTCTCTCAGTTTGTCTCCAAAAGCCCCTGTCCCCAGTCCCTCCTCAGGAGTCTCAAGCCCACTCTGCCCCCTCCTTTGCTGGAGCCCAGTGTCAGTGACTACACATGAAAATTTATGCATTGGCCCTTTAAACGGCTCTTTCAGTCTCCAGCTGCCCGTCTCTGGCAGAGAGCAGCCCTGCTGCTTTTTGCAACTGGCTGTTATATGTGTACTTTTTGGGCTCTGGTGTTCTAGGCTGGGGATTCCTGCTTATGGTTTAGGCACAGCTCTTCTCAGGGGGATCCAACTGGCTGCTTAAATATCCCTCTGGCACTGCCGCCTGTGGGTGCCCAGCCAGCCTTCCGCGTCTCTGCCGCACTCCTTCCCAGTCAGGTTGTGCTGAACTGACTATTCTGTGTGTCCGAGGTTATGAGGTTTCTCTCTTGCTATTGTTGAGTTGTTTGTTCTGGGTGATTTCTCCACAATTTAGTTGTAATCCTGGGAGGAGGTCAGTGTGACTTCCATTCACTGCTCTGCCATTTTGATCCTCTCTAAAATTCAATTTCTTTTAAGAAATCGAAGTTATAAAGACAGTTTACTACTTTGTTTTTAGTTTTAAAATATTTATGTATTTCTCTGGGGAATAAAAAAAGCATTGCTACTTAATTTTGAAGCACCATGGTTTTTGCTTATTTACTGGCCAGATAAACTTTTTTTTTTTATGGTTTAGCTTGTGATCATTTCTTTGAGGTCCTCGAATCCCAGGAGCTGACATTGACTCAGAACTGGGAGCAGGCAGAGAGTCAGAGCTTGTCTCTAAGCTCTAAACAGAAGAGGTGTCCCTGGTTACAGCAGTGTCAGCAGGCAAAACACAGTGGGCCCCTCCCTGGCCCTGACGTAATGGTTCCACATGGCTCACGAGAGTTGTGAGAGAAGGGGAGTATTTCGATACAGAGGGGCTGCTCACGAGGTCTTCTCCGCTAACCCCTCCACGTGTTGCTGGTGGCAGGGGCAGTCTCTGGTTCTCCTCCATGTATACTTAGAGATAGCCACCAACAGGTCCAGAGGCCAGGGCCCCACGGGAGGCTCTATGCTCTGTCCTGGTTTCAAGTGGTGAGCACAGCAATCTCCAAGGTCCCAGAAGTGGGAAAGTGTTGAGGATAACAGGGAAGCTCTGTGGCTGGTGGGGTGTCAGTCAGAGGGCCTGGGCTTTCTGAGCACACCAACAACAAGCCAATACTGTATCTGTACGTGCCCAGGAAGTCATGCTAGTGCAGACAACAGAGACTAGAAACTGTTTCAGATGAGCACTCAGGAGATTCTATTGGATGACGGAGGAACATGCTGTGGGTGGGAGAACATTCCAAGTGCAGAGTTTCAGGAAGAAGGTATCTGGAGAGTTTAAGGAGAAGCAGAGCCAGCATGGCTACAGTGCTGTGAATGAGTGCGTGCAGGAAGGTGAGAATGAGATCCAAAGAGGCCCGGGGTTAGACCATGCAGGGCTCTGAGACACAGGCAGGAACTTTGTGCTTATTATTAATATATGGGATACTAATGGACATTTTGGGGCTGGACAGTAGGTCTGGCAGAGTCAGCCTAACATTCGAAGGGATCACTTTGGCAGCTCTGTGAACAGGCCAGAGGAAAAGGAGTGGACACAGGGCAATAGATTAGGAGGTTATTGCAACAATAGGGCTGGGGTGGGGGCGGGGCAGAGAGAGACTGCTGGGTGAGTTTCTGGATTGACTGTTCCTCATTTTTGTTCTGGACATTTCTAACCGCACAACTTCAGATGTGGGAGGCTGAGCGATGGCTTCCATTTCCCTAACACACTACAATTTGCTCCAGGTCCTTACCTTTTCTAAGGGTTTCTAACACACTTTTCTAAGAGTTGAGAGCACAGATTTACAAATCAACATGAAAGGATTTGACAATAGCTTTACTTAGTCTAATAAGGATGGTCATTAGTTATAGATGCAATCTTATTTATTTTGTGTCTGTTTTTTATTTATTTTACCTTGGATTATATGGTTCATGGAAGTAGAAAATTTTTTGCTTTAAATTGCCACTGTGTCTCCAGTTTTAACAGTGTCTGACACAGAGCAATTCTTCAAATTGTCATGTGATCCTGTAAGTACATTAGGGTAGAGAGAGAGACAGAGGGAGTCAGAGATAGAGAGAAATAGAACACAAACACTGCAAAGAGAAAATTAGACACTTACTCTGTTAGTGGACACTTTCTTCTGTATTCTTTCCTATTCTCTCACTTTAGACTTTTTAGTTAATTTCTTTTTCTTCTCTGTAATGATCTTTTTCTTACAACTGTAAAGAATGAGAATTTTTGGATGGTTGTTTATTCACTTGTTTTAAAAAGTATCAGGAGTTGTCAAGGCAGAGAAGAGTATTTGCAAAAGAGGGAAATAGTTTGCTGTCTTTTTAAGACTAGGACTGAGAGAATAGGAGAAAGAAAGGGACAGACGTTTGAGCCCCAGGCTTCGCTTTTTAAAAAAATAAGAACAATCATCAGTGGCAGGATAGGCCAGGAGAGAATGGAAGCACTTTTTTGAACCTGATTCCAGTTTGTCCCTCTCTCTTGTTTTCCTCCAGATTATTCTTCTTTTGATTTTTCTGGCGGAGCTCTGCGTTCCCGACACCCCTCCTGCCTCCCTGCCTCCTCTCGCCTTGCCAGCGAGCCCCTCAAAGTCCCGGGGAGGGGTCCGCGAACAGCACGTACAACACCGTGGCGACGGAGCTGAAGCCGCTGAGAACGCAGCAAGCTTCGGGGCGGGCATGGTGCGGGCAGTGGCGACGGCAACGACAGGCAGAAGAACATCTCGGACTGCGTCAAGTCAAGCGGACCGTAAACTCCTTTATGGGTGGTCCCTTCGGGCGCGCCAGATGCCCGAAGAGAACCCTAAGATGAACAAGTTAGAAATCAGCGAGCGCCAGGGTGCGAGGGGAACCTTGTTGGAGGCAGAGAAGCACCCTTCCACTGAAGAGGCCAGCGGCTGCGAGCGCTGCATTTGAAGGGGCACCCGGATTATAAATATGGCCTGGTGGAAAACCTGGACACTCACAAAGAAGGGTAAGAACACGCGGCCCGGGGGCTGCCAGTCCTGGCGGCAACAGCAGGTCCAGCGGGGTCGACGTGGGCGCCGGCCTCTGTGCGGGCGTGAACCAGCGCATGGACAGCTACTCGCGGAAGAGCGGAAGCAGCAAGGAAGCTGCAGCGTGAGGCGGAGAGAGCTGGAGAGAGCTGGAGAGAGCTGGAGAGAGCTGGAGAGAGCTGGAGAGAGCTGGAGAGAGCTGGATAGCCGCTGCGCCCGGCCTCAACGCGCGCGGCGCATGTCGCCAGCCTCGCAGGTGCGGCCGGTGTGCTGTTAGACTTGAGCGCCCTGCCGTGCAACTCCACGACCAGCTCGCAGGCCTACAGGAATGGCTCGCCCACTACAGCGTGTCCTACTCGCCGCAGCGCGCCCCTGGCATGGTGCTTGGCTCCATGGCCTTGGTGGTCAAGTTGGAGGCCAGCTGCAACCCCACTGTGGTTACTTCCTTCCACTCCAGGGCGCCCTGCCAGGCCGGGACCTCCTTGGGGACATGATCAGCATGTACCTCCTTGACGCTGAGGCGCGGGAGCCCGCCGTCCCCAGTGTACCTCACATGTCCCAGCACTACCAGAGGGGCACAGCCGGCCATTAAGGGAGCACTGCCTCTCTCGCACTGCCCCTCCGGGGAGCAGGAGGGGGAATTTTCAAAGAAGAACAAGAGAAGTCGGAGGAGAGTTAGAAACAATTTGGAGAAACGCCGGTATTCTCAAAATGAACAAAAATCCATCAGCCACAGCAAATGACATCTGTCTGCAAAAGAGAACATCAATCCCATCTACACTTGAAAAAAAAGCTGCTACGCCTACAAGAAAACCTTTATCCTAGACCAGTAATATTTAGAGTTGGTCTCCAAAAGATGAAAAAAAAAAATGTTTTAATACTTGCAAACAACTTTTGTACAGTATTTATCGAGATATGTACATGACAATGAAAGTGTCTATTGCTTCTATGCTGAAGAATTTGCCAGTATTTTTCAAGGAAGAGGTTCTCGCTGAATTTTGATTCTGAAACTGAAATATAGGAGAGTTGCAAACATAAAAAGAAGAAAATTATTAACATTTGGACATTTTAATTGTTTAAAAATTGTACAAAAGGAAAAGAAAACTAGGATAAGTACCGTTAAAACCATCTCCATGGGCTTTAAAGGGACAAAAGTTTTAGATTGTACTAATTTTTTAAAACTTACTGTAAAAGCAAGTTGACATGTTGGTAATTGATAGCAGTCCCCCCCCCAATTTTTCCATTTTGTTCAGATAAAAAAACATGAAATGACTGTGTTCGAAATATTATCTTATGATTTGTAATATTTCTGTAAATGTATTGTGATCTTTTAAGGTTCCCTCCCTTTATTTCTCATAGTTGTATTTTAAAGATTCGGCTTTGTGTTATTTGAATTAGTCTGCCAAGAATCCATGTCTGTATTTAAACTAATACCATTCTCATAACAGGTGCATTTTCAACTTAAGTTTTTACTCCATTATGCAGTTTGAGATAAATAAATTTTTGAAATATGAAAAAAAAGAATGAGTTTTTTTGGAAAAAAATTAAATGTTTTACCATTAATTCTAATATTGTAGATAAATGTTTTTCATATACTTTTTATATTTAAGAAACATGTCAGCACTTATTACTTTTGCTCAACAGACACTAAATAAAAATTAGTTCTTTGAAGCTTTGGGACTACATAACTGCCAAACACCACTTTTTATGGTTCTGTTTCAGCACTTACAGAATCCAGCACAATGGCATAGTGATGGGATAACAGTGACCATGGGGACAAGTCACTTCTGACAGAGGGACTCAGTTCTCCAGGCTGTTTGACTTATTCCACAGAAGGTGAGAATTTCTGCAAAGGAATTTCAGTACTTTAAAAATTACAATTTTATCACAAAAATAAATCTCCTATACTAGCAATGAACAAACAGAATTTGAAATAAAAAACTCAATGCTATTTACATTAGCACCAAAAAGTAAAATACACAGATATAAATCTAATAAGATGTGTGTATGATTTGTAAGAGGAAAACTATAAAGCTCTGATCAATGACATTAAAGAACTAAATAGATAGAGAGATATACTATATTCATGCATAGGAAGACTCAATGTTGTTTAGATGCCAGTTCTTCTGACTTGTTCTATAGATTCAACACAACCCTAATCAAAACCCCAACTAATTTTGTGGTTATCAGCAAACTGATTCTAAAATTTATATGGAGAAGCAAAAGACTCAGAATAGACAAAACAATATTGAAGGAGTAGAACAAAGTTGGAGGACTGACCGTACGTGACTTCAAGTGTTATTGTAAAGCTACAGTCATCAAGACAGTGTGCAGTGATAAAAGAATACAGAAATAGATCAAATGAACAGTGTCTAGAAATAGACCCACATAAATAAAGTTAACTGATCCTTGACAAAGGAGCAAAGGCAGTATGATGAACAACAATAGTCTTTTCAATAAATGGTGCTGGAAAAACTGGGCATCCACATGCAAAAAAAAAAAAAAAAGAGCTTACCCCCTTCAAAAAATTAAAATGAATCACAGACCTAAATATAAAATGAAAAACTATAAAACTCCTAGAGGATCACATAAGAGAAAACCTAAATGACTTGGGTATTGCAATGACTTCTTAGAAACCACACCAAATGCACAATCCACAACAGGAGGAATAATTGTTAAGCTGGACCTGATTAGAATGAAAGCTTGTGCTCTGCAAAACAAAATGTCAAAAGAATAAGAAGACAAACCACACACTAGTACAAAACATTTGTGAAAAACACATCTAATAAAGAATTTTTATCCAGAATATACAAAGAACTCTTAAAACACAACAGCAAAAAAGTGAGCAACCAAATTAAAAACTGGGCAAAAGATCTGAACAAACTGCATCAAAGACGTTCTAAAAGTGTAAAATAAGCATATAAAAAGATTGTTACCATGATATGTTATTAGATAATTGGAAATTAAAGCAAAAATGAGATACCACTACACACTTATTAGAATGACTGAAATCCAGATCACTGACAACACCAAATGCTGGTGGCGGATGTAGAGCAACAGGAATTTGCATTCATGACTCGTGGGAATGCGAAATGGTACGTCTACTTTGGAAGATAGTTTTGGCAGCTTCTTATAGAAGTAAACATACCTTTGTCATATAATATAGGAATCTTACTTATGAATATATACTCAAAGTAGTTGAAAACTTATATCCACACAAAAATCTGCACAAGGATATTTGTAGAAGCTTTATTTAGAAATGCAAAACTTGAAAGCATCCAACGTATCCTTCAGTAGGTAAATGGATAAACTGTGGTACATCCAGACAGTGGACTATTATTTAGTGCTAAAAAGAAAAGAGCTATCAAGACATGAAAAGTAAGGGAGGATATTTAAATGTATATTGCCAAATGAAAAGAGTCATCTTAAAAGGCTACATATTGTATGATTCCAACTGTATGACACCCTGGAAAAGGCAAAACTGGAGACAGTAAAGAGATAAGTGGTTGCTAAGGGCTGGGGGAAGGAGGGATGAATAGGTGGAAGGTCAAGGATTTTTAGGACATTGAAACTATTCTGTATGATCCATGCTGTTATACAGTTGTCCAAATTCATAGAATTTACCACAGCAAGAATGACCTGTAATGTAAATGATGGACTTTGGGCCCTGGCTGGTGTGGCTCAGTTGGTTGGAACATGGTCCTGTAAATTAAAAGGTTGTGTGTTTGATTCCTGGTCAGGGCACTTCCCTAGGTTACCAATTTGATCTCTGGTCTGGGAGCATATAAAACACAACTGATCAATGTTTCTCTCCCTCTCTCTTTCTCTCCCATCCCTGCTCTCCAAAATCAATAAGCATGTCTTCCAGTGAGGATAAAAAACAAAACCAAAACTGTGGACTTTGGATGATGACATGTCAATGTAGGTTCATTAATTGTAACAAACATACTACTCTGGTGGGAGAATGTTGATAGTAGGGGAGGCTGTGTGTGTGCAGGGGGAGGGAGTATTGGGTAACTTTCCTTAAATTTTAGTGTGACTCTTAAATTGTTCAAAATATAAAGATAATTATTGTTTTTTAAAATTACAGCTTGTTCCTGAGAAGATACCAGGTACTTTCTCCTTCACCAAATGCTTGAGGCTGACACTAGGATACGGAAATAGCTTTTTTCCTGAATCTTTTCAAATAAAGATTGATCATCTACACCCATTACTGAGGAGAAAAACATTTTATACTCATTAAAATGTAAATTTGTTTTAGTCTAATTCGTGTTACAAAAAAAATTGGAGAGTTTTATCATTTAATTTTGACTTAAACTTTATTCCATTTACTATAGTAAGTATTTGTTGTCTGCCTTAAAAACTTTCAGACCTTTCTTAAACAGTGACCCCCAAATTCCTGGGATTTTTCCATGAAAAAACAAAGAAAGACATGTTGAAATCAGATAGATTTTGGAAATGTTATTACTCTTATGTCCTACTTGCAACATAAAATGTCTGAGAACTTGTACACAAATACACACACACACACACACACACACACACACAAACACACAGTGAAAGAATGAAACCCAAACTTTCAACTTCTTTGGCCACAGAATCTTTTTATAAAACAGCATTCTTTATTATCCACTTTGAATGATTTTGCTCTAAAATACACAGCTTGGAATGATTGAATTAGTATTACCTGCCCACTAGAAGGTGGTCATAAATGGAAGATTTGCAGCAGAATAAAAGGAATGAATGAAAATATAAAAAGGTCTATTTTTTGCATTACAGACAGTTTTAAATGATGTTAGACCTGAATAAACACATTCAATCCTCTTTCTGCTTTCATAAAATGATTGTACGTTTAAGTCATTTTTGAGTGAGACATCTGTCACCCAGAGAAGGACACCTTTAAAGGACATTAGCACTCTCAGTGCATTACCACCGACTTTCCCCTCTCAGGTCACTCTCCTTTCACTCTAGACTGGAGATGATCCTCAGTTTTGCAATTCTATGAGATGACTCAAATCTGTGGAGAGTGACCTCACTAGCTGTCACTGCTTCATCCTTAGGTTTTTGTGACCTCTGGTCAAGTCTCTGACAGACTCATTTGGGCATAAAACTAAGACCACTGTCACAGGGGAAAAAAATGCCCTTCGTTATTCAAGTAGAATGGTTAAAACGTTGGTTTTCTCCTCCTACCTAGAGATTTTAAAGTAGGGCAGGGGTCACAACTGCAGAGTATGCTGTGTCTTGTAGAAAAAGGTAGTTCAGGAAATCAACACCTCTCAGTTGTAGATGATGCCCAGCTGTCCATCGGGTAGTGGACAGGAGCATCTGTCTTCAGACAAGCAGACGGCTGGGCTGCTTAGAACCTGACAAAGAGGCCCTTGGTCAGGGGCCCAGGATGGCAGCTGCCACACAAGTTCTGGGACCTGACAAAATCGTGAAAGAGGAACACTAGCCAGGTCCAGATGCATCATTTTCACCAGTTACTCCTCTTTCATGAAAAGTTCTTCCAAACCAGTGATTTTCGACCTTTTTCATCTCATGGCACACATAAACTAATTATTAAAATTCTGTGGCATAACAAAAAATATATTTTTTCCCAATCTGACAAAAAAATAGGTATAATTTTGATTCATTCATACCAGATGGCTGTTGCTGCATTGACTGTTATCATTTTTTTATTTGACAATCTAAGGGAAAAGACCCTTAGGGAATGGTCGGGACCAGCCAGAGAAGACACTTGCCCACAACTAGGAACTGCAGGTGACATTTCTCTAGAAATGTCATATAATACCTGCAAGGGGTACTGACCCCTTTAGTCAGTACCCCTGACTAAATTGTCAAGTATTGCATGTTTTAAAAATTCTTGCAGCACACCAGTTGAAAATTGCTGTTTTTAACAAATATGTATTTTTGTCCCTAAATAAAAAATAGTTTGAGATGCTTTACCTACTAAAAACTTAGTAGACATTTTATTTTCTTAGTATCTCTGTTGGATGAACTTTCACTGTTGCAAAATTACTCAGGAAAGAGCTCATCCTCTACACACCTCCCCTGGACCAATGTCCCCTAAAATGTCACCTGACCCACAATATCAAGGAACTCACCAGTAGATAAACAGGTGCTGGAATGTGATATTTGTACCTGGGTAACTAAACATGATTTTATGTCTTACCTAGATGCTTCCAGCTAGTATGACCTTAAGTCTGCTTTCCCCTGTGGAAACCTGTCGCTTCTATGCTATCTCAAAATAGAGATTTTAATATAAAAATAAAAACTACACAAGTGGCCTCCCAATATTGTCATTTTTCACAGCTAATTCTTAACATATATTTTGAATTTTGTAAAGGAAGAATAAAAATTGGCAAAAAACTTTATAGGTAAGTGCCAGTATTACATAAATAGACAATAATGGCTGAGATGGAGTCCTTAAATTTCCCAATTATATAAAATTTTACAAACTTATATCTTAATTCTTTTTGTTGGGAATTAGAAATTCTCTTTTAAGTGAACTGGTAAAAGTTGGTAACAAACAATTGAAAATGAAAAGAAAAATCTTAGAAATTCAGATCAGCTTGAAGACCTAACACCTGGACAGAAGGGGTAGGTGGAATGTGTATTGCAGGTGACACACTTCTGAAGCCCATACAGGAACTTGGAGAGGGTTCAGAGAGGGGTGGAGATGGAATAGGTTGTATTTATCTATTTATTTATTTAGTTAGTTTTCAAAGTTGTCAGTGTACCCCCACACCTGCCTCAACAACTTTGAAAACCTGCCTGTGTCTTCCTGGCATTTGGAGAATTCAGGACACAGCCCTCCGACCATCTTTGAGACCTGGGGTGGGGGAGGGGCTGATGAAAGTGCTTCATAATAATTGAGGGACTGCACTTGGCATAAATGCTTCCCAGCCTCAGGGTCAAAGGAGTCCACACTGACCAAAGTGGCCCAGCTTGAGAGAGCTGCCCTGAGGGGGAGGAGATGGTGTCAACAAGAGTACTGCCCTTTGATAGGGGATTGGTGGGGACCAGCCAGAGAAGACACTTGCCCACAACTAGGAACTGCAAGTGACATTTCTCTAGAAATGTCATATAATGCCTGCAAAGGAGAGTCCACTCTGAACCCCCGCCAAGTCCAGGCTGCCTCACCAAGGGCTTGCAGCAGTGCAGTGCCCGGTACACAAGCATGATTTATTTCTTTACTTCCTCTACCCTCCCTCCCCCTACTGGGCAACAACAGGTCAAATTCAAGGTCAGTAAGCTGGTGGGGCAGGCAAGGGTAGTAGATGCTGCTGGAAGGAAGGAGGCAGCACCCAATGTAACTGGAAATGCCACGTGCTCCTGTGCTCTATACTGCAACTGCATTCTTATTCACGGCATCTGTCCTTCTGGAGGAGAGACGCTTTGTGGTGAAGTGCAATATGGCATGTTGACAAGTGCAACTGGACTGCATGATTTAATTACTGAAATCAGACCTCCTCTGAAAATAACCAGAGAACCCCAAATTTCAGCCAAGGGCACAGGGACCACCACAGAGTTGGTTTTGAATTACCCCATGAGTCCAACTTGTTCAAAGTGAAAGAAATGATAGTTTTGGGCCTGTAAAAAAAAAAGTCCTTTAAAGTCAAAGTAAGGTAGTAGAAACCTAACTAAATACTGTGTGGAAAAATGATTTGAAAATTTCTTTAAAGAATATTTAGTTTATTTTCTCAGAAATGATTTTTAATTTTAAATTACATCTAAAGCACTGGCTATAGTGCTAGAAAATTTTGCTTAATTAAAAAAAAATAACCAAAGTAAAAATTAACTTAATAATATGAAAAATAAAAAATAATAGAAGAATAGTTAAATACTTGCTATGTAAAATATCTTACTATTTTAACTTACATTGAGACACTATTAACTTGATCCCCATTTTTCAGGTCAAAGAAATGAAGTTTGGAGGCCCTGGCTGACTTACAGAAGTCACAGAAATGGTAGGGATAGGTTTATCTCACTCTAGCGACCACACTGAAAAATAAGTATACTCTACAAAACATTTATTGTATTGGAAATTTGCAGGTAAAATGTTACCAGCATAAAATTATGGCTGGAATAAAAAAGAAGAATGATGGTCTTTCTTTTAAATATAAGGGTGATACCTAAGCTGAGAGAGGTCTGATTGAAGTGGTCTTCAGAAAGAAATGGCAGAGATTGTGAGACCCCAGGAAGTAGATGGTGGCAAGTCCAGTTTCAAGACTCTGAGGAGAAAGGAAGAGCCACAGATGTTATTATAGTGAGGCTGAGAAACTCAAAAGTACAGAAGTGCTTAGAGCCAGTGAGCTGTGTCACTCACATTTACTGTAAAAGATGTTCATGCGTTCTACATCCTCATCTCCTGGGCCTGGCACCGTGCTACTGTATAGCTGTCTGGAAGCTGGTTTCATCTGTGGAATACCTGACAGTGGAGAGCACAAAGTGTGTGTTCCTGGAGAAATGGCCTTTCTGGTCACTACAGTGTGTGGATACCAGCCAGGCGCAACCTGAGGGACAGTGCTGAGCAAACTGAGTAATGGAAACTTGTGCTTGTTTGGAAATGCAACAATCCCCATGGCCAGGAGCACAAGTATAATGACTAATCTTGTTCCAGGAATGTTTACTAATCTACCTGACCTCAGAGAGGCAGCAACATTTATGAAACCCCTGGAACTGTTACTGGGTAGACCTGAGAGAGGGGACTCCTCCTCAGTTCTTGCCTTGCTTGCAAGAGATGAATTCAAGCAAGAGATAACATATATAGTGGAAATGAGACAGAAAATTTATGAAATACAGAGGAAATGAGGTAGTAAGTTTGTTCTATAAACTTGAGCTGAGCCTACAAGTGGGCACTCAGCTCATCTGAGTGTCCCAGCTACTGAAACTTTAGAAGTTATATACTTTAGTCAGCTTCTAGGTTGCCCCTCCATCTCCCTCTTCCAGACCTTGGGATTAATATACAATTATAAAGGCTTTCTCTTTTAGCTTGTGAAATTGCTACAGGTTTCCTTCCCAGCTAGGGAAATTGTAACAAAGGTTCCCTTTCCCAACACACAGAATGTCAAGGATTCTTCCTCCTGTGCTATCACAGCTTTGCTCACGGTGTTCAGAACCCCTGGCAATCTAATTGGACCACTGAATCAGTGGGTGAGACATCTCTTCTTCTTCCTCCCTGACCTTCTTTACTCTCTATCCTACTATCTATCCAGAACATTGGGCCCAGGTGTTCCCTACTGTGTGCCTGGTGAACACTGGGAACACACAGGCTAAGAGACCCATAGCCCACAACATCCTATTATGTGGGTGGTGCCCTAAGACCCAGCAACCCAGGCATAAAAAAGATAGCCACCTCCTCAGGAAACACAGGGTGATTTCCACAGCTAAGGTGACACTGCTGCACAGAGATCCCAGCAGCCCAAGTAAGGCAGGTAAAAGGAAACAAAACTTACACTTCAACACCAGCTACTGGAAAACAAAAGAAGACCTTTTGTTATAAACCTGCTAAACCATTGAGTTGGATACTTTAAAAAGAAATAAAAGATTTCATTCCCACAAGCTCCCAGGCAGAGAAATAATTCATCAAGCACAATGAATAAAC
This sequence comes from Mormoops blainvillei, assembly GCA_004026545.1. Lineage (NCBI taxonomy): Eukaryota > Metazoa > Chordata > Mammalia > Chiroptera > Mormoopidae > Mormoops > Mormoops blainvillei. Next base: position 22,160 of record PVJD01002612.1, on the reverse strand, counting down.
TTAGAGGCATGGAAGACTGTGATTTAAAGACAGAGCATTAGAGATTGGAGTTCTGATAAAACTCAATGAGATACAAGAAAACTCAGAAAAGCAGTTCAATGAGCTTAGAAAGATAATCAACAAAAAAGAGAGGATTTTAATCAAAGAAACTAAAACTTAAAAAAATGATAACACGGAAATTCTGGAGCTGAAAAACTCAATAAATGAAATATAGAATGGGCTAGCAAGCTTAGGAAATAGAACAGACAAGATGGAGAAAAGAATTAGTCATATTGAAAGTGGAAATCTAGAAATGACTCAGGTGGAAAACAGGAGAGAATACAGGGAAAAAATAGATGAGAGAGCTCTACAAGAACTAGCTGATTCTGTCAGAAATAGCAATATAAGAATAGTGGTATATCAAATAGAGAAGAGAGGGAAAGAAATGGGTTATTTGAACAAATAATTGTCAAGAAGATCCCAAATACATGGAAAGAACTAAACTTTTGAATCCAAGAAGCTAATAGAACAGCTAATTATCCAATCCAAAAAGGCCTTCTCAAAGGCACATGATAGTAAAGCTGTCAAAAATTAACAACCAAGAATGAATTATCAAGGCAGCTAGAGAAAAGAAACTGGTGTAACTTATAAAAAAGATCCCATTAAATAATAATTGCATTTTTCAGCAGAAACCTTACAAGGAAAAAGTGCAATAAAAAATTCAAAGTGCTGAGAGAAACCACCAGACAAGTTATCCTTTAGATATGAATGAGAAATAAAGGCTTTTCCAGGCAAATAGAAGATGAAGACATTTACCACCAAAAGGCCTGCATTATTAGAAATGCTGAAAGGTGCTCTTTTGCCTGAAACAAAAAGACTAAAAGTGTAAGGTGAATAACAGACAGACAGAAACAGGAAATTGCAACTCTTACTTAAGAGTAGGGTATTAAACATTTAAATGTAACATAAAAGTTAAAGGAGGTGAAAGCATTTCAAAAGAGAAGACAATTGCTATTTTAATTTGAAATAAATGCACAGCATGAAAAAGAATAATTTGTGACAACAAAAACATAAAAATGGTGTTGTGGAAGGGACTGACCTTACACAGGTGAATGCAGATAAGATACAATCAAAAGAAAAAGGGATACTGATTTTTTAAATTTTAATATTTATTTTTAGTGTATTTTAATGGTTATGATATTACAGTTGTCCCATTTTTCTCTCCCCTTTATTCCCCTCTACCCTACACCCCAGCTCCTACCAGCATTCCCCCACCCTTTAGTTCATGTCCATGGGTCATATATACAAGTTTTTTGACTTCTCCATTTCCTACACTGTTCTTAACCTCCTCCTGCCTATTTTGTACCTACATTTTCGCTTCTTATTCCCTGTACCTTTTCTCCCTTTCTCCCCTCTTCTCCACCCCACCAATAACCTTCCATGTGATCTCCATTTCTATAATTCTGTTCCTGTTCTAGTTGTTTGTTTAGTTTGTTTTCATTTTTGTTTTAGGTTCAGTTTTTGATAGTTGTGAGTTTGTTTTCATTTTACTGTTCATAGTTTTTATCTCCTTTTTCTTAGATAAATCCCTTTAACATTTCATATACTAAGAGATTTCATATACTTGGTGATGATGAACTCCTTTAACTTTACTTTATCTGGGAAGCACTTTATCTGCCATTCCATTCTAAATGATAGCTTTGCTGGATAGAGTATTCTTGGATGTAGGTCCTTTTCATAACTTTGAATACTTCTTCCCAGCCTCTTCTTGCCTGTAAGATTTCTTTTGAGAAATCGGATGATAATCTCATGGGAACTCCTTTGTAGATAACTCTCTCCTTTTCTCTTGCTGCTTTTAAGATTCTCTCCTTATCTTTAATTTGGATAATGTAATTATGATGTGCTTTGGTGTGTGCTTCCTTGGGTCTAACTTGTTTGGGACTTTCTGAGCTACCTGGACTTCCTGGAAGTCTTATTTCCTTTACTAAATTGGGGAAGTTCTCCTTCATTTCTTGTTCAAGTAAGTTTTCTGTTTCTTACTCTTCCTCTTCTCCATCTGGCACACCTATGATTCAGATGTTGGAATGTTTAAAGTTGTCCCAGAGGTTCCTAATACTCTCCTCATTTCTTTGAATTCTTATTTCTTCATTTTGTTCTGGTTGAGTGTTTTTTTCTTCCTTCTGCTCCAAATTGTTGATTTGAGTCCTGGTTCCCTTCCCTTCATTGTTGGTTCCCTGTGGACTTTTCTTTATTTCACTTTGCAAAGCCTTCACTTTTTCCTCTATTTTGCAACCATACGCAATCATTTCTGTGAGCATCCAGATTACCAGATGTTTTGAACTCTGCATCTTATAAGTTGGCTATCTCTTCATTGTTTAGTTCCTTTTTTTGAGTTTTGACCTGTTCTCTCGTTTGAGCCATATTTCTTTGCCTTGGTACAACTATTATGTTACAAGGGGTGAAGCCTTAGGTGTTCACTGGGGAAGGGGAACTCATGTGGCTGTGTTGTGGCACAGTCTGGATGAATGTTTCTTAAACTAACTCCTTGGTTGTTAGACTTCCATACAGTTTGATTTTCTGGCAATTCTGTTTGTTTTTTCTTTTTAAATTTGTTGTTGTCCTTCTTTTGGTTGTACAAGGAGGCAGTGTACCAACCTATACCTCCATATTGGCCGGAAGTTGAAAAAGGGATATTGTACATATGAAACTATTTTTTTCATAAACCTAATCATAGCCACAAAAAAAGAACATCTGGAAATGAGATACATAACATAAAAATAGAAAAATTAGAGGAAAACAATATCATAGAATATCACCAAACTAAAATAGCAGACAGAAACATGGAAAAAACAAACAAACAATGGAGAAACAGAACTAACAGAAGTCAAAAAATAAAATGGTGTTTGGAAATTCTCATATATCAATAATCACCCTAAAATAAATGTATTGAGTTCACCAATTAAAAGGCACAGAGTAGCTGGGTTGATTGAAAAACAAACCCTACTGTTTGCAGCCTTCAGGAGACACATCTCAGCTGCAAAACAAATATAGATTCAGTGTGAGGGAATGGAAGATGATACTCCAAACAAATGGCATCTAGAGAAAGATGGTTTAGCTGTACTTATAGCAGTCAAAATAGAGTTTAAAACTTAAAAAAAAAACAAAAGAGAAAGACAGACACTTCATAATGATAAAGACAGACACTTTATAATGATAAAGGGACAATAAATCAAGAACATATATACTTAATATATAATGAGAATTACAAAAAACTACAGGGAAACTATGAGGAATTTACTGCAAACAATATCAGCATAAAAAAGGACATAAAAACTATCAATAAGAGCCAAGAGGAAATGAAGAATACAATTTCTGAATTGAAGAACACAGTACAAGAAATCAAAAGCAGGCTAGATGAAGCAGAGGATCGAATCAGTGAGCTGGAAGACATGGTAGAAAAACAACTCCCAGAAAGAGTATGAAAAGGAAAAAAGACTAAAAAAGAACCAAGAGAGGTTAAGGGAAATGCAGAAAACATGAAATGTAATAATAGCCATATAATAAGGACACCAGAAGGCAAAGAGAAGCAAGGATAGAAAACCTGTTTGAAAAAATGATGATGGAAAACTTCCCTAATTTGAGGACAGGCAAAGTCACACAAGTCCAGGAAGCACAAGGGTCCCAATCAAGAGGAACCCAAACACACTCACTCCAAGACACATCATAAATAAAATGGCAGAGATCAAGGACAAAGAGAGGATCTTAAAGGTAGCAAGGGAGAAATAAGAAGTAACATACAAAGGAGCCCGTTAAGGCTAGGCGATAAGGCTAGCAGCTGACCTCTCCACAGAAACACTACAAGCCAGAAGGGAATAGCAAGAAATATTCCAATTAATGAAAGGCAAAGGCCTGCAACTAAGAGAACTCTACCCAGCAAGGCTCTCAATTAAAATGGAAGGTGAAATAGGAGTTTCCCAGACAAAAGAAGGCTAAAAGAATATACCTCCACCAAACCAGCATTGCAAGATATGCTAAAGGGAATGTTTTAAGAAGATGAAGGAAAAGAGTGAGGGAGAGAGGAACACTGGTGCAAAGGGGAAAAATGAATAAGTACCTATCAATAATAACTTTAAATGTAAATTGATTAAGTGTTCCAATCAAAAGACATAGAGTAACTGAATGGATAAGAAAACATGACCTGCACATATGATGCCTATAAGACACCTACCTCAAAATAAAAGACCTACACAGACTGAAAGTGAAGAGTTGGAAAAAATATTCCAAGCATATGGAGAGGAAAAAACAGCTGGAGTAGCAATACTTATATCAGACAAAATAGACTTCAAAATGAAGGCCATAAAAAGAGACACAGAAGGGCACTTCATAATACTGAAGGGAAGAATCCATTAAGAAGACATAAATATTATAAATATATATGTACCCAACATGGGAGCATGCAAATATATAAGGAAATTCTTGGAGGACTTCAATAAAAATATAGATAGCAACACACCTATAGTAGGTGATTTTCACACCCCGCTGTCAACAATGTATAGGTCTCCCAAATAAAATATCAATAAGGATATTGTGGAACTGAATGACACATTAGATCAAATGGACTAAACCGATTAAGCACACACGCACGTGCATGGGCGCGCACACACACACATGCCCATATATATAGAACCTTTCATCCCAGAGAAGCAAAATGCACATTCTTTAAATATGCGCTTGGAAAAATTTTTAAAGATAGACCACATGATAGGACACAAAACAAGCTCCAGCAAATTCAAGAAAATTTAAACCATGTCAAACATTTTCTCAGACCACAAGGGCTTGAAACTAGAAACAATCCTCAAGGAAAAAACTCAAAAACATTCAAACTCATGGAGACTGAATAGTATGTTATTAAACAATCATGGGTTAATAATGAGATCAAGGAAGAAATCAAAAAGTTTCTGGAAACAAATGAAAATGAACATACAACAGTCCAAAACCTGTGGGACACAGTGAAGGCAGTCCTGAAAGAAGAGTTAATAGAGATACAGGCCTACCTAAAAAAGATAGAAACATTTCAAATAAACAATCTAAATCTACTTCTGCAAGAACAAAAAGAACAACAACAAACAAAGCCCACAGCGAGTGGAAGGAAGGCAATAATCAAGATCAGAGCAGAATTAAATGCCATGAGACTAAAAGAACAATTCAAAGGATCGATAAATCCAGGAGTTGGTTCTTTGAAAAGATAAACAAAATCAACAAGTGGTTAATCAGACTCATCAAGAAAAAGGGGAGAGGACCTAAATGAATAAAGTCAGAAATGATAGAGGAGAAATTACAACTGACACCAAAGAAATACAAAGGATCATATATGCCAAGGAATTTGAAAACCTGGGTGAAATGGACAAATTTCTTGAAAAATATAATCATCCAAAACTGAATGAAGAAGAAGCAGAAAGCCTGAACAGACCGATAACAGCTGATGAAATTGAAGCAGTAATGAAAAAACTTCAGAGACACAAAAGCCCTGGACCAGATTGTTTCACAGGAGAATTTTACAAAACATTTAAAGAGGAGTTAACCCCTGTCCTTCTCAGATTATTCCAAAATATGCAAGAAGAGGGAAGACTCCAAAACTTTTTATGGGGCAACATCAACCTAATCCCAAAACCAGATAAAGACACAGCAAAGAAAGAAAACTACAGGTAGATATCGCTGATGAATGTAGACTCTAAAATCCTCAACAAACTATTGGAAAACTGCATCCAGCAACACATTAAAAAGGTCACTCACCATGATCAAGTGGGACTCATCTCAGGGATGCAAGAAGGGTACAATATTCACAAATCAATAAATGTAATACAATACATAAAAAAAAGGAAAGACAAAAATCACATGATCATATCAATAGATGTGGAAAAAGCATTTGATAAGTAATAGCACCCACTTATGACTTAAAAAACTCAGCAAAGCAGGAGTAGTAACGTTCAACATTATAAAGGTCATATATGAGAAACCTATAGCCAACATTATACTCAAGGGGTAAAAACTAAAAGTTTTTCCACTAAGATCAGGAACAAGACAAGTGTGTCTGCTTTCACCACTTCTATGCAACATAGTATGGGAAGTCCTAGCCACAGCAATCAGAGAAGGAAAAGAAATAAAAAGGATCCAAATTGGAAAGGAGGAAGTAAAACTGTCATTGTTTGCAGATGACATGATAGTGTACATACAAAACTCTATAGACTACCCCTCAAAACTACTCTTACCTAATAAGAGAATTTGGCAAAATGATGGGATACAAACTCAATGTTCAGAAATTGAAGGCAGTTTTTTACACCAACAATGAAATATCAGAAAGAGAAATCAGAAAAAAAAATCCCATTTGCTATAGCAACAAGAAAAATAAAGTACCTAGAAATAAACATACCCAAGGAGGTTAAAGACCTATACTCAGAAAACTACACAATGCTGACGAAAGAAATTAAGGAAGACACAGATAAATGGAAGCATATGCCATGTTCATGGGTTGGAAGAATTAACATCATCAAATTGTCTATACTACCCAAAGCAATTTATAGATTCAGTGCAATCCCTATTAAAATACCAATTACATATTTAACAGATATAGAACAAATGTTTCAAAAATTTATATGGAACCATTAATGACCCCAAATAGCCTTAGCAATTTTGAGAAAGATGAACAAAGTAGGAGGGATCACAACACCTGATATCAAACTATATTACAACTCCACTGTACTCAAAAGAGTCTGGTACTGGCATAAGAACAGAGATATGGACCAATAGAACAGAATAGAGCAGAAATAAACACATGCCTCTATGGTCGATTAATATTCAACAAAGGGGCCTGAAGCATAAAATGGAGTAAAAATAGCCTCTTCGACAAATGGTGTTGTGAGATCAGGACAGCGACATACAAAAACTGAAACTCAACCACTAATTACACAGTACACAATAATAAACTCCTGATTGGATAAAAAAGACTTTAATATAAGTCCTGAGACCATAAAAGTGATAGAGAAGAACATAGTCAGAAAAATTTCAGATATTCTACACAGCAATATTTTCACTGACATGTACCCTAGAGCAAGGGATATATAGGAAAGAATAAACAAATGGGACTTTGTCAAATTAAAAAGCTTCTGCACTGCCAAAGAAAACATCAGCAAAGTGAAAAGGGAACCAACTGTATGGAAAAATATATATGCCAATGAGACTTTGAACAAGGGTGTGACCTCCAAAATATATAAAAAACTTACACGACTCCACTCCAGGAAGACAAACAACCCAATTAAAACACAGCCAAAGGACCTGAACAGATGCTTCTCCAAGGAGGACATACAGAGGGCCCAGAGACATATGGAAGGATGCTCAGCATCGCTAACCTTCAGAGAGATTCAAATTAAAAGCACAATGAGACACCAGCCAGAATAGCCATCATGTCAAATCAACAAATAATAAGTGTTGGCAACATTGTGGTGAAAAGGGAACCCTAGTACACTATTGGTGGGAATGCAGACTGGTACAGACACCTTGGAAAACAGTCTGGAATTTCCTCAAAAAACTAAAACTGGAACTGCCTTTTGAGTCAGCAATTCCACTACTGCCATTATACCTTAAGAATCTTGTAACGCCACTTCAAAATAACCTATGCACCCTAATGTTCATAGCAGTGTTATTTGCAATAGCCAAGTGCTGGAAACAGCATAAGTGCCCATCATTAAATGAGTGAATGAAAAAACTGTGGTACATTTACACAATGGAATACTACACAGCAGAAAGAAAGAAGGAACTCCTACCCTTCATGAACAGCAAGGATGGAACTGGAGATCATTTTGCTAAGTGAAATAAGCCAGATGATGAAAGACAAATACCATATGGTCTCACTTATAAATCTAACCTAATCAACAAAAAAAACAAGCAAGTAAAATAGAACCAGAGACATGGAAATAAGAACAAACTGACAGTGATTAGAGGGGAAGAGGGAAGAGGATAACAGGGGAAAGAAGGGGAAGGGTCTAGTCAAGGAATATGTATAAATGACCCATGGACAAAGAAAATGTGTGGAAGGGTTGAAAGTGAAAGGCATGGAGTAGGCAGGGCAAGGTAGAGTAATAGGGGGAAAATGGGGACAACTGTGATTGAACAACAATAAAAAAGTAAATAAATAAACCTCTGATGTACTCAAAAAAATCCCAATGCCAATTTTCAAATAAATAGAACAAAAATCATCAGATTTGTATTGAACATAAAATGCCCCAAATGGCCAAAGAAATCCTGAGCTAAAAGAAAGAAGCTGGTGGTGTCACATTACCTACTTCAAATCATACTACAGAGCTATGATAATTGAAACAGCATGATATTGACTGAAAAACAGACACACAGACCAATGGAACAGAACTGAAAGCCAAGCCCAGAAACAAACCCATGTGTATGTGGGCAACTAATTTTTGACAAAGGAGCCAGAAACATGCAATGAAGAAAGGAAAGTCTTCAATAAATGCTGTTGGGAAAATTGAAAGCCACAAGCAAAGAATGAAACCAGACTACAGTTTGTTCTCACATAGCTATTTGGCACAACACACAAAAGTAAACCCAAAATGGATTAATGACTTTAATGTAATACCTGTAATAATAAAGTACATTAAAGAAAATGTGGGTACAAAAATCATGGACCTTGATTTCAGAGAGATTCTGATTTATGAGCTTCACCCCAAAGACAAAGGAAGTAAAAGCAAAAATAAATGAAACTACATTAAGCTAAAAAGCATTTGCATAGCAAAGTAAACCATCAATAAAACAAAAAAGCAACCAAGTGAATGAAAGAAGATATTTGCAATCAATACTTTTAATAATGGGCTAATATTCAAAATATATAAAGAACTCATATAAAATAACAATAAAAAAATCCTATTAAAAAATGTGCAAAGGACCTTATCAGGCACTTTTCCCAAGAAGACATACAAATGACCAACAGATATATGAAAATGTTCAGGGGCTTCTGACCAAGATGGAGGTGTAGGTAGATACACTTTGTCTCCTCACACAACCAAAAGAAGGACAATAACAAATTTAAAAATAAAACATAACCAGAACTGCCAGAAAATTGAACTGTATGGAAGTCTGACAACCAAGGAGTTAAAGAGGAAACATTCATTCAGACTGGTAGTAGGGGCAGAGACAACCAGCCAGCGCGGAGAGTATGTGACAAGGCTGTGGTTGGTGGACCAGGCAGTCCCACATTTGAGTGCAGAAAAGCCAGTAAGAACAACTGGGGAGTGAGAAAGACTGAACAACCCAGGGTTCCAGTGCGGGCAAAGAAAGCCTCAAAACCTCTACTGGTAAAAGCCTGTGGGGTTTGCAGCAGCAGGACAGGCTGCCAGTCTCACAGAAGAGTTCATTTGAGAGACCCACAGGGTCCTAGAACATACACAAACCCACCTGCCTGGGGATCAGCACCCGAAGGGCACAAATTGCTTATGGGCAGCAGGGAAAGTGACTGAGAGCCAGCCAAGAGCCAAGTAAGCAGCATTGTTCCGTCTGGGACCTCTCCCCCCACACACTGCCACAACACAGCGAGTGGGTTGCCCACACTGGTGCATACTTAAGGCTCTGCCCCTCACAATGTAATAGGCATGGCTAGACAAAAAAAAAACAAAAACATATATATATATATATATATATATATATATATCCCATACAGAAGAACAGATCAAAGCTCCAAAAATAGAACTGATGAAGAGATAGTCAATCTATCAGATGCAGAGTTCAAAACACTGATAATATGGATGCTCACAGAAATGATTGAGTATGATCACAAAATGGAGGACAAAGTGAAGGCTATGCAAAGTGAAATAAAGAAAAATATACTGGTAACCAACAGTGAACGGAAGGAAAGCAGGACTCATATCAACAACTTGGAGCAGAAAGAAGAAATAAACATCAACTAGAACAGAATGAAGAAACAAGGATTCATAAAAAGGAGAAGAGGTTTAGGACCTTTCCGACAAATTTAAACTCTCCAAAATCTGAATCACAGCAGTACCAGGAGGAGAAGAGGAAGAGCAAGAAATTGAAAACTTATTTGAAAAAATAATGAAGGAGAACTTCCCCAATTTGGCAAAGGAAATAGACTTCCAGGAAGTCCAGGAAGCTCAGAGAGTTCCAAAGAAATTGGACCCAAGGAAGCACACACCAAGGCACATCATAATGACATTACCCAAGATTAAAGATAAGGAGAGGACCTTAAAAGCAGCAAGAGAAAAGGAGAGAGTTACCTACAAAGGAGCTTCCATGAGACAGCTGATTTCTCCAAAGAAACCTTACAGGCAAGAAGAGGATGGAAAGAAGTACTTAAAGTCATGAAAGGCAAGGACCTACATCCAAGAATACTCTATCCAGCAAAGCTATCATTTAGATTGGAAGGGCAGATAAAGTGCTTCCCGGATAAAGTAAAGTTAAAGGAGTTCATCATCACCAAGTCCTTATTACATGAAATGTTAAAGAGACTTATCTAATGAAAGAAGAAGATGAAAACTGTGAACAGTAAAATGACAACAAACACAACTATCAACAACTGAACCTAAAAAAAAAACAAAACCCTAAAACAAACTGAGCAAACAACTAGAACAGGAACAGAATCACAGAAATGGAGATCACATGAAGGGTTATTAGCAGGGAGGGGGAGGGTGGAGAATGGGGGAAAAAGAACAGGGGATAAGAAGCATAAATGTTAGGTACAAAATAGGCAGGGGGAGGTTAAGAATAGTATAGAAAATGGATAAACCAAAGAACTTATATATATGACCCATGGACATGAACTAAGGGGTGGGGGATGCTGGTGGGAGGTGGGATGCAGGGTGGAAGGGATAAAGGGGAGAAAAAAATGGGACAAATGTAATAGCATAATCAATAAAATATATTTTAAAAAATGTTCAACTTCCCTAGCCATGAGGGAAAGGCAAATCAAAACCACAATTTTACCATCTCACATCTGTTTGAATAGCTATTATCAATAAGATAAGAAATAACAAACGTTGGAGAAGTTGTGAAAAAAAGAACCCTCATTCACTGCTGGTGGGAATGAAAACTGGTACAGCCACTATGGAAAAATGGTAGGGAGGTTTCTCAAGAAATTAAGAATAGACTTACCATATGACCCAGAAATTCTCCTTCTGGATAAGTACCCAAAAAGTTTGAAAACATTTACTTGTAAAGATATATGTACGCCTACATTCATTGCAACATTATTCATGCTGGCTGGCTGAGACATGGAAACAACTTAAGTCTCTTTTGATGGATGACTGGACAGGGAAGATGTGGTGCATATATACAATAGAATACTACTCAGCCATTAGAAAGGATAAAACCCTGCCATTTGCAACAACATAAATGGATCTTGAGGGTATCATGCTAAGCAAAGTAAGTCAGACAGAAAAGGAAAAGAATCATTGACTTCACTCATGTAGGATGTAAAACAGAAAGGAACAAAGAACAAGCAAACTCATATACACAGACAACAGCATGGAGGCTATCAGAAGGAAAGGGGGTGGTAGGAGAATGAAAAGGGTATGAGAGGCCAAATGGTGACTGAAGGAGACTAGACTTTGGGTAGTGGACATACAATGCAATATACAGATGATGTATTATAGAGTTGTATGCTTAAAACTTATATAATGTTATTAACCAGTATCACCCCAACAAACTTAATTTAAAAAAAAACAAGAATTGCCCTGGGATTTCAGGTAGCTTGTATTAAAAAAAAGCCATCACATAATTGCTGCTGTCCACATTTTTTTGGAGAATACCTGGTTTATTGAAATCTGTGTGAGGCCTTTTCAAATATAAATCAATTTTAAAAACAAAGTTGTAGTATAATATATCTTGAATATCATGTAGAGAGGCTTTTATCTGTAGATTAAAAATCACTTCATTTTCAGTAAAACATTTTCATGTGAAAAATATTGAAGAAAAAGATTTTTGTTATTTTGTCCATTATCTTATTTTTATACCCATGTCTGTTTGTATATATAATCAGTAACATATTTAAAGATTTGCAATATGTGAATCTTGTTAAAAATAAAATATAAGTGACTGTGAAGTCTGGAAATATTGACAATGTTTTTAAAATAGATTTTACCCCATCAATTTTTTTGTAGGGCGCAGGTGCAAGTTTACGATGTGGAATTGGACACACAAATTACCTGGGGCAATGTATGAGATGCATGTGCAATGACTGATGGGAGCGCTGCTTCAATACACATTATTCATTCAGTTTTGCAGTATTTATTGAAGTATGAATCACTAGTGAGGCACAACACATTCATGTGTCATAGCAAAAAATTATTCATTATAGACGTTTGTGTATATTTTCAAACTTTATGGCCACCCTGACCAACTTTAATTTAAAAGGTTGAATAGTAATCTCTCTGTTTAATCCTGTGAAAATAGTCAACATTAAAAGGATATATTAGTCTTTGTAAAGGATTTTCAGTATAAATTTTTCCTAAGTTGGCCTCATTGTGTTCTGGTCATTAAACTTATCTTTATAAGCTACATTACAAAATAAATGTAATTCAATATGAACATCCACATATATTCCAGTATTTTGCAATTCAATCACATTGTAAGGAGGTAAGGTAGAAAAATAGTTATAAACCTGTAAATTATGAAGAAGAGAAAGAAATTTCGTGTTGAAATAAATAGGCCAAAAGAGCCTATTGTTGGCTCTGCTTCTCTAAGAAAAAGGACTGTGACATTTTTATTCTGACGGATAAGCTGTGAGAGTTAACCAGTGACACAAGCTTGTCAGCTCTCATAAAATACATTTTAACAAGGCAAGGACAATGAATTGCTTTTGAGCAACAAGAAATATGTATTCTCACTAGGGTGCACCCTTTGGAAAGTGAGAATTTCGATTATTAACATTCACTTTATTTCAGTTTAGATGTTAAGATGGTCCTTCTGGTATTTTATTAGGCCATGTGTATCTATCTAGATAGATTAAATGATAGATTTTGTAAGATTCTTAACTATTTGTAGTAATGTGTCCTTTTTTTAGCTCTACAGTGAGTATAAAATCCAGCCTGCCTGAGTCTTAGAAAATGTACATGTTTAAACAATTATTTGAGAGATAAATCCTCCAAAGTAGCCCATCAGTTTAAACTATTAGCTTAACATTAAGACTTTGTCATATCCTGGAAACGTGTGCAATACCACTTGAGGGCATTACCATACTTTAAGAAAAAAAATAATTAAGAAGTATAATTTTGCCAGAGGATAAAATAGGAATATTACCAGATATCATACTCATTTGTAAGTCTTCACAAATTGTTAGCCAGCTTCATTTAAAAATAAAACAAAACCCACACATCTAACACAAACTGTTATATGCAAAATAATGTGTCAGCTGCTCAGCCCCTGGAAGGTGAGGGAGAATCCAGAGGTTGTTTTGCTGATTTATTTTTTTTCCTAGGGCCCATTTGCTGCAGGCCTTTACCATGTTTCCAGAATAAAGAAGTCAACCCTATGTTCATTGTAGTGTTATTTATAATAGCCAAGATTTGGAAGCAGCCCATGTCCACCTGTAGATGAGTGGATAAACAGTCATGGTACATTTATTTATATGATAGAATACTACTGTGCTGTAAAAAAGAAAATTTTACCCTTTGCAACAGCATGGATGGACCTGGAAAACACTATGCTAAGTGAAATAAGCCAGTCAGAGAAAGACAGGTACCCTGCCATTTTACTAATATGTGGCATCTAATGAACAAACTGAACTAGCAAGCAAAATAGAGACAGACTCACAGATAGAGAGCAGGCTGATGGGTCTGGGAAGAGTTGTGGGTGGAGAGACTGAGCAAAAAGGAAAGAGAAAGAACTCATGGACATGGACAACAGTGTGGTAATCGTGGCGGGGAGGGGGTAGATTAAGGTGGAAGAGGGTATGGAGGATAAATGGTGATGGAAAAGATAAAAAGGAAACAAACAAATAAAATACAACAACAAAAAGGAGTTCAGAGCTTGTACCCAATAATATAAAATATGTGACACTGACATCATTTGACTGGACAATAATTTAAAATGGCCAAATAAGATATTATTGCTCATTGGAAGATGGCAGAATTCTATTTTTAAAATTCATAATTATCTAAAAGGGGTCAAACCTGTGGAGGAAAGAATTTTGGATGTCTACCTACATCTGTAATTCTTTTGTTCAGAGGCAATGATGTTAAAAAGGACAAAAATTCACCAGCATTTCTCCAAGTAGAGAGCTCCATTTGTCCATGTTGGCAATTTCTGAGTATCTCAGGATTCTCAGCGGAGCAGAGTCACTGATGTACAGTCAGTTTGCTAAGTGATTTTTTGCCGGTGGAAATAGGGTTCTTCCATGGACTCATAAAAAAGCATTTTGGGGCCCACACATAGAAGGGTGAGATGTAGTAGTAAGATTTATTGGAGTTAAAAATGAAAGATTGTCCACAGGTGTCTGGTGTCTCATCCATAACCAGGTGGTTTAGCTCCTGGTGAGCATAAGTGCCCACCGGGAGGGTCAGGATACAGAACTGAAATGCCATTACCCTGGGCTATTATAGTCCAGCATACGAGGGAGGAACCCCCCCCCACACACAAGAAAACCCCAGAATTATCTTCTGAAGGGCAGACCCTTTATAGTGCAGGCTTTCCCCACTAAGTGAGTGCTCTAGCAACCCATCTGTATCAGTGTATCAGCTGGCATTGTTGTGAGAGGCTGCATTTGGCTTCAGTGATTTTTTTTTTGAAGACTCTTTCAATGTGTTTCATGATGGGTAATTTATGAGTGCACCTGCCCACACCATGCTGAATGTTCAGCAGTTTTTGACCAAAAATGGCATGATCCCCATGACCCACCCTCCCTATTCACCCAATCTCACCACAAGGGACTTTCTTTTTGTGTTTTCCAGGATGAAAAAAGTCCTCAAAGGGAAATATTTCACTGATGTGGAAGAGGTGAAACAAAAAAAATGGCAGAAACACTAAAAGGCATCAAAATCAATGAGTTCAAAAACTGTTTTGAGCAGTGGGAAAAAGCCTTGATAGGTGTATTGCATCAAATGAAAAGTACTTTGGATGACTGAAGTTTAACATGTAAGAATAGATACACAATTTTTTATAAATAAATTCCATTGTTGTTGGGGTATTTTTGGGTATCCTTTCATAGTCTCTGCTCCCTGCTGCCCTCTGGCTGGTGCTGAGAGGTTACAGTCAGGCTCATGCTTTGAGCCTGTGCTTGGAGCTGTATGACAGCTATGGAGTAAGAATACATGTCACCAAGACAGGCCTTTGTTAAGCTTTAATTATATTACCTCAGACTTGGAAGAGACTGGTTTTTCTTTCAAACTAATCAATCTCTTTTCTAGCTCTTCACAGGCTTGTGCTGGGCCTGCCCCTAACCATTCCATTTCCTGGATCTTCTGGAGTTTTGTGCCCTTATCCTATCTGATCCTTTTACCAGATTTTTCCAGGCTAGACCCCTCCTCTTTGTGGTCACCATTTCAGCTTCTACAGTACATGCCCAAAAGTTCTTCTGCATCATCTGGTTTCTACTGTGCATATGCTTATATTCCCCCTGCACCATCTTGGTTTCTACTGGGCATGTGCCTAACAGAGAAATTTCCCCTGCAGTTTTATCCCTCCCTCGGTAATCCAAGTTAATGACTGTTTATACGCTGGGGAGACTGGACACCTGATTCTTCCTCCTCTCTCAGAGATTCAAGGTCCTCAGTGGAGGATTCAGCTGTCTGCTGTGAATGCTGTGACTTCCTAGTAGATTAGGCTTAATGTCTAATTCCATCTACTCCCTCCCTTTATTAAGAGCTAGCTAGCTACCTACTCTAACAGCAGAGGCTCCTACAGAGTGCCTGAGGTTTCTGTGAGTTTGTGTGGGGGGTCTCAAAGAGAGGTCTTCGTATGAGATTTCTCAGTGTGGGTCTCTGTCAGAGAACTCTCTACATAGGTCTCTGTGTGAGGTATCTCTATGTAAATCATTGTGTGAGGTCTCTTTGTTGGGTCTCTGTCACAAGTCTCTGTCTGGGTCTCTCTCTGTGGGTTTCTGTGGGGGTTTCTTTGTAGATCTCTGTAACAGGTCTCTGTGTGAGGTTTTTTTGTTGGAATCTCTGTCATAGGTCTCTCTGCGAGGTCCCTCAGTGGGGGTCTCTGTGCATCCTCTCTGTCATAGGTTCCTGTGAGCAGTATCTCTGTGTCACCTCTGTGGGGTTCTCCCTGGCGAGCCCTACTGCACCTTATGGCAGGAAAGGGAAAAGGGGACTTGCTCCTTCCTATTTCTTGCTGTTCCATCAGCATCCCCATCTGTCTGTGGCACTTCTCCTGACAAGAGCATGGGCTTCAGTCCACTTGCCCCCACTCCCAGAACTCACCTCTTTGTCCTCTATGAGGACCCAGCAGCAGCCAGGCTCAGGGTCTCCACTCTGTGCCACACCCTCCTGAGCTCCTGAGGGCCCAGGGCACTCTCTGCCCTGGTTCCCACCCCTCCCCACAGGTCCTGGCTGCACTGTCACTGCTGTGTCCACCTTGGAGGCAGCTCAGGATCAGGGCCCAAAGGCAGGACCTGGCTTCAGGGAGAATCTGCAGCATGAGGAGGCCTGTGCTCATTCTGTCCCTCCAACCCAGTGCTCATCCCCCATGGGCCACACCTGTAAGTAAAGGTCATGAATTGTGTCCCAAGGTACACAGTCCTGTACAAGCTGATGAATATATTGTGGAGAGGTCAACCTTCACTGCTTGAAGGCTCTGCTACCTCTGTGAGCCTGGCCTTCTGAGTAGCCACTACAGGTGGCTCCTCTTACCTTGGCTCTAAGAGTTGGAAGGGAGTGGACACCCTGAGCCATTGGACCTAAGTTCTTTCCTCTGAGTTTGTAGATGGCAGTGAAATGCCAAGGGCTCCTCAGTCACCGCACAATTTATGGGCACGCTGTATCACTTTGCTTCATTTCCTCTCATATCATCCTGGGTGCAGAATTCCCATTGTCACATGATGACTGCATACAGTGTCATATCATGCTCCCCTCCCTAAAAGGGGACTATGGGTGTCCTTGGGCAGGATATCCTCTCCCCCCTGGTAGGCAGGCATGGGGCCCTTAGCAACCTCTCTGTCTCCACCTGCACACCCTCAGAGCTGGGAGTGCTGTCCTAGTCCTTGTTGCTGCTCCTGAGAGTGAGAAAGGTGGGGGCGGGGGACATGAACCCTGTGCTCACAGGGGCTGGCTGGTCCATGTCCATCGCAGCTTCATGAGGGAGAGAAGGGCTCCCAGGGCAGGCGTCATCTTTTCCCACCAAGAGATCCAGGACAAGATCTCTCCCACCTCTGGACTCAGGGCCAGCACTGCTGCCAAGTACCCTCCCCGCACTGTGACACTTCCTGGAGAGTGAGGGCATTTCAACCTATGCAAACCCCTCCTCTACAGCCCAGTTCAAGGTAGAGAGAAAGCAGGAGAAGACGGGCTGAGCCGAATCTTATGTTTTACTTATCTTGACAACTCTTGAGTGCTTTGGTTTGTCTTTGTAATGATGAATTATGGAAACAGGGTGCTTTGAGGGAATGGGGGTGAGGGTGGGTGTGCCTTGCTGCAGTCAGCCTCCCTCCATGGCCCCATTCCTTCTGGAAGCCAAAGCAGGCACTGGGAAAGAGTGGACCCTGATCACTTCTCTTCCACCTGCAAGGCACAGACAGGCTACAAGCTCTCACAAGGCAAAAAACATATTTTGGCAAAAAAAAATTACTTTTTTTTTTTTTAGGAAAAAGCCATTAGCACAAAGAAGATGATGTGCTAACCCAAGGAAAAAAAAGTTTCTCTCTGCACAGTATGCATTTTTTCTTGGAGAAAAGTCCTAGCAGGAAAGGCATGAGTAGCACACATTGGTTAACTAGAGGAGACATATTTGTTAAGGAGGTAGTGCCTTGGGCAGTGGCAGGGGTGGTTGGAGAGCCCTGCCGCTCTTGGTCCACATTGGCAGGGTCTTCCTGGGCACCCTGGCTTCCTGGATAAGAAGGCCCACTTGCTGTCCCTGTTTCTGGACCAACCTCTCTTGTTAGAATAGTTGTGGCCATTAGGGGTGGCTTGGTGATATTCAGCCAAATCTCTCATCATTCTTTTCTGCTCTTCATAGTAGAGAACCCTGTGGTGGCAGAGACGTGGACCTACTGGAGCCTGGAGGTCTCCTTTGCACCAATTTAACTGTGAGGAAGAGATTCAACAGTGAAGTGTTATTTCCTCCTTTAGACTTTGTCTAACAGCTGTTATGAGCACCCGAACCTCAGTACCTCTGTTGCCCATAGTTGATCTGCTTTTGACTGGTTCCCGGCCTTGGGCAGCAGCTAATATAGGCTGGCCTTTCTGCGTGGTGTCTTTCAGTCTTTTGCCTTTGTTGGGGGGAATCCATTGCAGAAAGTGCCTTATCCTTCTTCTGAAGAAGTTTTTAGGAAGAACCTGTCACTTCTGTTTGATCTGGTAGGACTTTCTTCTTAAGGGCTCTATTGATTTCTTATCCTGGGCAGTGCTCATCCCACTGGCTTGTGAGGTACTCAGCGCTGCCAACTCTTCTTTGTGCTTTCCTGGGTCAGGTCTCCTATTCTCCTCCCTCTCATCAGTGGGGGCAAAGTTCTCACTCTGGCTCTTATATTGGCCTTGCACTATGAGGGACTCCTGCTTGTGGCTCCTACCACTTGATGTGAGATCATGTAGCACCTGGGCAGCTGACCTGTTCCCACTGGGAACTCTCTGGGAACCAAGTAGAGATCAGTGAGAAGTCAAGATGTCTGAAGCAAGGACCTTGTCAGAGTTACAGTTTTTAAGAAGCATGTCAGTGGCATTGTCTGGAAGGATCATACCAGCCTTGCGGTCTTCAAGGAGCACACTAGTGGCTTCTCCTTGAGGCTGGTTTTCTGACTCTGCCAAGCCTTGCAGCTCAAACTCACTAAGCTGTACATCAAGGCATGGCTCTTCTAGATCTTGGGCAACCAATTTTGTAGGTAGGGGGGTGTTTTACTGGGCCTTGGAGGCCCTGATCTCCTCAGATCAATATTAATAGTTTGGGAGGTGGCCAGCACATGAGATTCCAAGGTGACTTTCCAAGCAGGAGCCTCCTTGGCCTCCACTGCATCTCTGGACTCTTTAGCCATTGAAGATTGAGACTCTGAGTTGAGCTCCAATATTGTCACATCTTGGAGGAAATTTTCTGAGGTACAAACAGCACTCTTCTCCCTTGGTTTATTCCTGGTCACTGCTGAACTTGGACTTGGCTCCCAGCTGCCTTTCTCTGTCTCCATGGTAGCCTCACTATGCCACACTGTATCCACAGAGGTGTATGTGAGGGACTGAGAAGGCAGTTTACCCTCTTGCCTAGTCAGAGGGGCCTTTGGGGGCCCATGGCAATGACCAGTAGGGGTCCCTCCCTGGGCTTTCCAGTTTTTCTCATATGCAGGTAAGGGGGCAGGGAGAGGACTCACCAGTGTGAGAACTGACTCTTCTGCTATCGTCTTCTCTTCTGCAAGGGGCTGAACAGCTTTTTCCAAGAACTTGGCAAAATTGGCTTTCAAGTGGTCCCTGGATACACAGGTGACTGAACAGGTAAAGAGGGACTGTAAAAGGAGTGAACGTTGAGCCATTGTCAACTTAATGAATTTTATGGGCTTGAGGACCTTGAGGGATAGGCCCCACCTGTGCCTCACTTGAAACTTTATAATATGTGCTTCCAGCACCTGTTGAGTGCGTGGACGGAGAGCAGAAAACTCATGGGAGGTGTTGATGCAGGGTTCCCAATCCTTAGAAGATGCTGGACCTTTAGCTTTCCTCTGAATGTTTGGCTTTCCAGAAAGGCCCAGTACATGACTGGCAGCAAGTCTGGAATGATGACCATCCACAGGGATCTGGTCCTCACTAATCTGACCCATCTTTCCGTCTAAATGGACTCCTGGGATATTTTTGTCTGTGCCGCTTGTTGAGGGCCTCGCCGAGTTTTTTTTCTGATTCCTCGTAGCTCATGCCCAGGACCTCCACTGGGAGGCTGGCTGAACCACAGTGTAGGTCATTTAGGTTCCTCCCCACACTCTGCTCCACATCCTTGCCCAGGTCCATCCTTGGTGGGAATCCTGCTGGACAGCTGGACCTCATCTTCTCTGCCTCCTGGCCATTTTTGCCTGTAAATGCTGAGAGCTGCAAGGGACCCTGATTTCCCTGTGTCTGATACACCCCTGGGGCTTGGCCATCAGGCAGCATCAGTTCCACAGATAATTGAATCCTGCCAGGCAAGTCTCCCTGGTGCTTGTGCTGCAGCAGCAGGAGCCTCTTCTGAAGGTGTTGTTCCAATTGCTCCCAGAGGTCAGGGCTGATCAAATCACCAGGAATCATGAAGACTGAGCTGTGGGTATGGGAGGCTCCGTTGTCCTGAGGAAGGTCTGGGGATAGTTCGCTAAAGACTTCCTGATATTTTTTAACCAGAAAGGGTAAAGATCTCTCACTTTCTAGTTGCTTCTTCAAATTGTGACATTCCAGGTTTTGAATTGCAGTTGTATAAAAGATTGTGCATTATTCTTGGCTGTAGAGCAAAATACCCCAGAGGTTGTCATATGGGACAGTGAAGAAGGTGGTCAGATTGGGAGGGAGGATGTGAGATGGGTCTGGATCTGGATCTGAGCCAGAGGTGGGGCTGGAATAGGGGTATGGTTGGAGTCAAGAGTTGGACCACAGGGTGGGGCAAGGGCTGGGCCAGTGGAAGATGTGAAGTTACTTTAGCCTGGGTTTGAAATGATAAGGCATGCAAGAGTTCATTGAATATGACAGAGGGAAACTCTAGTGTGGAAGTAGCTATCCTGACAGTAGCCACCAGGGATTCGCTGTGCAGAAAGGGGAGACCCTGAAAGACCTGGCTGTCATTCTGCTGAAAATGGTCCCCCAGGATCTCAGGATGTGGGTGCTTCTCTGGACCAAACAGCTGCTCTGGTTTGCCTTTCATTCTCCAGGAGGGTTGGTGACTCACCGTGTCCTGCCCAGCTCCCAGTGACTTGAATGTATTTCCCAAAGAATTCAAGTGAGAGTTTGACCCCTCCTTCTTTCCTCTTTCCACATCTTGAGTTCTGCTCTCTTGGTCATCAGGATATCCAGCACCTTCTGGGTGTCAGGCTTGACAAATGAGGAGTTATCAGCCTGCCTGTTCATAGGGTCTCCCCGGAACAAAACCTTTGGTGGGTGGTGGGGCAGGTGCTCTTGCTGGGACTCACACTGTGATGAGGTTGAGAGGCACAAGGCTTTGGCAGTCGCTTGACACAAGGACAGGGTTGAAATGAGAAAGCTTGAGTAGCTAAGGCCCGAGATGGCTGGGATGGGAGAAGCTGAACTTGGGGTGTGTGAGATGAGCTCTGTGGGACGGGGCCCAGGGGCAGTGCCACTGAGTCACACTTGGGAAGAGTCTGAGTGCAGATTAGTGGTGGGGGTGCAGAGGAGGCTGTTGGAGGTGGAGGGTGGGCCACTGAATTGGGAGGACATGAGGGGAAGTGGGATAGTGCAGATGGCTGGGGCGAAAGGCCATCCAAGAGACAGAGAAGCTCTGGTAACTGAGAGGCACTCAGGGGTGAGGGAAAATGAACAGAAACTAAGGAGGTTGTCAGGCCTGGTGACAGGGTGGAGGTCAAAGGTAGTGGGCACTCAGTCAGAGAAGCTGGGGAAGGTGCTGTGGTCATGGTGGGAGCAGCAACTGCCACAGGCATGTGGCAGAACCAGTGGGCTCCAGTGGGTGCTGCTTTGCGCACCTCACCAGGGGGATCTAGAAGTGACTGCCGATGGAAGCTGCCCTTGTCCAAGAGTCTCCACAGGTGGTTGCAGGACATGAAGGCACAGGCTGCAGCCGGGAGCAGACAGGCAGGCAGGGCGGGGCTGGGCACCTGTGGCTCAGGTTTCTCCATGGTCCCCGCGCTGGCCTCCCAGTGCTTCTGCTGTCCCTCGGCCCAGGGCTGTAGCCACGTCTGGATTCCATGGCTCCCTGCCACCGATACCCAGGTCAGTCCGAGGTGGCCTGCAGGTCTGGGGTCACATCATAGGTTTGGGAGGGAGGAGAACCCAGGAGAAAAGGAGAAGATTCTTTACCTTTGGAGAAGAGAAATCAGG